>OY757940.1:44551655-44568615 GCA_963585895.1 Sepioteuthis lessoniana | reverse complement strand
TTTAGTTTTTGTTTTTAACAGCTTGCAACTGTTTTAGTCTGGGACTCGTCTCTCAATTTTTTATCAAACGGCTGTCTTTAAACGTCGTATCTTGATAATTTGATATCAACTGGTGTTGGTTGACTGTGTTATTCAGTACTCTTTTCATCTGGCATGCATATGAGGATGTGTGTCACATCTGTGCTAAGATGGAACTCTTCTATCTCAGAGAGAAGATTTGTTTTTCCTTGCGGTCAAATACATATTCTTCAACAAGACAGCTTTCTTTTTCTTTTTTCATTTTTTTCTTTTCGTTTCTTTTCTTTTCTTCAACATTTTTTCTTTTTTCTTTCTTTCTTTCTTTCTTTCTTCGGTTTTCATTCCTTTTCTTTTCGTTTTGTTTCTTTTCTTCAATTTTTTTCTTTCTTTCTTCCTTCTTAGACTTTCATTCCTTTTCTTTTCTTTAACTTTCTTCTCTTACTTTTTTCTTTCTTTCTTCTTTCTTCAATTTTCGCTGCTTTTCTTTTCTTTTCTTCTTCAATTTTCTTTATATCTTTTTCTTTTTTTTCTTCTTTCTTCGACTTTCATTCCTTTCTTTTCGTTTTTTTAAAATTCTCTTTTTTTCTTTCTTCCTTTTTATACCTTCATTCATTTCCTTTCTTTTCGTTTCCTTTTCTTTCTTTAATTTTCTTCTTTTTTATTTTTTATTTTGCTTTTTTTTTTCAACTTTTTTTTCTTTCGTTTATTTTTTTCTTTTTGTTATTTCTTTTTTCTTCTTCTTTTTTCTTTTTCTGTTCTTTTCTTCGATTTTCTTTCATTTTTCATTCCTTCTTCTCTTTTTGACTTTCATTCTTTTTCTTTTCTTTATTTTTCTTCAATTTTCTTCCTTTCTTCTTTCTTCTTTGTACTTTACTTTCATTCCTTTTCTTTTGTTTTTTTTTTAGATTTTTGCTCTTTCTTTTTTTCTTTCTTTTTTCTTTCTTCGACTTTCATTGCTTTTTTATTCTTTTTTCTTCAATTTTCTTTCTTTCTTTTTTGTTTATTTCTTCTTTCTTTGACTTTCATTTCTATTATTTTCTTTTTTTTCAATTTTCTTTCTTTCTTCCTTCTTATACTTTTATTCCTTTCGTTTCCTCATCTTTCCTTTCCTTTTCTTTTCTTTCCTTTTCTTTTTTTTCTCTTTTTTCTTCGTTTTTCTTCCTTTTCTTTCCTTTCCTTCACTTTTCTTTTCTTTTGTTTTCGTTACTTTTCTTTTCTTCAATTTTTTTCTTTGCTTTTTTCTCTTTTTTGATCTTTTTTTGAATTTCATCCCTTTCTTTTTTGTCTTCAATTTTTTTCTTTCTTATTCTTTCATAACTTCTTTTATCTTTTCTTTCCTTTTCTTTTCTTTTCTTCAATATTTGTTCTTTCTTTTTCTTTATTTCTTCTGTCATCTGTTTCCATTGCTTTTTTTCTTTTCTTTAATTGTTTTTTCTTTCTTTTTTTCATTCTTTCTCCTTTTTTTCGCTTTCATTCCTTTTCTTTTCCTTTTGTTTCTTTTCTTTAATATTTTTTTTTCTTTCTTTCATCTTCCTTTGACTTTCATTTTTCTTTTCTTTTCCTTTCTTTAATTTTCTTTTTTCTTCCTTCTTATATTTTCATTCATTTTCTTTTCTTTCTTTCCTTTGTTGTTTTTCTTTCCCTTTCCTTTCTTTCTTCTTTTATTCCTTTTCTTTCTTTATCCTTTCCTTTCTTTACTTTTCTTTTCTTTCTTTTTTCATTCATTTTCTTTTTTTCTTTTTTCTTTCTTCTTTTTTTCTGTTTCCCTTTCTTTTCTTTTTTTCTTTCTTTTTCCTTTCTTTCCTCCATTTTCTGATCTTTCCTTTTCTTCTCTTTTCCTTTCTTTCTTCTTCTGTTTTCTTTCTTTTATTCATATCTTTCCCAAGACTATTAATGCGATGTTAAATGCAATCAGCCTCGTCCAGGATTTGAACTCGTGTCATCGTATCCATTTCTTACGACGATAACGATTACACTTCAGGCACCCCTTTTTCCCTTAGCTATGGGTTAAATAGTACCAGTACTGTTCTTCTACAAGGATGGCTTTGGCATTAAATACACCTTGAAGGTTGATATGCTATTAAACAAAGAAACCAGCATTGAAAACGTAATAGTCGATACTATCACTTGATTGCTTGAACATAACGGCATGACAGCCCGTCTAGGATTAGAGAATCCCGTTCATTGTACGTTTATAATTCATTTTTGTGTAGTTATTTCTTAAGATGTTCGATCGGCTGATTTTAACGGCGTGTCAACTCATCTAGGACTATTTTATGCATAGAGGTTAAAGAATCCCGTTCATTGTTCGTTTATTATTCTTTTTTTTACTTCTTAAAAGTTTTTACACACTCTAATATGATATTAAGTATTCTTATCTAATACAAATAATTTGCACACTGTTGAATGGTTTCAAGTATCTTTATCTAATTGGGATAATTATGTTGTTTCAATTTAATAATCGTCATTAGTTTGCACTGTTATATAATTTCAAGTAACTAATAATCCTTAGTAAACAATTATAACTTCAAATAACTATTCTTAATACAAATAACAGTTATATGAAACCAATTATTCTTATCAAATCTAAATAATTTTTAAACCGGTACTACCACTCAGTTCCAGAATGGAAGTGGGAGTAGCAGCAATGATGCAGTACTCCACACTCTTCCAGAGCTCAAAAATTATAGCCTCACCACTAGATCCAATTTAGCGTGACACGCAGGACAGCCCTTTTTAGTTAGGTCTTACTCTTCTACAGAGAATTATCAGTGCATTATCAAATTGAATGGGTTGGGTTGGGTTGGGGTTTATGGCATATCAACCGTTGTAGGTTATTTAATGCCAAATCCTATTTATAAGTAAGTAAAGTTGGCGACCGGAAGTCGAAGGCGACCGGAAGTCGAAGGCGACCAGAAGGCTCTCTTTTCAATAGCTACTACACCGAGGCGCGACTCCTATCCCTGGATTGCTCCACTTTACCCTCGACACATACCTTATATTGCTGAGTGTTAAGCAAGGAGGTTACAAGTATCATTTTTAAAGTCTTCGGTATGACACGACCTGGGATTGAACCCAGGTCTCCAGGACCACTGGCGAACACTCTACCCACTTGATCAATGACCCGGTTACATCCTATTTATACATATATGCTAAGTATACATGATTTTTAAACGCATGGTTTTTAGATTACATTTTTAAAAGAAGAAGAGCTCATTCGTTGCACACATTTATAGGGTTCCAAGATTTTTAAAAGAAGGGCTCATTCGTTGCACACATTTATAGGGTTCCAAGTATTGTTATGTGCCATTAACAATTCGAGGTAACATAAGTCATTTGTTTGCACACAGTTTAAATGTCAAACAGTTTTAGATAGAACCCTATCAGGTGCTACTACTCCGACTGAGAGTGGACCCGGGAGCAACGTCAATGAATGGGGTATTCCCTAAAACTCTAAGGCTGGAGCCTCACCATCAGTTAGTTTAGTGTAATATCCAGGATACTCGTTGGGGAGTGGGGTCTTATCCATCTGTAGCGAGGCAGACAGCGTATTCTACAGCCGACTGGGGCTGTGTATTCTGTCCTGCTGTCTGAGTCTCAATAAAGTAAGTAAAGTTAGCGACCTTAGTCGAGGGTGACTCGAAGGCTACCTTTTCAATAGCTACTACACCGAGGTGTAGAGAAGGGTGCTACTCCCTCCCTGGATTGCTCCAATTTACTCTTGATCCGTATCTTATAATGCAGAGTGTTAAGCAAGGAAGCTTCAAGTACCATTTTTTGAGTCTTTGGTATGACTCGACCTGGGATTGAACCCTGGTCTCCCGGACCATTGGTGAACAATCTACTCATTAGACCAAACAAGATAATATTTTGTCAATATCCATTCTTCGGCCTACTTTGTATATCCGAATTACTGGAAAGAAGTGCTCTTTATTCCAAGATTTATTTGGATTATTATCTTTATCCTACTTGTATTGATCATTAAGTTACGTCCGATGCGTTCTCCAATCATAGTAACTAAGGAGTTGAAACAGTGCTATTTTATATATACGAGGATCATTAAATATGTTTCCAGACTTTTTTTCGTATGGGCACTTTTATTGATAGGACACACAAGAAAAACTAGTTACCTTCGAAATAATCCCCTCCGGCTGCAATGCACTTGTTTTACCGTTCCAACAACTTCTAAAAGGCCCAATGGAAGTCCTCTTGTTTGAGCGTGTCAATGACTTTCGTTACGGCCTCTTTCATCTCCTCAATTCTCTCATAACGACAGCCTCTGAGCTGAAGGAATAACCAAAAGTCACAGGGAGCAAGGTCTGGACTATAGGGAGGATGAGGAACTGTCTTGATGCCCATCTTGGTCAAATAGTCTGTGACAAGTATGGAGTGGTAGACTGGTGCATTGTCCTGTTGGAAATGCCACTGACCCGATTTGAAGAGAGTTGACCTCTTCCGACGGAATCTCTTGCTGAACTCCCTTAAAACCTCAACATAATAACCCTAACCCTAACCGTTTGGCCAATCAACTCTGGTGTATTGACTTCCTTACTCCTCCCACACCTCTCATCATCCATCACAGACTCCCTGCTTTCATTGAATCTTTTATGCCACTCAAAAACTGATACTCGATTCATGCAAGATGCTCCAAAAGCAGTCTGAAGTATTCCATACGTTTCTGTGGTATTTTTTCCAAGTTTAAAACAATTTTATTGCATATCTTTCTTCTGAAGTATCCTCATGCCCAGATTGCATTTTTGAAATTTACCAGCTGTGACAATCAGGCTTTAGTAGTGTGTATTCCAATTGCTGCTGTAGCTGTTCATTTGAAGCTGAAATCATAAAAAAATCATGAAGTCAGTCATCTCATAAGATGTAAAGCAATAACATACTGAATTTTCAAGAGTCTACGACAATTTTAAATGCCTGTACAAAAAAATCTGGAAACCTATTGAATGCACTTCGTATACACACACATATATATATATATATATATATATAGGAAGGGATAATGGATAACATATATATATATATATATATATATATATATATATATTTGTGTGTGTGTGTGTGTGTGTGTGTGTGTGTGTGTGTGTGTGTGTGTGTGTGTGTGAACGCCATTTTCTCAAAGATTCCCCACTAAATCTCAGGAACAAAAATTATTTCTGCTTATTTTGGATTGGTGGCTGTTGCCAAAAGACCCACCGTCTTACTTATTTTGTTTCACCCTCCGCCCCTGCCAGTAGTTTCGAGACCTCAAGGCAAACTTTCGAAAAGGCAAAACAAGCCAATCTTCAGAGACGTCGGAATTGTTGCTATTCAAACACAAAAACGCAGCGGGCAGCGCTCACCTTCTCTGTGGTGAGTTAACGAAATTGCACTACTTCTTCTCGCATCCCTACACGGGTTGATGACGTCAACAAAAGTTGGTGTTGTTATTTTTTTTTGTTTTTTTGGGGTTTTTTGGGGGGGGTTGTTTTTTGGGTTTTTTTTGTTTTTTTGTGTTTTTTTGTGCGTTTTTTTTTTTTTAGCGAAACAATATTGAACACGCTTGATGACTTAAGCACAGGTTTATCCATATGAATATAATTTCCAAGGCATCTGTTTTGATGCACGGTCGGGATTGGGAAAAAAACAGGCCGGCTGACGCGCTTACTGAAAACAAAAACAGAAAACAGAGTGGAAATTACTTACTCTAGACTGACTGCTGAGGAGAGTTCCTATCGAGAAAGGGCTTCGAGTTGTAAGTGAAGTTCTATCATCTAAACACGCATGAAATAGACGGTTTGAGGGTCGTTATAGAATACATTTAGCTTTGCCTAGTCTGATACGTAGGCCTCAGATTGCTTACCGAACTCACAATTCCGTAGAGGAAATATTTGGGGATTGTTATGGTAGCGTTCATGCGCTGAATTTGAAATTAGTATTTATAATATAACTAGCACTTATTTACAGAGGGTCAGCAATTTCTGTCTAGGATAAGAGTGTAAATGTTTAGTTTGCTTTCTTTGTTTAATGACATATCAAACTTCGTCTGATATTTATTGCCAGTGCCAATCTTGTAGAAGAACAGTAGTGGGGTGATATTTATCCCAATATTCGGTGATGAGGGTAATTTTATACGTTTCCAAAGGATGATTTGCTCAGCTTTTTGCTTAGATGTGGTACAAGGCTGTATGAATGGGGCACCCAATGAGATTCGAACTCACTCGTGAAGGTTTGCTAGTCTAGCTTGCTAACCATTTTGATGGTTGGTTGGTTGGTTTATTGGGTTTTATGGTATGTCAACCTTTGTAGGTTATTTAACGCCAAATCTATTTTTATGTAAATCTGTTCTTTTCAGTTAAACATAAGTACACAGTTTAATGGTCAAAAACATTTCTATTTCAAACTATTCAAGTTGTTATATGTAACAATTCAGTTAAGTGTAAATACAGTTTTAATGTCGAAAAACAGTTCTATATCAAATAATTCAGTTAAGCATAAGCACAGTTTAAATGTAAGTACGGTTTAATTGTCAAAAACATTTTTATTTCAAGCTATTCAGTTTAATCAAACAATTCAGTTTAGCATTAGTATGCTGTTAGTTCTATTTAACCCATAGATAAAGCCCTATCAGGTGCTACCACTCCGGGCCAGAGTGGACTTGGGAGCGATGGCAATGAAGGGGTATTCCGCACTCCCCAAAGCACCAGCACTGCTGGAACCTCACCATCAGATTGTCTAGTGTCATATACAGGACACTCGTTAGTGAGGGGGGGTCTTATCCCTCTGCAGAGGTGCAGTCAGTGTATTCTACAGCCCCAGCCGACTGGGCAATAACCATTTTGAATTTTTTTTTCTGTGTCCTGGGTATAACACTAAATACATCTGGTGGTGAGGCTCCATTTGTGAAGCTCTGGGGAGTGTGTAATACTCTTTCATTGCAATTACTCCCTGCCAGTATGAAACAGAGATGAATTTGCGATAATGTCTAAAATAATCTTTTGTTTTTCGTCCAGTCGGCTGGGGCTGTAGAATAAACCGACTGCACCTCTGCAGAGGGGTCAGACCCCCGCCAACAAGTGTCTTAGATATGACACTGAACAATCTGAGCTTCCAGTAATGATGGAATTTTGGGGAATGCGAAGTACACCTTCATTACTATCACGCCCTGGTCCACTCTGACCCGGAGCGGTAGCGTCTGATAAGGGTCCTATCTATGGGTTAAATAGAACAAAACCGTGGTTTCTTGAGCTTATTGCTTTTTGTGTTTAAATTGCATATTTATGTTAAACTGAATTGCTCAAAATAGAACTGTTTTGACATCTAAACTGTGTACTTATGCTAAACTGAATTATCTGAAATAAAACTGTTTTGACATTATCTCTGTATTACCTTGTCAGTTGGAGTTGTTGAATACACCGACTTCACCTCTGTATAGGGGTAAGACCCTCCTCTGCAACGAATGTCCTGATATGACACTAAACAATCTGATGGTGAGGTTCAAGTGATGCTGGCGCTTTGGGGAGTGCGGAGTAACCCTTTATTGCCATTGCTCCCAAGTTGACTTTGACCCGGAATGGTAGCAACTGATAGGGCCCTATCTAAAGGTTAAATAGAACTAAACTGCACACTTATGCTAAACTGAATTGTTTGAATTAGAACTATTTTACTAAACTGAATAGCTTGAAATAGAAATGTTTCTGACGATTAAACTGTGTACTTACATTTAAACCTCGTACTTATTCTAAACTTTGACATTGAAACTGTATTTACGCTAAAATGAATTGTTTAATATAGAACTGTTTTGATATTTAACTGTGTGTAAGCAAAATCTATACTTATACTTGACTGAATTAGCTGAATTAGAACTGTTTGAAGAAATTGAATAGCTTGAAATAGAAATGTTTTTGACAAACTGTTTACTCATGCTTAAGTGAATTGTTTGAAATAGAACTGATTATTTGTATAAAAATAAATTTGGGATTAAATAACCAACAAAGGTTGATATGCCATAAACCCAACCAACCAACCAACTAACCTAAAATGATTTTGAATTACATTTTCTTTCTTCTGGGTACAACACTAAAATATATCCGGTGGTGAGGCTCCAGTTCTGGAGCTCCGGGGAGTATGTAAGACTCTTTTATTGCTATTACTCCCTGTCAGTATGAAATAGAGATGAATTTGAGATACTGTCGAAAAGGATTTTGAATTACATTTTCTTTCTTCTGGGTACAACACTAAAATATATCCGGCAGTGAGGCCCCAGTTCTGGAGTCCCTAAGATACGACTTTCTGGCAACTTCTGCCGAAACATTAATCATCATCATCATCGTATCGCACCATCAGCACGGATATCCCTGGACTTCTCTCGCCACTCCTCCCTATCGTCCATTGCTTCCGGCAGGTCTTCAGGGCTACATCAGGTATCGGCAAAGAGCTGCTGTATGTTGGTTCGAGCAGGTCGTCCAGCCTTTGCTCGTCCATGTGAAGGGGTCCACAGGAGTTCATCACTTATGAGCTCGTCCCTACTTCTCCAGCAATGTCCCGCATGTCTGGTTCGTCTAATTTTGATAGTTTTCGTGATGGGTGTTAGGTGGCCGTAAAGCTGCTGCTTTGTGGGGTGCTGCCCCCGGGACTTGTTCAATATTGCTCGCAGCATTCTTGTGTAGTTGCTGTCACTAAGTTGTTGTTATTATTTAGAATATTCGGACTATTGACCTCATTTTTATTGTTATACTAACAACGCTTCAGCCGATATGTCCTTCGGCCTTCTTCATGTCGAATTGTGGAGTCTTCACAGGATCTCGAACTGAACCCTTTATTTGAACCCAAGGGGTTGACCGTTCCAATTCTGTTAATCATGACACGATACAAAAGATAAATTAGGGTAAGTATTCTTTCTGCTTTTCCAACCTGCAACCTCCGGATGATTTCACTCAGAAGCACCTCCCAACCTTGCCGGACATGAAACACCTGAAGAAGGCCAAAGAATATATCGGCCGAAACGTTGTGAGTATAACAATAAAGATGGTCAATAGTCCGAATATTCAAAGTAATAACTATTATCCCGCTTCATCACTGAAATTTAAACAAATATCTGTTGAGTTGTTTTGCACATTGCTTTTACTTTAGGTAACATAGAGGAAACTTGCTGTTAGTGCAACTGCCTATCTTCCATACAACTTTGCTCAGGCCTACACCGAAATCTGGAGACAGATCAATAATCTCCCGAGACTGAGGTATGCCATAACGAGAGAGAGAGAGAGAGAGAGAGAGCGGGAGGGAGGGAGGGAAAGAAAAAATATGGAGACAGAGAGAG
The DNA here is from genome assembly GCA_963585895.1 of Sepioteuthis lessoniana. Taxonomy (NCBI): domain Eukaryota; kingdom Metazoa; phylum Mollusca; class Cephalopoda; order Myopsida; family Loliginidae; genus Sepioteuthis; species Sepioteuthis lessoniana. The sequence continues at coordinate 44,559,290 of OY757940.1, read as the reverse complement.
GGAGAGTAGACATAAGTTGAGAGAGGAAGGAAGCTAGCCTTGTGAAAATCAGTGATCTATCTTTCATGAGCAGTGGCGAGAGGTAGGAGAGACACAAAGTCAGGTTTTAAGCAGAATACACGGTTAAGGGCGGTGTCAAAAATAGCTTAGTTTCGTGAGGGAGGTGCTACAACTAATTTCGAATCGCTAGGACTAGGATCGTCTCAAGTTTCGCCCCCTACTGCCCGAAGACAAGAACACGACAGTGAAGGAAAACCAGATACTACACTTTAATCCCAACCTGACGGCCGGGCAAACATCCTTCCAAAAAATTAGGTCCTTGGGATTTAACGTTTCACTGTGATCGTTACATAGGCACACACATGCACAGGCATACAAATATTGGCATATTAGAATAGATTTTTGAATTCGTAGAACCAATGTTATCAAACGTCGCCATTTTTTTTCCATAATGCGATTCATAGCTGATGGGTTTCAAAAATACGTTGTGCCACACGAATTCTTGTAGATTGACTGGGATCATTTCTCTTCATCTCCCATGAGTATCAACCTTACTTTCCTTTTATACGCTCTAGTTAATTTCGCATCAATAGATGATATAGAAAAACGCGTGCATTGAGCTATGGAAGGTCATTAAGGGCATTAACATCATTATATCTACCATCTATTTATTCCAATCGAATCAATCAAATACAACTCCAGCCCTTTTAGATAGATAAATAGATTGACAAGGACAAATTGAAATAGATAGATAGATAAAGAGATAGATTTGAATAGACTGAAGGATAGATAGATACACACATGCATACATACACACATAGATTTAGATAGATAGATAGATAGATAGATAGATAGATAGATAGATAGATAGATAGATATTGATAGTTATATCAATAATTCAGTAGCCTAATGCAGAAAAGATAGATAAACATTTATTTTAGACAAATATTTTATTTTCAGTAAAGTCTCCTTAATCAAATGAAAAATCAATAATCAATATTAATGAATATTAATCGTATTGACTGGATACGGCGAAAATTTCATATCAAAATTCAGTGTATATCTGCGTATCAGGACACGGACATATCAATAATCTAACCCTCGTAAATCCCAGGTACCGCTCATCTATTTGTGTGTGTGTGTGTGTGTGTGTGTGTTAATGATATATATGCGTGTACGTATTCCCCAATCCAAGTTCAACCCTTTCTATTTCTATTTCTCTATCCTACTGTCTGTCTCTTTCTCTGAGTGTGTACATGTGTACATATATATATATATATATATATAAATATATATATATATTGGTACGTATATATATATATATATATATATATATATATATATATATAGTGTGTGTGTGTGTGTGTGTGTGTGTGTGTGTGTGTGTGTGTGTGTGTGTGTGTGTAAACGATGTACATGTGTGTGTACGTATTTCTTGATTCAAGTTCAACCCTCTCTATTTCTATTTCTCCATCCTACACATACACTCTCTCTCTCTCTCTCTCTCTCTCTACATATATATAGATTCATAGAGATATAAATACTGGTACATTATATATATATATATATATATATATATATATATATATATATATATATATATATATATATATATATACGTGTGTGGGTGTTATTTCAAATTAGGCATTTTCTTCTCCATGAACTGCGTCAATAACAAGGTTGATTTATTCTGTAATTAAAATAGAGAAAATATATGGTCTGGTACGAAAGAAATTCAATCTACAGTAACAACAACCACAATAATAATAATAATAATAATAATAACAACAACAACAACAACAACTGGAACGTAGAAGAAGACTACGTTGTCTACACTCAATAACTCGGCCCTCGCACGAAACTTAACACGTACGCATAAAATATGACAAATCTAGAAATGCAATTTTAGCGCTGTGCATATGTTTCAGTGTGCATGCATCCAACGTATATATATCGCAAACGAAATGGGGTGTGAAATAGTGCGACAAGAAGTAAAAAATAACTCCACAGAGTATATCCAGTTACGGGATCCACTTTGGAAAGAGCCAAGGGAGATTACTCGTAAAGTAACGCCATCTGGCGTTAGTGAATGCAACCTTGTCTTTTTATAAACCGTGGCAACCCCCAGTCATTGTCTTGTGGGTCGTAGCGCTAATTCAGACGTCGCTGGGAGGCTTTTTTTTTGTTTGTATTTTGTTTTGTTTTGTTTAGTAATGTTTTTTTGTTTTGTTTTATTTTGTCATTTGTTTACAAATTATAAAAGTTCATTGGTAGTTGGCTTTGTCTATAAAATAAACAGAGATAAAATAAGATAGGTAAATAAAATAAAGTAAAATTATATATATATATATATATATATATATATATATATATATATATATACGCTGTGCGAAAAAATATATATACATTAGTCTATACATTTTGAATACTAAAATTTCCAATTTTTTTTTTTTTTTTTTTTTTTTGGCACAGCGTGTTTACAAACTACCAAAGATTATTGGTTGTTGACTTCATCTGTAAAATAAACAAATAAAGAAAAAAATCAAATAAAATTGAATAAATATTTAAAAAAAAACATTGAACGCGTTTTGGATACTAAAACTAGCAATACTTATGATTTTTTTTTTTTTTAATTTTTTTTACAATTTACTGTGAATGTCCTAAGAATAAATAAATAAATAATAGTAAAATAAGCTTTTACATTAAAAATTATTTTTCCCTTTTCTTCGATATAGCAAATGAATTTGGTATATTTTTTGGTCGGAAGCTAATCCCCCCTCTTTCTTTCTCTCTCTCTCTCTCTCTCTCTCTCTCTCTCTCTCTCTCTCTCCCTCTCGCTCTCTCTCTCTCTCTCTCTAATTTCAGCCACGCTATGACGTTCATTTTCGAACTAATACTTTAGGGGAAAGTATTGAACCACTCAGCTATGGGTTAAATAGTATCCCTTCTGTAAGGATGGCTTTGACATTAAATAACCCACGAAGGTTGATGTGCCATTAAACAAAGAAACCCCCTTCTCTCTCTTTGCCTTGTTGGTGGGGCTCAGAATACGTTGATTGCATCCCTTGTACAGGAGTATCCCTTCTATGACACCACACTGCCTCTGGTATTGAGGCCAGAGCGGACTTGGGAGTCATGGCAATAAAGGGGTGTTTCCGTGACTCCCAAAGGTTCAAAACTGGAGCCTCAATACTACATGCAAATTTGTGATATACCACGGAACATTTTTTACTTTTTTGTACGGTTCTGATAGATAGATAGATAGATAGATAGATAGATGTGGTATATTATGTGTCCATCTTTTGTTACTCGTAAGACAGACTTCCAAATATCAATTTCAAAAAACTATTAATTGTACAAAAGTTCTTGTTAATTCTAAGGTAAAAAATATTCAATCAAGTTTCTCTCTCTCTCTATCTCAGTCTCTCTCTCTCTCTCACTCTCTCTCTCTCAATATATATATATATATATATGTGTGTGTGTGTGTGTGTGTGTGTGTGTGTGAACATATTTCCTTCTTTCTTATCGACCTATCTTCCGCGTTTCTTATTTCTCCTTTCTCTTTCTTGTCCTATCTCCATCTTTCTACTTTCTCTCTTCTCGTCTCTCTTTTCTCTCTATTTTCCTTGTCTCTTTTCTCTCTCTCCGCCTTCTGCGAATTATACACACACGCACACGCTCTCTCTCTCTCTCTCTCTCTCTCTCTCTCTCTCTCTCTCTCTCATTGTCCGCTCTCCCTTTTTTCTATTTCCCTCCCGATATCTTCTCCTCTTTTTTACTTCCACATCTTCCCTTGTCTCTCTATTTCTTCTCTTTTCCTCCCTCTCTCTCTCTCGCTCTCTCCCCCTCTCTTCTTTTACACTGTCTTTCTCATCGTCCCATTTCTCATATGTCTATATTTTTAGATAAGCTTGATAATTTTCATTATTTTGAGTAACATCTTTATCTTTATTGTTATATTCACAACATTTCGGTTGATGAGTTCTCTGGCCTTCTTCAAGGTGTTTCTAGCTGAACTCAGAAGTCTTCACGGACCTTCGAACCGAACCATTTATTTAATCCATGTAGATTGTTCTAATTTCGTTAACCAAAAACAGGTACAAGCGCTAAGCTATTGAAAGTATTCATTGTTATTTACCTGTAGTTAGGATTGAACCTGCAACCTCCAGATGATTTAACTTAAAAGTTCATTAACCCAATGAATATATCCGTTATGCAATGTGTCCTGCTGGGTCGAAGTTCCTTGTAGGCTTTTGAGTTCGGCTTGAAACTCCTTGAAGAAGGCCGAAGGACGTCTCGTTCGAAATGTTTTGAATATTACAAATCTGAAGTCTGAACAATATACTCCCATGAATCAAATATATGGTTCGGTTCGAAGTTCCGTGTAGGCTTCCGAGTTCGGCAAGAAACACCTTAAGGATGACCATAGGATACATCGGCCAAAACGTTTTGAATATAACGATGAAGACAATAATCCGAATATTTTAAATGATAAAAATCCCCTCTCTTTTCGTCTATTTTTACTTTTGTTATTTTCTCCTTTTTGTATTCTCTTTGCTTCTTCTTCTGTCTCAATATTCTCTTAATATCTATCTCCTTATCCTCTGTCTCTGTCTCTCTCCTTTTTTCCTTCTGCTTTTCTCCTTCATTTCATTCTTGACTACTGATGTCGAATAAAAGAAATTCTTCGACATTTTCCAAGTTCAAAGATTTGACTAAAATTCTTGTATTCCAGTGGCAATCGTGTAAATTGGACCCACGCAAAACTTTTGTCTGGCGACTGAATACATTCAATCGATTGATTCCTCAATGGCCGATGATTGACGCCCGATGAAATACGACCCGTTTCACCTCGTCTTCTGCATTGACATACAGATTAAAAAAAAAAAAATAACAGATGATAAATCTAAGGACTTCATAGTTCTGAAGTTTTCCATTACTTTTCAGATTTACCTTCCATCTTTTTCTACCCGCCTCTCTCTCTCTCCATATATATATATATATATAGTTTGGTTAAATTTGGTGTGGTTGAGTTTGGTTTCTTTGTTAAATGGCATATCAACCTTCGTTGGTTAATGCTAAAGCCATCCTTGTAGAAGAACAGTAGTGGCACTATTTAACCTATTGCTGGAGTAATAAAGGGGTTCATGCCTTTCAAAAGATTATTACACCGAGAGTGAATATAATAGCAATACTGGAGTTCGAAGTCGCTTACTACGATGTCACAATCTAACCATTAACCATAACACCACGGGAACTCCCAATATATATATATATAATCAAGTTGTGCTAATAGCACGAGATTCCTTGACTCTCTCTCTCTCTCTCTCTCTTTCCGTCCTTATCATTTATCTTTTCTAGCAGGTCCTCTAGATTGCATCTGGTGTCTGTACAAAGCTGATGTATGCAAGTCTTTGCTGGTTGGCCAGCACTTGTGAGTCCCATACAAAAACGACATTTATGAGATTGTACTTCGGCAGTGCCCACCATGTCTTGTTCATTTAAATTGGATTGCTTCATAGATGAGAGACAGGTGATCGTAAAGGAGCAGTTAGTTATATATATATATATATATATATATATATATATATATATATATATTATCTTTTAAAAGTTGGTATCAGATGTACATTTTTTAAGTTGAGGAATTATATCATAAATTGAATTTCCATGACCAGAAAATCTGGCAAACATTGCATCCGACATACGGAACCACTGGACAGCTGTTTTGACCTTATTAGGTCTCATCAGCAATGTATACCGTAATCTCCCTCACTGGAGATCGAACCAGAGACCACAGAGCCGAAACTTTACCACTGAACTACTGGTCTACATCTACATGACATAAGCGTGAAAAACAATGACGTCATTATTTATATAAGATCTTCATAGTTCTTGAACGCATTGTTTGATTAACAGTCAAACTTTAAAAATGATTTCCCGGGTAGAATCATTTCTATGCCCAGATAAACAAGGGACAGGCCGGAGGATACAGCGAACGAAACGTTGTGTTTCCATTCACCACAATAAAGATAAAAATCATAACCAAAATAAGGCGCGCATAAAAAGCTTACATATACCGTGTGCTCTCTTGCACATTCATATTTTTTGTTTTCTTAAAATAATTATTCCCATTTAATTTAACATTAATCATGCGATTTAATAGGCCTTCAGTTATTTAAGATCTGCAAAAAGTGTGTTCTCAAATACCTGTCGCACCCTTTACATATAGTTGTCATTTTTAAATCAAATCAAAAGGAATATAACCCGTAAAGATGCATGTCAGATGCAAGTCAGGGATCGTTTCTACATAGCATTTTTATGGTAAACAAGACCGACCATTTATAAAAGGGACCCATCTGCTTCATGTGTTTCCAAATAGTTTTGGGGTTGTCCTCGTGGTGTAATGGTTAAAGCGATGGACTGCGGGGTCGTAGTACGCGAGTTCGTACTCCAGTCGCGCTATTGCGTTCACTTTCGGGCAAATACCCTTGGGAAAGGTATGAACCCCTTTATCCTCCCAGCTATGGGTTAAATAGTACCACTACTGTTCTTTTACGAGAATGGCTTTGGCATTAAATAACCTACAAAGAGTTGATATGCCATTAAACAAAGAAACCAAACCATTATTATTTCGCATTGCGTTCTAAATTTATTCAATACAATAAAATGAAAAACAATTGTTAGAGACAACAAGAAAACTGAGATGGGTGCTAGAGACTTGCTGACACTTTATCCCAAGTGATACGAGAAATTTATTTACAGACAAATAAGATTTAATACTGCATTTTTATACTTTTCTTTTCTTTTTTTTTCTTTTTTGATAACATTTTAAATTTTATTTTTATTTCACAGGATGTTACGCAGCAGCATATTTCCTGGGGCCCTCATTGCAATATTCTTCACCTGTCTGTCTGCGCAACCGACTATATCACCTGTCCCGCCAGACGAACTGCTTCAGTCAGAAATCGAAACTTCTACAGTGTTTGACGCCAGTACACCTCACACGACGATAATGCCTACGCCGGATATTCATAACATGCGCAGTGGATTATTACCGGGCAGGATCATGAGACGTAACAGAGGTCGGTTCCCACTACGGGGGACCAAGTCGGCTGTTATCTTCACCAAGAAAAGTCATCTCCGAAAGGAGATGTGCAAAGCGCAGAGTATTAAGCAGGTGGTTAAGGAAAAGGGTTGCTCGGAGCAAATTGTCATCAACCGGTTTTGTTATGGGCAATGCAGTTCGTTCTACATCCCCCGGACGGACAGACAAAATATCATGGAACCAGCCTTCAAATCTTGCAGTTTCTGTAGCCCGCACCGTTACACCTGGTTACGCGTCACTCTCCGCTGCCATAACTCAAAAGGCCGGCGTTTTAAGCGTATCAAGGTCAAGGTTATAAAGCGGTGCAAGTGCATGGCCATTGAAGTGAACCTTCTCTCTTAAGAAAGAACCTGGCTTATTAGAGATCTCGGCTCGCTCTCTCACTCACTCACTTACTCACTCAGTCTCCAATTCACTCACTCGCTCTTCGCTCGCACACTTATATCAACTTTCCATTAAAAAAGTAAAGAAAAGAAAAGAAAAAAGTGTGTGCGAGATGGTCGCCATCTTTGTATTAACATTTGAGA
>OY757940.1:44514155-44546655 GCA_963585895.1 Sepioteuthis lessoniana | reverse complement strand
TCAGGCGAGAACTCTTCAGGATATTAAAAAAAAAAAAAAAAAAAAAAAATGGATATCAATTTTTGACTCTGTCATGACCGTTTGTCTTCGGTCGTCAAAAGGAAAAATATATATATTAAAAAAATGCTTACAAAAAATCACCCTGCATTTACGTATTTATATACTAACACACAAACGCGCATACAGACACACCTACACACACACGCACATACACACATATACACACACACATATGAGGAGCTACTCAAACTTTCTAAAAATCGAATCATGAAATGTCAATTACTTCTTTCATCCCAACTTTTGCTTAAAACTAACTTTTTGCCTATTAGTGGCTCAGAATGGATACTGCTCAAAAAGGGTAGCAGCAAAAAATCCGTTCTACTTTCAATTTGCATGCATTAAGTTCTCCAAACTTTTGGGTAGCTCCTAACATATAAATATTTATATACATACACGTGCACATACATATATATATATATATATATAAGGACTGGTGTATATTTTAACGTACTTACATGAACAAACATAAAACGTTGGTCGACATGCTTTGTACCATAAAGAAATTGATATTGAACAAAGAGACCAAAGAAATGAAAGTTTAACTGCTTCTTTGTGTGTGTCAGCATGTGTGTGTGTGTGTCAGCATGTGTGTGTGTGTGTGTGTGTGTGTGTGTGTCGATCTGATGTATGCGAGTATGCGTACGCATGCGCACAAGCGCGAATGCTGTCAGTTCTTCAATTTTTTTTAATCGCCCGGAAGTCCTTGACTTATTAATACATTTTTGTACTCATAAAACCCTTACTCAAAGTACGCAATAATAATAATAATAATAATAATAATAATAATAATAATAATAATACTTGAGGAGACTTGCTGTCACTCAGACTCCAGTGAAAAACCATCGGCTAACGCTGATGTGAAAAGCTCTAATGAGTGAATAATAATAATAATAATAATAATGATAATCGATTGTGCTCTACTGAGAATATGTGATACCATAAACCAGGATAATGCTAAACCGTTTTTAGGACTAACTGTCGTAACAAATTGAAAAGGTTAGTTGTAGTATTGATGATGTTAGTGTCTATTAGTAACGGTCGGTGCTAGGGAGGATATGGTTCAATATTAGCCTTAGTTCATGTATTATACACTAATACTGCATAAACGGAAGGTAAGACTTAGATAAGTTCATTTACACATCAAATAACATTTAATACACGCAAATAAAACACGTAAGAAATATTACAAGAAAACACGAACTTCCACCAATAGATGAAATGAGCACATTGTATCATGTACAATCCGTATATAAAAAGGGGTACCAAAAATTGTAAAAATAAAAAAAAAACAACTTACTTCAGTTCCTTGCTTGTTCATAGCTATGTGAGCTTAGATTTCAATGGCCGAGGAAAGACAAAAGTCCATCTCCGGGTTGGGAGACAAAATCTCTCTTCTGTTCAACAAACAGTGATCAAAAGGCATGTCCACTGCACTCGAAGAGCAGGGATGAAAGATGACGAGAAAAGATTATCGATTCTCTCGTGACCAATGGACATGTGATGTCCAAAGACACGCTCACAAATCCAAGACACGACAATTATTTATTATCTCCTTTACAGATGTAATATATTTAAAAGACGTTTCGGTAAATTTAAAAGATAATATAAATGAGATATCAATAATCATTCTTTGTATTTTGAATCTTATATTAAAAAATAAATTGGCTTCAGACTAAAAAAAAAAACGTTCAAATTTACAACAACAACAAAAAAAAAAACGGACATATTGAAGCAGACATATCTCATAACTTCGTTTTGGCCGTGAGGTCATAACTCATATAGCATGTCTTGTGGACGAATAGGTTAGAAGACCCCATCCTTCTCTAGGTCTACGACTGGTTTGAATTCATAGTCTTCATTCTCCTAGACTGGTTGCCATACCAAGGTTAAAGAGCACAGTCTGCCCTACTATCTAACCCATAACTGGAAGAATATTTGAATTTATACTTTTCCAATGGATATTAGCTCTTTGTGAAATGCAAGCAGCTTCGTTTAGATTTGATCTCGGATAGCTCAATCTACTTCCTACCACAACAACCGTTCCACCACTAGCTCTTCCAATAACTTTTATATCAAAATCTTACATTAAAAAGCAGACATTTTGTTTATCATCGTCACTGATAATAAAGAAATTTTATGTTAAATTATTCATAAAGCATTGTTAATAAAATTAAACGTTTGCTTAGTAAATATTTGGTGTTGTTGCAAAACTCTTCTCTGTAAAACTGTTTATCGTGAATTTTAATATCTTAAATAGTTTTTTTTTTTTTTTTCAATTCTTGACACTGCCTTTTCCTTTTGTAGACAACCCGTTTAATGGCAAAAATAGATTTACTACTGACAAAAAAAAAGGTTGTTCAAATTTGCCCAACGAATGGACTGTCTTCGAACTGTGTTATTTACATTAAAATCTTATTAAAAAACAGACATTTTTTTTTTTCGTTATTGTAAGTGTTAATAGAAACTTTATGTCAAATTATTTATAATGAGTGGTGAAGTCAACAATTGTTGTCTCCTCCTGGATCATCCACACTAAATACTAAAAGAATCTCCAGTGACCGCATTTAAGTAATATTTGAATAAAATTTAAGTAAAACAATTATCTTGTTCGTCTTTTATTGCATAAAGCATATTCAATGAAATTAAACATATCCTAAAATTTTAGTAAATATCTGGTGCTGTCGAAAGCTTTAATAATAAACTTCTCTTCAAAACTGTTCACCATGAATGAAAGTATTTTACATGGTTTTGATTCACGAATCTGTCTCTTTCTTTTGTAGACCCCACCCCGTGTAAATAGATAGATTTTTTTAAAACAAAATAAGCGTGAAATACATAATCTTCAATTGTAGGAGTCCTATATTTTTTAATCGAAAAAACACAACAAGCAAGGCTTTTGAATTTAACCAAACAAATGGAACAACTTTGTTGGTTGGTGTTTTACGGCACATCAACCTTTGTGGGTTATTTAAAGCCAAATTTGTTTTTTTTTTTTTTTAAATATATGTGATTTGTAAGCGAATAGTTTGTAGGTAACTTTATCTTTAAACCAGTAATTAGAGCTTATTTGTTTTCACACAGTTAAATGGTTTTAATTTGGTTTGGTTTGTTTGGTTTTATGGCATATAAACCTTGGTAGGTTATTTAAAGCCAAATCCATTTTTATGTAAATAATCTGTTCTACTGAAAACAGTTCAATTTAGCATAAGTACAGTTTAATTGTCAAAAACATTTCCATTTCAAACTATTTAAGCAGTTATATGTAATAATTCAGTTAAGTGTAAATACAGTTTTAATGTCTAAAAACAGTTCTATTTCAAATAAGTCAGTTAAGCATAATTATGCAGTTTAAGTGTAAGTACGGTTTAATTGTCAAAAACGTTTCTATTTCAAGCTATTCAGTTTACTCAATTCATTTTAGCATAAGTATGCTGTGAGTTCTATTTAACCCATAGATAGGGCCCTATCAGGTGCTACCACTCCGGGCCAGAGTGGACCTGGGAGCGATGGCAATGATGGGGTACTCCACATTCCCCAAAGCTCCAGCACTGCTCGAACCTCACCATCAGATTGTTTAGTGTCATATCCAGGACACTCGTTAGGGGGGGTCTTACCCCTCTGCTGAGGTGCGGTCAGTGTATTCTACAGCCCCAGCTGACTGGGCAATTAAATAGTTTTAAGTATTCCTATCTAACATTAGTTATTCTATTCATCAAATATTGCAATGTATATTTTTACCAACCCCTCCACAAAAAGGCAAGATGTGACAATTTGTAGGCGATTAAAATTCAGAGTTTTCCTTCTCCTAGACAGGTTGCTAAAGAACTCAGTCTGCCCTACTATTTACCAATAGCTGGTTGGAGAATAATTGAATTTTTACCTTTCCCAAGGGTATTCCTATATAATATAAAAAAATTTAACACGGCTGTATGGTTTCAAATAATAATAATGATGATAATAATCCTTAGTGAATGATTGAACAGTTCTATTTGAACCATAGATAGAACCCTAAAACCAAAATTTCGTAGTCCAAATTTAGGGAGGGTTATACACAAATAATTACGGTAAATATACTTTATATGCAAAACTCTTAATCATTTTCGATGCCGCATATATATATATATATATATATAGATATAGATATATATATATCTCTGTGGGTGTGTGGGTGGGTGTGTGTGTGTGTAGAAAAATTGGAAACAACGATCCAAGTGGAGTGAGAGATTTATTGGATCGTTGTTATCAATTTTTCTACATATTGTCGGATTACAATCCTTTATTTACTTTATATATATATATATATATATATATATATATATATATATGTTCGGACACAGGAGAGAAGCCGATGAAAACGGAACGCGTGCGAATGACTACCGAGGTAAACCGAACACATCTGAACGGCTGGCCGAATCTTCCCGAGCAGCAGTTTTTCAGTTTTCGAACAAATCAGTTGTCGAACATAATTTTTTGGGGAACGAATTATGTGTGACAATCCAGGTTACACTATATATATATATATATATATATCAACAATAATGTGACCGATTGTTGTTTTTTTTTGTGGGGGGGCAGAATATTTACTCTGTGGATTTTATCTGTATTAAGCTCTTTACTAGGAATATCTAAATTTAATATTCTCTTTGGAATATTCTTTATATATCCTGATTGGAATTATTCCTTATTCCCGATATACTGGATTGAATAATATATATATATATATATATATATATATATATATATTGTAAATGATAACTGCGAAAACGATAATATGACATTATTATTGATATAAAAAACAAATTTAAATTTAGCCGAAGGTCATAATGTTATTAACGATTATAATCAAAATGCGATTTATAATAATTAACCCTTTTCTTATCAGTATTTTCACGCCATGGCGTATGAGCAAGAAATTGGAATTCAAAGTTGTCCTCGGCTCAACTGGTATCTGGTAATAGAGAGCAGAGTCTGCCCAACTATATTATCTGTGGTTGGAAGGGGGGTGGGAAAGAGATAGATTTATATATTTCTTTACTGAAATCCGAACTAAAAAAACGTCACGCAACGCATATAATTATGTAATGAATGTAAAAATCGATAATTGTTCTGGCTAAAGATAAAACTGGTTGATTCAAGGAGAAGGTTAATCCTAACCCTAAACCACAACTTTAAATATACATCTACAAGCGATAGCATTATTCATTTCCCGTCGATCAACGTAGTATCTGTCTCGGATCCAAAGTGTAGCTCTCCAGAACTTCTATCTAGGATCTGAGGGTATAGATGTCTCCGACTTACCACTAACACGAAGTTATTTGAAAGTGGCGGAGGCACGCATGAATTAAGACCATTTTTTTAAATGCTCGGCTCCCTCAGTATTACATTCAGAGGCGCCGCAGACGCCGAGCAATAAACTCAGCCCGGCTCAGTACTACTCGAGAAGAAGGCCCCTGAACTAGGTGATCAACTTTAAACCATCAAAGGATAATAGCTATACCCGTAGAAATTTCAATGTTACTTTTAAAACTTCCAGATCAAAATATGCAAGTAAAAACAGTCAAGACTACAAAATACTTCATAAAACTGAATGATTAATTCTAACGGCATGTCAACTGGTCTAGGGTTATTTTATGCCTAGAGGTTAAGGAATTACGATCATTAAGCATAATTATTCACATTTTTGTGTATAGTTGTTTCGTAAAAGTTTCTTGTAAACAGTTATATGATAGCAAGTATTCTTATCTATGATATAGGCTGTATAGTCGTCGAAAATAAAAAGGTTACAGTCTTCCGGTTGATCAATAGATATGGAGTTTGCTTGTGATTTTGTTTTTAATAAAAAGAGTTAGGGAATCCGTCAGTGGCCGAAAAATCGGTTGTCATACCTGCATTAATAAGTTAACTAGTAGATAAAAGAAAAATAGATAGATAGATAGTGTTGTACAGTGACTCGTACCACATGACTTCCGGTATTGCGGAAGTTTAAAGGATGCCATGTCTCTTAAGCACGAGAAGCAGAAGCAGAAAGAGAGACAGCTCTGAAAGAACGTCGGTCAGCAGAAGACCTACTTCGGACGTAACACCAACAGCGCGAGACTTATAACACTAGTCGAACTGTACCACTTGAGTTAAAAAATAATTAACTCTATTTCACTGTATATCTTTTCCTTACCACGATACAACAGATGGATAGATAGATAGATCGCCCGTTGTAAGTGTTCTGATTTATCTACTTTTCCTCTTATTTCTATCATACATACATATATAAAAATGTTATTAGAACTGACTGAATGAATGTTGTAATTTACTCGTACATAATTTTATTTGTATGTGTTTGATATTTGTTAAATATATGTAATATACTTGGGCTTGTTTAATGTTACAAATATATATGTTAATTTATATATATATTTAAAAATGCTTTGCAGAGTACGCATTTCTAATGGTTATATATGTATGTATACATACATACATACATACATAGATATATGCATACATACATACATACATACATACATATATGTATGCATATATACATACATACATATATGAACTAATATATAATGTGTGTATATAATATATGTGCGTGCGTATCTATATATGTATATATCCTATAAATTTTTTTTCAGGATTCTTCAATGTAAATATGTAAATTAATGTGTTCGTCGGAGATTTACAGGCATGAACTCAAAACACACCCTGACACACAGAAACAGATTCGTCATCAGTTTGTAATATCCGCGAAATACAGTACAACGATTTCACATATTCTAAATATTCCATTTTCTAAAAATCAAGTTGTAATACATACTGTTTGTTGTTGTTGTTGTTTTTCTTCTTTTCTTTCTTTATCTCAATTAGGCTACCATGTAAATCTCTTAAACAAACGCGTTTCCCCCAGCCCCATTCCCTATTAGTATTCTTTCTTAGTCCACACCAGGGAAACGCCTCCCCCAAGGTCTGTGATACATTGGGGAGTAATGGGCCTTATCCTGTCACGGTGGTCCATGACATGTTGGTCGGGGCTTTGATTCCAAAGTTTGTTTTTTCTCCTGATGCAGGTTACCCTACCAAGGCTAGAGGGCCGAAAACGTGCCATATTTTACCCATTGGTCGTGGAGAACATATGAAAGCATGCCTTAATCGAAGGCATTATCATGAAGTGAAATACATAGAGTCATGTCCGGAATTTGATCTCGGCTCTCGGAGACAACTTTTCTCGGCAATAACCATTACGACATACCACACACACATACACACACACACATACACACATACACACACACACATACACACACACACACACACACACACATACATATATATATATATGTGTATATATATATATATGTAAACATCTGATGAGTTAAATAGAACCGCTTAGGAAAAAAAACTGCAAACAATCTAAATCAAATAAAGAAGTTATATATATATATATATATAATGGAAAAAAATTCAAGAAACCGTCATTTGGCATTTTCAATTATTTTCAGCTAACAATCATTAGATATGAATTTACTAGTGAAGAATTGATTAAACGTAACGAACTCCTATTTAAATGCCGCCATAAAAATAGATTTAAACTCATATGAAAAAAAGTTAATAATAGAAAAATTGATAGTGATAACAATAGTAGGATAAAATTTATGGTATCAATATTACTATTGATATTATCAGTAATGTAACAATGGTAACAATTGTTTGTTATTGTTGGCGACTGTAGTCAAGGGTGACCAGAAGGTTCCCTTTTCCATAGCTACTACACCGAGGTGTAGGGGGGGCGCGCTACTACTTTCCCTGGATTGCTCCACTTTATCTTTGATATGTACCTTGTATTGCTGAATGTTAAGCAAGGAGGTATCAAGTATCATTTTTAAAGTCTTTGGTATGACGCGACCTGGTATTGAACCCAGGCCTCCCGGACCATTGGCGAACACTCTGCCCACTCGGCCAAACAATAATAATATTAATAATGATAAATTAGCAATAATTGTAATAATAGTTACTTATTATTATTAATAATAAAATTATTAATAATTAATAATATAATTTTAATATCTTTAACGGTAAACAGAATGGCAGTATTCTGAATTTTTAAAAATTTAAGAATATTAAGAAATAAAGTTAAGACTAAATTTTAATCTAAAATGGAAATTAAATAAAACCCATACATTTTTTTTAACTAAGCCAGGTAAGTCTGATATTAGTAAGACTGCCACGTTTTCCTTAATAAATAAACAAGCAAGTAAATGAGAAGATTTTTTTCTTAAATTAAAATAGTTCGATTTATTGACCACCTTTTAGTTGTTGAAGGTTTTCTGAGTCGTGTTAAAGTTTTTTTGGATATATAAGGATACATGACACCAGACGATGACATTACATTCGGTTTTGACACCAACTTTTAGCCCATGTCTTCTTGTACCCCCACCCACTCTGCCTCTTTTTTTTTCACGAGTAAAATTACATAGAAAAAATATTAGAAATTAAAAAGTTTTTTCTCTCCATTACGTGATGACTATCTGAAGAGGTTGGTTTCTCTTATTGAGTTGCTAGCTGAAATAAATCTATAATAGCCAAAAGACGGTTTGTTGAATCTTTCCAATTGTATGGAATTTGCTCAGTAAGAAATTTATACATTAATTATCATATATTGAGCACTCCTGGAGATTTATAAGAATACTGTTATATATTCTCAAACATAATCATTCCCAACTCATTTTCTTTATATATATATATATATTCACTAATCTAATATCTACCAGCATTCACGGTACCAGAAAAAAAAAACGAAAAAAAACCCGCCAGGAACAATAGATAAAAGTATCTCGAATCACTGCCCGGGGGAAAAAGAAAAAAATTATAGGTCAAAAAGAAAGAAAAGACCAACCTCGTCCGACCCCTTGAAAAAAATCAAGAGATACGCAGTCAGTTGGTCAAAAGAAAACTAAAAACCTTCCGCGAATCCTGCAATGCTACAATTACAAAAGTGCTCAACACAAGTGGAGCCAATTATAAAATCAACTTAAATCGCGAGTTGGAAATCTTCTACTAAAGTTTAACCTTATCAGATCATCAGGAAGTCTAACTCCAATATATATATATAGGCATATCTACACGAAATAAGTGTAAGTGCCATTAAATGATTTGTGCTGAAATGGTTACCTCCCCTGACCATATCTCAATCACAGGTGCGAAAAGAAGAAAAAGTTACAGCATGCTTGATTTTCAATAAAGACAAAACTTGTAAAAAAAAAAAATTTAAAAAAAACAAAAACAAAAAACAGTGTTTGTATATTCATTTCCAAAATTTCTTAAACACCATGTACAATGCATCACGTGACCGGCTATGGGCAGGTAGGTCATCCTGAGACCATACAGTGAAAATAAAAGGAAGCAAAAAGATTGCCAGAGAGTTTGACGATGATACCAAAAGTAGTTGGTGCGCTTGGAATGGTCTTCAAAGAAAAAGGAACACTGGAGGAATTTGACCATCTTGACCATCCAGACCACAGCTCTATTAAGATAAACTAGAATACTTAGAAGAGTCCTGGTGATCTGAGACGACCGGCTAAAATGAAAAACTTGCAATGGGTAAACAAATTATCATAAATGACAATACTTCATTCGAAAATCATAAAATAAATAAAATTTGTAATATATTAATGAGATTCTGTAATTTAGACGATAAAATGTAAGTTTCCTTTTTATTAAAAATCTTCATTGTAATTTTTTATTAATTCATTGTGGAAATATTTATTAGATTATTAAGGAAATATTCGGAACGTTCTACTGTGTCTGGAGATATTTTCAAGAATGTGACAATTTGTTTTCATATGATGTTAAGTAAAAATAAAGTAAAGTTGGCAACCATAGTCAATAGCGACCTTAAGGCTCCCTTTTTAATAACTACTGCACCGAGGTGAAGGGAAGGGCGCTACTCCTTTCCCTGGATTGCTCCACTTTATCCTTGATGCATACCTTATAATGCTGAGTGTTAAGCAAGGAGGTATCAAGTACCATTTTTTGAGTCTTTGGTGTGATTTGACTTGGGATTGAACCCCGGTCCCCCGGGCCACTGGCGATGGTACTTGATGGAGTAATTCAGAGAAAGGGGTAGCACCCCACTACACCTTGGTGTAGTAGCTATTGAAAAGGGAGCTTTCGGGTTACCCTTGACTACGGTCGTGAAGTTTACTTACTCATATAATGTAAATAAGGTTAATTTTTATGGTGCCTTAGGCTGATTGGTAGATTTTAGTGGCATGTCAACCCGTCTAGGGTTAGATTTTAGTTGCAAGTTTTAAATGCTGTGGAGTTTGGTCATAAATATTACCTAATGATATCAGTTTTGATTGTATAATTTTTACATTTTGGGTTACAGTGTTTCCAAATATATGAATGTGTAGCCGACCAAAAACTAGTCAATCCCGACGCAAAATTTTAAGTATATTTTCATGTTTTGTAGGCGTGGCTTACAGTATACTTACTGCACCCCTGCAAAGGGAAAATACACTCTCTCCCAAAAAGGGGTATCCTGAGCATAACATCAAACTGAATCTGAGGGTAAGGCTTCAGTTCTGAAACTTAGTATATGGAGTGACCCTTCGTTGCTCCTACTCCCAGGTCCACTCCGACCTATAGTGTGTAAAATAATTTCTGTGATGGTTAATTGTATCAATTATTTCATTATTTAATTTGGTCAGGTCGCGAATTGTTCAAGTGTCTTTTAGTTAGCTAAAATATTTGAGTGGAAATGTAAGTCAAATTGGAAAGGTCAAGCGCGTACACCAGCGAACAGATGATAGGGGACACCTGTCATGCCCAGACAAGAAGACTATTCATAGACCCTTAGATGTTCTCTCTCTCTCTCTCTCTCTCTCTCTCTCTCTCTTCTGCTTCGATGACGGTCAGAAAAACTGTATGCAGTCTGAACAATGAAAACTTCGTATCTGGATAATAAAGCGACAATTTCTCTCAATAAATATATTAGGTATATTATTGTTACGACAACACGTTTCTTGCCTAATCGACTGGGGCTGTAGAATACACCGACAACTTCTCTGCAGAGGGGTAAGATCCCCCCCCACGATGGGTGTCCTGGATAGTACACTAAAGAATCTGATGGTGATGTTCCAGTAATGCTGGGGCTTTGGGGCATGTGGAGTATCTCTTCATTGCCATCGCTCCCAGGTCCACTCTGGTCCGGAGTGGTAACACGTGATAGGGTAAAATATAACTAAACTGTGTACTGAATTGTTTGACATAGAACTGTTTTGACGTTTAACTGAACTGTTTTGACTCTTAATTGCTAGTAAATAAAAACTATACTTATAGTAAACTGTATTGTTTGAAATTTGATTTGGCATTAAATGACCCAAAAAATATTGATACACCGTAAAACAAAACAACCAATCAACCAAGCCAATACGTTTCAATAAATGATTATTAATTGTTAACGGGGAGTTTTTCTTGTCTTTGATTTGCTAACACCCAGGCAACTTGCTCTAACGAACCAGCCCGAACATCAGAAGAAGTTCCGGATGAATTGGATCATTCCCTATTTGTGAATCTTTCAAACACAACGTGGGCACAGAGGGAATTGATAAACAAACTACTAGGAAACAAAAGTGGTAGTCACGGAACTAAAGCCACAATAGCATTACAATGTGGTACCGTGACGAGACAATATCACATTTGGCACCGTTACCAGACATAGTGTCACGTTTGTTACCTTCCTAATGTTATATAGTTACATATGTAGATTCACATCTACATATATCCACATATATATGTAGAATAATTCACAGCGACACAACGATAAAGACGCAAGAGGGAAAACGCAGGAAGGAAGACGCAAGAAGACTTCTTTAACAACATAGTTACCTCTCACTTTATTTGTAAGGGTTCGAAAGGTTAGCATGTGAGAGAGTGCTGGAGACCGAACATAAACTTCATATTTTGACCCCACTGTTATGACCGTCACGTTGTGTCTTTATTGTTCTCCTGATGTTGGGGTCTACTCCATCGGAGCTTTCCGAGGGCCCCCTCGGTCTGGTGTGGCCTTCCCTACCACATCTCGTCTCTAACCCTCTGGGAGTCTGCTGGCAACTGCATCGGGGGTTTTCCGAGTGCCTCCTCGGTCGGGTGTGGCCTTCCTTACCACATCTGGTCTCTACTGTCTGGAACTCTCCTGGCAACTGCTCTGGGACCCAAACTCAACTGAGTTAAATAATAACTCAACGCCCACACGATCGCCTACTGAATCTTTGAAATCGAATGTTTAATCGTCATCAAGCGGAAATAACTGTCATGCAGTTCAGAGGTTACTCTCTTCCGGTGCATGACTGTAATGGCAGAATGGGACCTTCACCTTTTCCCATATCATAAGCCTTAATCCGCCCACGCGATCTCTTTCGATTACTGGCCGTTGGAATGTGTCACTTCCTTCCGGTGTATTACTTTGGAATAGTATTTTTGGGCCGGGTCGAAGGTCAAAATATAACACTAACTAGGGTATTTATATTTCGTAATGTTACCACCATAGTGTCACATATGGTACTGTGACAAGCATTGTGACACGCAAACTATAGTAGTACGAGTGTCAGGACCCGTTTGGGCCCCATCTGTGGGGTTAAATAACTGTGTAAAAATTATTCGTATTCGTGTGCAAAAATCTCTTAAGAAATAACTATACAAAAAATTTAAATATGACACTACAAGGAACGTGATTCCCTAACACCTGGAAAAATAAACCTATACGGGTTGACACGCCGTTTCAGAGTTTCTATACAGTAGTATTTGGTAATAGATAATACCTAATAATATCCGTCTTCATTATGTCACTTTTCACAAGAAACTTTAAAATCCTGGAAAATTAACATTTTATAAATTTTTTTGTAGGAATGTACTTTTGGGCAGTATTATATATATATATATATATATGACTATATATATATATATGGGGTGTTAAGGGGATATCACCAGCTCTGCAATAAAGAAGATATTCGCCTGTGTCGTCTAGTGCACTCGTGACACTTAGTACTTAACCTGAAGAAGAAGAAAAAAAACCTAAAACCCAGAAGAAATTTATTTTATAAGGAAACTTTTTGGTCGATGGATGAAACTATTAAAAACAACAATTTCAACATATAAAAA
Source organism: Sepioteuthis lessoniana (assembly GCA_963585895.1). Lineage (NCBI taxonomy): Eukaryota > Metazoa > Mollusca > Cephalopoda > Myopsida > Loliginidae > Sepioteuthis > Sepioteuthis lessoniana. The sequence goes on along the minus strand of OY757940.1, from coordinate 44,533,440 downwards.
AGGGCCGAAAATTTTCCCTTTTAATCTTAAAAGAAGTCTCGAAGGAGGAGAATTAAAACCCGGTCATGGCCTCTTAAGAAGCGCCGGCTCCTCTTATAATTTCAATAGTTTCTTTTTTTTTAAAAAGTGTATATATATATATATATATATATGGGTGAAGATGTTTGCTCCTTATTTTCCCGCTTAAATTCAAGTGCAGTAATACAGTGGCTTATTTAGTATCCTCAGCTTCTTACTATCATTGACTGTGGGCTTCCACCATTTTTAACAACCAAACAAAATAAAAAATGGTACCCCGGAGATTTCCTATTAAATGTTGTATTGTTTATGACATCTCGAGTACCGAGAGAAAAAAATTAATTAGTTGAAATATTCATAACAGAGAACTGTACGTGTGTGTCTGGTTCCCTCTGCGTGCGTATATATGGAAAAATACATTTGCGTGTGTGTATTTGTATATATATATATATATATATATATATATTTACTAACCCCCTCCGCTCGGGGAGGATATGACACAAGGTCAATTTTTAAGCGGAGTTTAACAGGTTTTAATTCAGAGTTTTTCCTTCTCCTAGACTAGTTGCCTCACCAAGGCTGAAGAAATCAGTCTGCCCTACTATTTACCCATAGCTGGTGGGAGATTAATATATGTATATATGTACATTTGTGTGTGTGAGTTAACTAATTCTTCCGCACTTGTATGAAGAATCACAAGGTCAATTTTTTTAAGCGGAGTTTTCCTTATCCCAAACCGGTTGCCATACCAAGGTTAAAGAGCCCAGTCTATCCAACTAATTACTCGCAGCTTAACGAAGAGTAATTAAAGCATGCCTTTCCAAAAAAGCTATTAGCAAAATGCTAACAGCCAAAACAAGTATTAGAACTCCGGTCGCCGTGTCCATTTCCTACAACTGTATCCATTACACCACAAACGTACATCCCTATGTATGTATGTATGTATGTATGTATGTATAATCTAAAGAGATCTAAATTCTTTTTCATTTTGAAATTTTAAAGATCTCTTGGCTTCTTTTGGTTTAGTACAAAGGGTCACTGATGCACAAGACAACCCAAGCAAATATCTTCATTGCTGTTGGTGAAATCCCCTCTACACAGGCATATACACGCATATATATATATATACATATACCTAAATACTAATGCACACACACCATCGTGGGTATCCTCATGGTGTAATGGTTAAAGCGATGGACTGCAGAATCGTAGTAAGCGAGTTCGTACTCCAGTCGTGCTATTACGTTCACTTTCAGACAAATACCCTTTGGAAAGGTATGAACCCCCTTATCCTCCCAGATATGGGTTAAATAGTACCACCACTGTTCTTCTAGGAGAATACCTTTGGCATTAAATAACCTACAAAGATTGATATGCCATTAAACAAAGAAACCAAACCAATCTACACAGGCATATACACGTATATATATACATATACCTAAATACTAATGCACACACAGTATCGTGGGTGTCCTCATGGTGTAATGGTTAAAGCGATGGACAGCGGAAACGTAGTAAGCGATTTCGAACTCCAGTCGTGCTATTACGTTCACTTTCAGGCAAATACCCTTGGGAAAGGTATGAACCCCCTTATCCTCGGCTGGGACTGTAGAATACACCGACTGCACCTCTGCAGAGGGGGTAAAAAAAAACCCTTCAACGAGTGTCCTGATATATGACACGAAACAATATGATGGTGAGGTTCCAGTAATGCTGGAGCTTTGGGGAATGCGGAGTACCCCTTCATTGCCATCAATCCCAGGTCCACTCTAGCTCTGAATGGTAGCACCTGACAAGGCCCTATCTATGCTTTAAATAGAACTAATTGCATTCTTATATAAAAACAGAATTGTTTGAATTAGAACTGTTTGACTAAACTGAATAGCTTGAAATAGAAAGGCTTTTGACAATTAAACTGTACTTACATTTAAACTGCGTGCTTGGGCTAAACTGAATTGTTTGAAATGGAACTGTTTTTGACATTGAAAATGTACTTACACTCAACAGAAAATCTGTACTTAAACTAACCTGAATTATCAGAATTAGAACTGCTTGACTAAACTAAATAGCTTGAAATAGAAATGTTTTTCACAATTAAACTGTACTTACATTTAAACTACGTACTTATGCGAAACTGAATTGTTTGAAATAGAACTATTTTCATAAAAATGGATTTCGCGTTAAATAACCTACAAAGGTTGATATGCCATAAAACTTAAACAACCAACAACCAACATGTAAAGTATTTTCTTGTAAGAAAAAATATTAGTTAGTGTGTAAATATTTTCCAATATTTACATTACAAGAACGTAAATGTTCATGCATTCAATATTGCAGTTTGCAATTTTCTAAATGTAATTTATGTTTCCTGTGTGTAAAAGATCTTTGTGTGAGTATATCACTATGTCGGAGAGAAAATATATTTATGAGCTAATATATAAAAATTTCATCAGCAAAAGAAAGATTGTTTGTTTGCTTGTTTGTTTGTTTGTTTGTTTGTTTAAGTTTTATAACCTTTGTAGGTTAATTCTGACTAAAAAGGGTTGGCCCAAGAGATATTTTACTGATAAAACGGTTACCAGAAAGAATTTAAAAATTAGCATGAGAAAACGCATTTTATTTGCCAGGTAACCAGGCTTTTCTATGCCTACAAACCTTAAGTATCTCAGATCTCTGGTTGAGTAACTCATTATGATTATTGTAGGAGGCTATAGCTAGTTTTTCCTCCATACATAGGCGGCAATATTTCTTGCCAACCTTATATTTACGGCATTTTTTTACTATTTACTATTCTAATCGATACCTTGCTTTTTTTTTAAATTTCCCACAGATAGTTTGATAAACTAGTTCTGTATAATATTTTCTTATTTACAAATTTCATCATCAATGTTTTTTCACACCACCTGGGTTATAGAAGAGGTATAGAAATAAAAAATAATATATATATATATATATATACATATATATAATAACGGACCATTGGACTAATGGATAGAGTGTTTGCCAATGATCCGAGAGACCAAGGTTCAAACTCCGACTCAAAAAATGGTACTTGATGACTCCTTGCTTAATACTCAGTATTATAAGGTAAGGATCAAGGGTAAAGTTGAGCAATCCAGGGATGTTGTAGCAATTGAAAAGGTAGCCTTCGGGTCGCCCTCGACTACAGTCGCCAACTTTACTTTATATATACATATATATATATATATAACCTCCCATTATAATATATATTTGCAAGTTAATAGTACACAGGCTAGCAACTAATTCTCGCAATATTAATGTTTTTCAACAAAGCTAAATTGGGATATATGAAACAGTCCTGAAACAGCAGGGTATACATCAAACTGAAGTACGCACGAAACAATAAGAAGATGAAGAAACGCAAAATAGAACCCCATCCCACTTACAGCCCAATTTTCCAAACAAACTTGTGGAGAATATTTTTCTAATTAATAAGAAAACACTTAGAAAAATCTGCAACACTAAACAAATTGTTTAACAAAAACAGTTTTAAAATGAGTTATTGTTGCATGAACAATATCAAAAAATATTATTAACAGGCATAATTTTAAAATATTAAATGAAAAAGATAACTACCAAAATGACAGATGCATTTGCAGAGATAGAGTTACATGCCCTTTGAAGGATAATTGTTTGATAAATAATATGATATATAAAGCTACAAAAAAAAAAAGCTGAATACAATGAAAGAAGACATCCCTCCCCAAATAGAATGAAAGATGTCGACCCAAACTGAAAACCATAAAAGAAAGCAGCCCTACCCAAATATAATGAAAGAGATCAACCCACTCGAAATACGATGAAAGAATACAATCCACCACAAATACGATGAAAGAAGGCAACCTAGCCCAAATACGATGCGAGAAAAAAACAACCCAAATACGATGAAAGAAGGGAGTTCAAATCTCACCATCATCTTGTCGTGCCATCAGCACGGATATCCCTGACCCTCTCTCGCCACCGCTCCATATCGTTCATTGCTTCTGGCAGGTCCTCAGGGCTACACCCCGTATCCTCACAGAGCAGCTGTATGTAGGTTCGAGCTGGTCATCCTGCTTTTGCTTGGCCATGTGAGGGGGTCCATAGGAGTACATCACTTATGAGCTAGTCTCTACTTCTCCAGCAGTGTCCTGCATGCCTGGTTCGTCTAACTTGGATAGTTTTGTGATGGGTGGGTACGATGAAAAAAATCAGCCCGCCCTAAATATGATAAAAAAAAGCGACCCAACTGAAATATAAATGAAGGAGTCGACCTGAGGCAGATCCGATAAAAAAAGAGAACCCACAGCATATAAGATGAAACAAGCCAACCCACCCAAACACAATGAAGTCGACCCACGCAACAAACCAGCAAAATACGAAGAACCTAGCCGCCTACAACATCAAATGATGGTAACCCACCACAGATAAATCGACCCAAGCCGAATACAATGAAATAAGGAAGTCCACCCCAAATATAATAAAAGCAATCAACCCACTCGAAATACAATGAAAGAATGCAACCACACCATATACGATGCAAGAAAAAATAGAACATAAATACAAGTAAAGAAGGTTAACTGAACACATACATGATGGAAGAAAGCAGCCCACCTGAAAAACGCTGAAAGAAATGAACCTACCTCAAATACAATCAAAGAAGGCAACCCATCCAAAATACGATGTCAGAAGTTAAGCCAACCCAAATGTGATGCAAGAAAAAATATTTTTTCATCGTATTTGGGGTGAATCACCCTCTTTTGTGGAAATGGGCAGCTTTTCTCATCGTATTTTGTTTGTTGAGTGAGGCGACTTGCTTCATCGTATTTTGGGTGGGTCAACTTCTTTCATTGTCTATGGGGTGGTTACCTTCTTTCATTATATTTGGGAGGGGTTGCCTTTTATCATTGTATTTGGTTTTGGTTGAGTTCTTTCATTGCATTTGGGGTGGTTACCTTCTTTCATTATATTTGGGAGGGGTTGCCTTTTATCATTGTATTTGGTTTTGGTTGAGTTCTTTCATTGCATTTGGGGTGATTGCCTTCTTTCATTGTATTTGAAATGGGTCGACTTTTTTTAATGTGTTTTGGGTGGGTTGACTTGATTCATCTTATTTACTGTGGGTTCTCTTCTTTCATTGTATTAGGTGGGGGTAAACTTTTTTCATTGTATTTGTCTCGGGTCGACTTCTTCATTTATATTTCGGTTGGGTCACCTTCTTTTATTTTATTTAGGGCGAGCTGGTTCCTCTCATTGTATATGGGGTGGGTCACCATCTTTTTGTGTGTTTAGGGTAGGGTGACTTTCTTTATCGTATTTTGGGTGAGTTGCCTTCTTTCATCGTTCTGGGTTGCGTCGACTTCTCTCATCATATTTGGATAGGGTTAACTTCTTTCATCGTATTTTGTGTGGGTTGCCTTCTTTCATATAATTAAAAAGAAAGAATTTAACAACAATGACGAAAAGATATACATTGGTGCCACTGAATTTAAATGGAATAATAGATGATGTAATCATTACCTCAGCTTTATCAACAGTAGATATGCCAACAGTACCATATTATCTAGAATATATAGCAAATAAAAGATAAAATAAGCAAATCTCGAATAATAGAATGGAATATTGTGAAAAAATAGCACAAGTTTATATAGCTCCTGGTTATGTCAGGAAAAAAAAAATTGTACGCAGAAATATATAGAGAAAGAGCAGCGCCTTCCCCTACACCTCAATGTAGTAGCTATTGAAAAGAGGGCCTTCTGGTCGCCCTCGACTACAGTCACCAACTTTAAAGAAACTAAATTGCTGAACAAAAATTACGAATTGATGACTAAGTATTGGCATATTAATAAATTCTTCCCATGTTATTTACAACCGGACGACTTCCTTAATTCATTTTCTGGCATTTGGACTGCCCTTAATTCTTTTTTTGTTTTTTGCCTTGAGATGATATCACGCAGACTAACATCTTGCCACGTGACTATACCTGTTTTTCTATAATTACATCGAGCACTTTTTATTATAAATATATGTGTGTGTGTGTGTGCGCGTGTGTTTGTGTGTAATAATTTTATATAAATGAAAATAAAAGGGAGATTGTTCTTGACTGGTATATATATATATATATATATATATATGAAGAAAAGTTGAAAAAACAAAATAATCCAAAATTTGATGAATTTATTATGAAAGTCGACGTTAAACGAATCGGTTGAAATAACTTTCTTCAGGACTTTAAATTCAGGAAAAATGTTACAATAGCGATGGATGTTTGATGAAATAGCAGGAGAAAAGAAAGTGTGTATAAAAAGAAAGATTCATAACAGCGTTCTTATGTTATGAATCTTTCTTCGTGTTAACAACATTTTCCATGAATTCTAAGTCCTGAAAAAGGTTATTACAACCGAAACGTAAAACGTCGACTTTCATCATAAATTCATCAAATTTTGGATTACGTTGTTTTTTTTTTAACTTTTCTTCATACTGTCGAATTTATTTCCTTAATTACTTCCATATATATATATATATATATATATAATGTAATTAAAAGAAAACTCGAATATGGTTAAATTGTCATTATAAATTTATTTCTGCAAAGAATATCGTTATATTATTAATATCTTCGTCTTATCAGATGACTTCACACGTTTAATTTATTTTTAAAAAACGTGTGAAGTCATCTGATGAGACGAAGAGTAAAATGATATTGTTCGCTGAAATAAATTTATAATGACAATTTAACCGGGTTTGAGTTTTCTTCGAATTACATTGTATACGCTCTGTATGTGAATTTTATCATATTAACCTGGATAAGGAATATATAACAATAGACATACATCCCATAGACGTATAAGACATTCCTTATATATTGTATACGCGAATAATCCATACCCATTGCCTTCAGGCGCTGATTGGATATTACTGATATATATACGTGGAGCCTTCAATAAGTTTTCAGATTTCTTGTACCGGCATTTAAAATTGTCGTAAACTCTTGAGAAATCAGTATGTTATTGCTATACATCTTATGAGATGACTGATCAGTTTTTTATGATTTCAGGTTCAAATGAACAGCTACTGCAGCAATTGGAATACACCCTACTAAAGTCTGATTGTCACAGCTAGTGAATTTCAAAAATGCAATCTTGATGTGAGGATACTTTAGAAGAACGATATGCAATAAGATTCTGTTTTAAACTTGGAAGAAATGCCACAGAAATATATGAAATGCTTATGACTGCTTTTGGAAGATCTTGCATGAATCGAGCATCAGTTTTTGAGTGGCATAAGAGACTCAAGGAAGGCAGGGAGTCTGTGAGGGATCATGAGCAGTGTGGGAGGAGTAAGGAAGTCAATAGACCAGAGTTGATTGGCCAAAGGGTTAGGGTTAGGGCTATGTTGAGGTTTTAAGGGAGTTCAGGAAGAGATTCGTTGGGAAGAGGGCAGCACTCTTCAAATCAGGTCAGTGGCATTTCCAGCAGGACAATGCACCAGTCCACAATTCCGTCTTTGTCACAGACTATTTGACCAAGATGGGCACCAAGACAGTTCCTCAGCCTCCCTATAGTCCAGACCTTGCTCCCTGTGGCTTTCGCTTATTCCCTAAGCTCAAAGGCTGTCGTTATGAGACAATTGAGGAAAGAGGCTGTGACGAAGGTCATTGACACGCTAACGCAAGAGGAGTTCCATGGGGCCTTCCAGAAGTTGTTGGAACAGTACAACAATTGCACTATAGCTGGAGGAGATTACTTCGAAGGGGACGAAAGTTTCATGTGTGTACTATCAATAAAATTGCCCATACGAAAAAAGTCTGGACACTTATTTAATGATCCTCGTATATATATATATATATATATATATATATGCGTGTGTAAGTATGTATAAGAGAAAATGTTGATAAATCCAACGATGTATAAATGTAAGATAAGAAAAAAAAAACAAAGAGAATGCTTATTTTATTCCTAATAATGAGCCAATGTCGCTTTATAATTTTTTTGTTTGTTTGTTTTTTGCTGCTGCTTTTGTTGTTGTTGTTGTTGTCGTTGTTGTTGTTGTTGTGGTTTATTTATGTATTTAATCATTTATTAATTCAATAAACCATTTTCAGGGCAATATATGACAGGTGTTAAATATTGAAATGGAGTGACGTCACTATTGTGTTCGAAAAATATTCTTTTTTTTTTTTTTTTTTTCTTAAAGATAATTTCTTTGTAATAGATACTTTCAAGCATTTTTCAACATTATGAACTGTTTTTTTTATGAGAATTCCCAAAATAACGTCTGTGTTCGTAGTTTAAGACATATTTTTGAATTAATTTTTTTTTATCATATCAAATACAATGAAATCTTTGTTTGTTGTCTACCATCAATGATTTAGCTTTTAAAATATTTTGCTTAGAAATCGTAATGAAAATATCGAATGTAAGTTTAATTTATTACCAATTAATAAAAAAATATTAAATAAGGAATCTTGAAACTATTTAGGACTAATTCAACTAAATAAGAAGTTGAAAAAATGGGTTTTTGTGTGATAGTATAATAATTAGAAATAATGCTACTTATAACATCGTGCTGAAAAAACATTTCTTATTACATTTATTCTGTCATTATATATATATATATATATATGGAAGAAAATAATGTATAGTAATCCGACAATTTGTGAAGAAAAATTGACAAGTAATCCAATTAGAAAGGGGGATTTATAGATAAACAAAGTCGACACTATAGCGTTTCGGTTCTGCTGAACCATCATCAGGGCTATGAGGGGTTATATTAGTGATGTTAAGTGTAGATGGATGTATAAAAAGTGTAAAAATATATAAAAATTTGGAAAAGTTGTATATCAAGAAAAGTTGGCTGTTTATGACAAGAAAAATTGGCCATTTGATCAATGAATCAGCGTTCGTTTCTTTAAAATACGTCACCTGACATTAGAAACATTGTGCAGAATCCACGTTCCGTTAGTTATATATATATATATATATATATATATATATATATATTGAGAGAGAGAGAGAGAGAGAGAGAGAGAGAGAGAGAGAGAGAGAGAGAGAGAACGGAGCTCGTGCTTATTATTTTAGGAAATGGGCACGGTGACCTGAGTTCAAAACCTGGATGAGGCTGTTTGCATTTCGCATAGCGCCAATACCCAATGAAAAGATATCCAATGATTATACCTCCAGTTATGGGTAAATAATAGAACAGATTGGGCTCTTTAACCTTGGTATAGCAACCAGTCTTGGAGAAGTAAAACTCAATATTCAAACCAAGAAAACTCCGCTTAAAAATTAACCTTGTATCACATCCTGTTCTCGCGGAGGGGTTGGTATATATATATATATATATACCAAGGTTTCATTACCAACTCAACCTCCGTATTCTTGTCTAATATTGGACTTTCTCCGTCAGACAAGAGGAAATACATAAAAAAGATCCAAGATAGGTCTCTAACTGCATAAGCGTGGATATGGCAATCCCATAGAGTGACGTCAATCCCACAAAGTCTGTTGGTATCGTGAGTTACTGCTGGGGCGCTCTGGGTTAGTGATAATGATGCTTCAGCTCCGAAACCATGCCTGAACTCAGAGTCATCATCTGATGAAGGCTTTGTTGAAAGCATTTCTGCTGTATAAACATCAGTCATTGTATGATACCAACCTATATATAAGTGTGTGTGTGTGTGTGTGTGTGTGTGTGTGTGTGTGTGTGTGTGTGTGTGTGATTGGGTGTTAATTGAACTATTTCTTCGTTTATGTTTTTTAAGGCGTTTTCGTTGTGTACGCTAAAACCTTCTTCTTAGGAGTGTTGGATTTGTCAATTAGCGGTCGCTGGTGTCCAATGACCATTAAGAATTAAAAGGCAAATAAATTAGATAAAATATAGACGAAGGAAGTAATAATAATAATAATAATAATAATAATAAACCCGTTTAACAAAATACACTCCAGAGTCAAAGTTGATAACACAATAATTATAAAAGCAGTAAATCGATCGTTTGAAAAAAACAAAAAGAAAAAAAAAGAAAGAAAAACAACGGTAATAAAAAATGAATGATAAAACATATCTATCATGATTTAATTTTTAAAATAAACTATGCAAATAAGGAGGCTCTCGTGTTGCAATGGTTATCGTCGTACGAAGTTAACTTGACGCGACCTAAGTTCAAATCCTGAGCGTGGCTGTTTGTATTTTCACTGAGAAAGATATAAATCCAACTATTCTCCTAAAAGTTATGGGTAGATAGTAGGGCAGATTCGTCTTTTTAACCTTGCTGTGGCAACTGTTCAAGAGAGAAAACTTTGATTTCAAACCAGGTGTAAACCTGGAGCGGGATGGGTGTCCTTAGGCGATTCCTCCCCAAGGTATGATTCATGAATAGCGCCCCCATAACCAAAACATGGTTACGCGATTGGTGTGAGACCCAAATTCGCTCACCCCATTAGAATAAATCGCTACCTTAGTAAAGCAACTCAGAAATGTGTTTGATGCAAAAGAAGCAGTTGTTTTTGGCGACACCATTTGATGTGGAAACTGAATCGAGACAAGCGGACAGACAGACAATTTCGTATATGTAGACAGCAAAAATGTTATAATATATTTATCTATTTATTTATTATTTCATTCATTTTTGACATTAGCCGATAAATTTAAACCAGACATATTTGTAATATAAATGTCATTTATTATAAAGATATTTGTTGCCAACTTATCACTCTTGAAGAGTTGAGAGGGGACTGGCGTCTGAGACATTTTTTCTTCTTTTTCTTCTTTTTTTAAACAAATTGCTCAAATCCATCTTAATAATTGGAAAGAATTTGTTTGTCTCTACTCTGTAGAAAACAAAACGGTTTAGTGAAGAGCTACAACAGTTGGTATCCATACTTACAAAACATTGAGAAAGGTTTTAACATAAAAAAATTCCGCTGCGTTTGAAAACAGCGAAAACTAACCGAGAGATTGTCTCTAACAACAAACACTTGTCAGCGGGAAGCCACATCACTAAAAGACGTAACTGATCGTACCAAATTCTTTGAAACAATACCAATTAGTTTAGTTTGGTTCGGTTTTATGTCATATCAACCATTGTAGATCATTTGATGCCAAATCCTTTTTATACATTTATATTAAATATATATGATTATTGTTTGGTTGGGTTTTATGGCATATCAACCATTGTAGGTTATTTAATGCCAAATTCTCTTTATACAATTATATTAAATATATATGATTTGGTTTGATTGGGTTTTATGGCATATCAACCATTGTAGGTTATTTAATGCCAAATTCTCTTTATACAATTATATTAAATATATATGATTTGGTTTGATTGGGTTTTATGGCATATCAACCATTGTAGGTTATTTAATGCCAAATTCTCTTTATACAATTATATTAAACATATATGATTTGGTTTGATTGGGTTTTATGGCATATCAACCATTGTAGATTATTTAATGCCAAATTCACTTTATACAATTATATTAAATATATATGATTTGGTTTGATTGGGTTTTATGGCATATCAACCATTGTAGGTTATTTAATGCCAAATTCTCTTTATACAATTATATTAAACATATATGATTTGGTTTGATTGGGTTTTATGGCATATCAACCATTGTAGATTATTTAATGCCAAATTCACTTTATACAATTATATTAAATATATATGATTTGGTTTGATTGGGTTTTATGGCATATCAACCATTGTAGGTTATTTAATGCCAAATCCTCTTTATACAATTATATTAAACATATATGATTTGGTTTGATTGGGTTTTATGGCATATCAACCATTGTAGGTTATTTAATGCCAAATTCTCTTTATACAATTATATTAAACATATATAGGATTTGGTTTGGTTGGGTTTTATTGCATACCAACCATTGTGGACCATTTAATGCCAAATCCTCTTTACACAAATATATTAAATATATATATGATTTGTAAACAGATTTTAAAAGAGCCTGAGCTCTTTTTGTACACAGTTAAATGTTTTCAAGTATTTCTATGTAACAGTAATAATTTAACATCAGTCATTTGTTGGCCCACATTTTTTTATATACATGTAAGATTTGTAAGTAAAAAGTTTGTCGATAATTTCAATTCTTAATAAGAACCAACTAGTTTGCACGCTAACATTACTATTGTTTCTACACAGTTAAATGGTTTTAGTTACTGGTATCTAACAGCGATAATTCTACTTAATATTTATCCTTTGTTGGCTGGTCAGAGTTGACCTGGGAGCAATAGTAATGAAGGGGTACTCCACATTTCCTAAAGTTCCAGGACTGGACCCTCACTATCAGATGGTTTAGTGTCATATCCAGAACACTCAATGAGGGTGTCTTACCCCTCTGCAGAGATGCAGTCGGTATATTTTACAGCCCTAGATGACTGTGCAGCAATACTAAGTTTACCAATATTTTTTTATCCTGGAAATTAAAATAAATATTGCATTGGGTTGCTTTGTTAAATCGAACTATTGGGATAATATGACAATATGTACGCTCCCCTCCCGGGAGTTGAGCCCTCTGGTGAAGGAATTAACGGCTGCCACTCGCGTAATGCAAAGTTCTTCTAACGAATTGAGTGCTCTGGTATCCGTTAGCGCAAAATGTAAACAAACGAAAGCTAATACAAAATGCGTTATAATTCCTGCGGCGACGTACGTAGTCGAAATCGCTGAGCGGTTAGATATCATGTCTAATGTAAAGCTAGGCGGGTTTTGATCCCAAGTTGATGTGTCATGCGTGTCTAGCCACACTGAAGAGTTGTGATACAACGAAACAGTCTGTTTGTGGATGACAATATAGATGAGGGGGTGTCAACACTGTAAAAAATGTCAACACAAAAAATTTGATTATCCATAATATATTATCATTATATCTCTGTTTTAATGTCCTTTTGGTTAAGGTTTGTTTTGTTTAATGGCATATCAACTCAAGCGTGTTATTTAATTCCAAAGCCATTCTTGCTGACGGACATGTTTGACGTTGGGAATAAGGTTCCAAAAATACATTCAAAATCAAAAAATCTCCTGAGTGTCCGTTTTTAAAAAATATTTCTGTACTATACTCAGTTAAATGATATAAAATTTATAAGATAGTGTAAAAAAATCAGTAAAGATCTTTTTTTGTTATGTAAATTAAATTTTTTATGGGAACAATTAATATTTGGGTGATTGAGTGATTTTAAAGGCATGTCGATCAGCCGAGGGTTATTTTATGCTTAGAGGTTAGAGAATCACGTTCATTCAGTGTCATTATTTACATTGTTGTGTAGTTGTTTATTCAGAGTTTTTTTTCCTCTCTTTCTTTTTTTTTTTTTTTTTTTTTTGCTCACTGTCCTATCGAATACGATTAATTTTCAAACAGATCTATTTGACCCATAGATAGGAGACTAACAGGTACCACCATCTCGGGTTAGAGTGGGACTGGGAGTAATGTCCATAAAGACGTATTCCTTTGTCTCCAAATTAACAGTTTAGTGTCATACCAAGGACTTGAGGGGTCTTACTCTACTGCAGGAGATGCAATGTTCGTATTCCAGGCTCTGTAGCGTGGCTTGGTTTCATGACATATCAACCATTGTATGATATCTAATGCTAAATCCTCTTTATACATATATATTAGATATATATGGTTTGTAAATATAAGTGAACATCGCTAAATAGTCCCGAGTATTACTATTTATCACTAACAATTCAATTAAACGCCAGTCATTTGTTTACACCCAGTTAAATGATCAAACTGTTCTATTTTTAACAATTCAATTTAGCATAAGTCATTTGTTTGCACATAGTTTAAATGTCAAACAGTTCTATTGGACCAGTTCTATTGGACCTTTCAAGTGCTACCACTGCGGACCAGAGTGGTCCTGGGAGTGATGACAATGAAGGGGTACTCCACATTTCACAAAGCTCCTGCATTACTGGAGCCTCGCCATCAAATTGTTTGGTGTTATATCCAGGTCACACGTTGGGGGAGTTTCACCCCTCTGCACAGATGCAGTCGGTGTATTCCACAGCCCCGGCCGATTGCGCTATCAGGTAGTTTAGTGTCAGACCCGGGATATTAGTTTTGGAGGGTCTCACCCCTCTACAGAGATGCAGTCGGTGTATTCCACAGCCCCGGTCGACTGGGCTCTCAGATAGTTTAGTGTCAGATCAGGACACTCGTTGGGGGAGTTTTACCCCTCTGCAGAGATGCAGTCGGTGTATTCTACAGCCGCCGACCCAGCTGAGAGGGTACTAAGGTTTGTAAACCTATCTGTAAAGTTTAAATGGATAAAAGAAGATTGTAAAAAGTAAAATGGACATTTAATTTTTAACCAATCTAATTGATTAGTTGATTGGCTGATTAATTTTAATGGTATGTCAGCTTGTTTTGGGTTATTTTATGCCAAGAGGTTAAGGAATCTTGTTCATTGTACATTTATATTTACATTTTTATGTTGTTTTTTTTTTTATAGTTTTTTTTTTTTTTTACTTACAGTTATATGGTATCAAGTATTCCGATCAAGTACAAACACTTTGTACATAGTAAATTTTTTACAGTTAAAATCTTTGTGCGATGCAAGAAGATATATTAGATTTTCTGTTGTCCGATGTTTGCTAATGTGTAAAGTACATTTAAAGTATGACATTAAACTGTTTTCGATTGTGAGGCTTCAGTCTTGGGTTTCAGGTAATGTGAAATACTCCTTCATAACCATTATTCTTAGGTCCCTTCTGGCCCTGTTAAGGTTCCATCTATGGGTTAAATAGAATTGTTCAATCTTTTACGAGGTATTATAATTAAGTTGAATTAATAGTGTTAGATTGCAATATTCAAACCATTTAACTGTGTGCAAACAATAAATAGTAATACTGGAAACAATTTAAGTGTGTGCAAATAAATGACCTCTGGCTTGTTTAAAAATAATGTTACCTATAAACTATTTGCTTATATATATATATATATATATATATATATATATATATGGGGGGGTATTGTTCCTTTTTTTTCGGGCGGGGATGTTTGCTTGCTTGGGTTTTATGGCATATCAACCTTTGTGGGTAATTTAATGCCAAATTCATTTTTATCTACAGTTTCAATGTCAAAACAGTTCTATTTTAAGCAATCCAGTTTAGCATAAGTACACAGTTTAGTTCTCTTTGACCCATAGATAGGACCCTATCAGGTGCTATCACTCCAGGCCGGAGTAGACGTGGGAGTGATGACAATGAAAGGGCATTCTGCATTCCCCAAAGCTGTTATTGTAAACCATAAGCTTGAGACTTTCAATAGTTGACTGTCTAGGAAACCATCAGGATATCTACAAATGATGAACAAAAAATCCTATAACTTTTCGGGATTATATTCTATTTACCAACCCCTCTGCTCGGTCAGGATATGACACAAAGTCAATTTTTAAGCGGAGTTTAACAGGTTTGAATTCAGAGTTTTCCTTCTCCTAGACTAGTTGCCTCACCAAGGCTGAAGAACCCAGTCTGTCCTACTGTTTACTCATAGCTGAAGGGAGAATAATTGGATTCATACCTTTCCCAAGGGTATTAGTGCTATGTGAAATGCAATCATTCTCGTCCAGGATTTGAACTCGAGTCGCCGTGTCCATTTCCTACGTCGATAACCATTACACCACGGGCACCTCCACTTTTCGGGATTATATTCAGTATCGACAATGACATTTTTTTTTGTATAAAATGTGAATTTGTTTCGAGAATTGAGATGCTAGTATTTTATCATTTATAGTGGAATGAAAACGGATATTAACGGATGTGTGAATTAGTAAAATACATACGAAGATATATATGTCCAGGGTATGTCAATAAACTGTGCCTAATGGTGAGGTTCCAATCCTGAATTTTGGGTAAAGTAGAGTATCCCTTCATTACCATTATTCTCATGTTCACTTCGACCATTCTTGCTTTCCTTTTCTTTTCAAGTATAGAAATACCATTCACTGGAAAAGAATAAGGGACTAAACATTGAACATAGGATTTTGACTTGTTTCTGCATATTTTAAAATTACTCAACGGAATTATATTGATAATTCTAAAATGACTTGTACATCTTTTTAATAAACCTTCTTTGTAGAATTTCATTTTTCGTAAAAACATGACAACACTGTAAATTTTGATTATCCATAATACCTACTAATCTGTTTTAATGGTCAATTAGATATGATAATAACCTGGTAACTTTTGTTTCGAATAAAACATTATTAAGATAAATTAAAATGTTTCTTCTTCTTTTTCTTCTTCATCTTGTATTCCTCGACCATTCTTCTTTTCTCTCAATCATTCTTCATTTTCTTTTTTGGTCCATCAACCAGTTTTTTTCTTCTTCTTGTTCTTCTTCTTCTACTTCTTCTTCTTCTTCTTGTATTCCTCGAACATTCTTCTTATCTCTCTCAATCATTCATCTTTTTCGTTTTTGATCCATCAACCAGATTTCTTCTTCTTCTTCTTCTTCTTCTTCTTCTTCTTCTTCTTCTTCTTCTTCTTCTTGTATTCCGCGAATATTCTTGTTATCTCTCTAAATCATTCTTCTTTTCTTTTTTAATCAATCAACCAGTTTTCTTCTTCTTCTTCTACTTCTTCTACTTCTTCTTCTTCTTCTTGTATTCCTCGAACATTCTTCTTATCTCTCTCAATCATTCATCTTTTTCGTTTTTGATCCATCAACCAGATTTCTTCTTCTTCTTCTTCTTCTTCTTCTTCTTCTTCTTCTTGTATTCCGCGAATATTCTTGTTATCTCTCTAAATCATTCTTCTTTTCTTTTTTAATCAATCAACCAGTTTTCTTCTTCTTCATCTTCTTCTTCTACTTCTTCTTCTTCTTCTTGTATTCCTCGAACATTCTTCTTATCTCTCTCAATCATTCATCTTTTTCGTTTTTGATCCATCAACCAGATTTCTTCTTCTTCTTCTTCTTCTTCTTCTTCTTCTTCTTCTTCTTCTTCTTCTTCTTGTATTCCGCGAATATTCTTGTTATCTCTCTAAATCATTCTTCTTTTCTTTTTTAATCAATCAACCAGTTTTCTTCTTCTTCTTCTTCTTCTTCTTCTTCTTCTTGTATTCCGCGAATATTCTTGTTATCTCTCTCAATCATTCTTCTTTTCTTTTTTAATCAATCAACCAGTTTTCTTCTTCTTCTTCTTCTTCTTCTTCTTCTCCTTCTTCTTTTTGTATTCCACCATCATTCTTCTTATCTCTCTGAATCATTCTTCTTTTTCTTTTTTGAACAATCAACCAGTTTTCTTTTTCTTCTTCTTCTTCTTCTTCTTCTTCTTGTATTCCTCTAAGATTCTTCTTATCATTCTCAAACATTCTTCTTTTTCGCTTTTGATCCATCAACCAGATTTCTTCTTCTTCTTCTTCTTCTTCTTCTTCTTATATTCCTCGAACATTTTTCTTATCTCTCTCAATCATTCTTCTTTTCTTTTTTAATCCATCAACCAGTTTTTCTTCTTCCTCTTCTTCTTCTTCTTCTTCTTTTTCTTGTATTCCTTGAACACTCTTCTTATCTCTCCCAATCGTAATTCTTTTTCGTTTTTGATCCATCAACCAGTTTTCTTCTTCTTCTTCTTCTTCTTCTTCTTCTTCTTCTTCTTCTTCATCTTCTTCTTCTTATATTCCTCGAACATTCTTCTTATCTCTCTCAATCATTCTTCTTTTCGTTTTTAATCGATCAACCAGTTTTCTTCTTCCTCTTCTTCTTCTTCTTCTTCTTCTTCTTGTATTCCTTGAACATTCTTCTTATCTCTCCCAATCGTAATTCTTTTTCGTTTTTGATCCATCAACCAGTTTTCTTCTTCTTCTTCTTCTTCTTCTTCTTCTTGTATTCCTCGAACATTCTTCTTGTCTCTCTCAATCATTCTTCTTTTTCGTTTTTGATCCATCAACCAGATTTCTTCTTCTTCGTCTTCTTCTTCTTCTTCTTCTTCTTCTTCTTGTATTCCTCGAATATTCTTGTTATCTCTCTCAATCATTCTTCTTTTCTTTTTTAATCAATTGACCAGTTTTCTTCTTCTTCTTCTACTTCTTCTTCTTCTTCTTGTATTCCTCGAACATTCTTCTGATCTCTCTCAATCGTTATTCTTTTTCGTTTTTGATTCATCAACCAGTTCTCTTCTTCTTCTTCTACTTGTATTTCTCAAACATTCTTCTTATCTCTCTCAATCATTCTTCTTTTTCTTTTATAATCCATCAACCAGTTTTCTTCTTCTTCTTCTTCTGCTTCTTGTATTCCTCTAAGATTCTTCTTATCATTCTCAAACATTCTTCTTTTTCGCTTTTGATCCATCAACCAGATTTCTTCTTCTTCTTCTTCTTCTTCTTCTTCTTCTTCTTCTTCTTCTTCTTATATTCCTCGAACATTTTTCTTATCTCTCTCAATCTTTCTTCTTTTCTTTTTTAATCCATCAACCAGTTTTCTTCTTCCTCTTCTTCTTCTTCTTCTTCTTCTTCTTCTTCTTCTTCTTCTTCTTCTTCTTGTATTCGTGGAAGATTCTTCTGATCGCTCTCAAAATTTCTTCTTTTTCTTATTTAATCCATCAACCAGTTTTCTTCTTCTTCTTCTTCTTGTATTCCTCGAACATTCTTCTTATCTCTCTCAATCATTCATCTTTTTCGTTTTTGATCCATCAACCAGATTTCTTCTTCTTCTTCTTCTTCTTCTTCTTCTTCTTCTTCTTCTTCTTCTTCTTGTATTCCGCGAATATTCTTGTTATCTCTCTAAATCATTCTTCTTTTCTTTTTTAATCAATCAACCAGTTTTCTTCTTCTTCTTCTTCTTCTTCTTCTTCTTCTTCTTCTTGTATTCCGCGAATATTCTTGTTATCTCTCTCAATCATTCTTCTTTTCTTTTTTAATCAATCAACCAGTTTTCTTCTTCTTCTTCTTCTTCTTCTTCTTCTCCTTCTTCTTTTTGTATTCCACCATCATTCTTCTTATCTCTCTGAATCATTCTTCTTTTTCTTTTTTGAACAATCAACCAGTTTTCTTTTTCTTCTTCTTCTTCTTCTTCTTCTTCTTGTATTCCTCTAAGATTCTTCTTATCATTCTCAAACATTCTTCTTTTTCGCTTTTGATCCATCAACCAGATTTCTTCTTCTTCTTCTTCTTCTTCTTCTTCTTCTTCTTCTTATATTCCTCGAACATTTTTCTTATCTCTCTCAATCATTCTTCTTTTCTTTTTTAATCCATCAACCAGTTTTTCTTCTTCCTCTTCTTCTTCTTCTTCTTCTTTTTCTTGTATT
>OY757940.1:44391655-44509155 GCA_963585895.1 Sepioteuthis lessoniana | reverse complement strand
TTCTCCATCTTCTTATATTCCTCGAACATTCTTCTTATCTCTCTCAATCATTCTTCTTTTCGTTTTTAATCGATCAACCAGTTTTCTTCTTCCTCTTCTTCTTCTTCTTCTTCTTCTTCTTGTATTCCTTGAACATTCTTTTTATCTCACCCAATCGTAATTCTTTTTCGTTTTTGATCCATCAACCAGTTTTCTTCTTCTTCTTCTTCTTCTTCTTCTTCTTCTTCTTCTTCTTCTTCTTCTTCTTCTTCTTTTTCTTCTTGTATTCTTCGAACATTCTTCTTATCTCTCTCAATAATTCTTCTTTTTCGTTTTTGATCCATCAACCTGTTTTCTTCTTCTTCTTTTCTTCTTCTTCTTCTTCTTCTTCTTCTTCTTGTATTCCTCGAACATTCTGCTTATCTCTCTATATCATTCTTCTTTTACTTTTTTAATCCAGCAACCAGTTTTCTTCTTCTTCTTTTTCTTCTTCTTCTTCTTCTTTTTCTTCTTCTTCTTTTCTTCTTCTTCTTCTTCTTCTTCTTCTTGTATTCCTCGAACATTCTTCTTATCTCTCTCAATCATTCTTCTTTTTCGTTTTTGATCCATCACCAGTTTTCTTCTTCTTCTTTTTCTTCTTCTTCTTCTTCTTTTTCTTCTTCTTCTTTTCTTCTTCTTCTTCTTCTTCTTCTTCTTGTATTCCTCGAACATTCTCTTATCTCTCTCAATCATTCTTCTTTTCTTTTTTAATCAATTAACCAGTTTTCTTCTTCTTCTTCATCTTCTTCTTCTTCTTCTTCTTTTTCTTGTCTTCCTCCAACATTCTTCTCATCTCTCTCAATCATTCTTTTTTTTTAAATCCATCAACCAGTTTTCTTTTTCTTCTGGTTCTTCATATCCTTCTTCTTCTTCTTCTTCTTCTTCTTGTATTCCTCGAACATTCATCTCATCTCTCTCAATCATTCTTCTTTTACTTTTTTAATCAGGCAACCAGTTTTCTTCCTCTTCTTCTTCTTCTTCTGCTTCTTCTTCGCGTAGTCGTCGAATGTTCTCTTATCTCTCTCAATCATTCTTCTTTTTCTTTTTTAAACCATCAACAAGTTTTCTTCTTCTTCTCCTCATTCTTCTTCTTCTTCTTCTTTTTCTTCTTCTTCTTCTAGTATTCATTGAACATTCTTCTTATCTCTCTCAATCATTCTTTCTTTTCTTTTTTGATCCATCAACCAGTTTTCTTCTTCTTCTTCTTCTTCTTCTTCTTCTTCTTGTCTTCCGAAAACATTCTTCTTATCTCTCTCAATCATAATTCTTTTTCGTTTTTGATCCATCAACCAGTTTTCTTCTTCTTCTTCTTTTTTATCTTCTTCTTCTTCTTCTTCTTGTATTCCTTGAAAATTTTTCTTATCTCTCTCAATCATTCTACTGTTTCTTTTTTGATCCATTAACCAGTTTTTTTCTTCTTCTTCTTCTTCTTCTTGTATTCCTCGAACATTCTTTTTATCTCTCTCAATCATTCTTCTTTTTCGTTTTTGATAAATCAACGAGTTTTCTTCTTCTTCTTCTTCTTCTTTTTGTATTCATTTAACATTTTTCTGATCTCTCTCAATTATTCTTCTTTTTCGTTTTGATCCATCAACCAGTTTTCTTCTTCTTCTTCTTCTTCTTCTTCTTCTTCTTCTTCTTTATCTGCTTTTTCTTATTGGATTCCTCGAGCATTCTTCTTATCTCTCTCAATCATTGTTCTTTTTCTTTTTTGATCCATCAAACAGTTTTCTTCTTATTATTATTATTATTCTTGTATTCCTTGAACATTCTTCTTATATCTCTAAATCAATATTCTTTTTCTTTATTGATACATCAACCACTTTTCTTCTTATTTTCTTATTCTTGTTCTTCATCTTGTATTCCTCAAACATTCTTCTTATCTCTCTAAATCAATATTCTTTTTCTTTTTTAATCCATCAACCATTTTTTTTCTTCTTCTTTTCTTCTTCTTCTTCTTCTTCTTCTTCTTCTTCTTCTTCTTCTTCTTCTTCTTCTTGTATTCCTCGAACATTCTTCTTATCTCTCTATATCATTCTTCTTTTACTTTTTTAATCCAGCAACCAGTTTTCTTCTTCTTCTTTTTCTTCTTCTTCTTCTTCTTTTTCTTCTTCTTCTTCTTCTTCTTCTTCTTTTTCTTCTTGTATTCTTCGAACATTCTTCTTATCTCTCTCAATAATTCTTCTTTTTCGTTTTTGATCCATCAACCTGTTTTCTTCTTCTTCTTTTCTTCTTCTTCTTCTTCTTCTTCTTCTTCTTCTTGTATTCCTCGAACATTCTTCTTATCTCTCTATATCATTCTTCTTTTACTTTTTTAATCCAGCAACCACTTTTCTTCTTCTTCTTTTTCTTCTTCTTCTTCTTCTTTTTCTTCTTCTTCTTTTCTTCTTCTTCTTCTTCTTCTTCTTCTTGTATTCCTTGAACATTCTTCTTATCTCTCTCAATCATTCTTCTTTTTCGTTTTTGATCCATCACCAGTTTTCTTCTTCTTCTTCTGCTTCTTCTTCTTTTTCTTCTTGTATTCTTCGAACATTCTTCTTATCTCTCTCAATAATTCTTCTTTTTCGTTTTTGATCCATCAAACTGTTTTCTTCTTCTTCGTCTTCTTCTTCTTCTTCTTCTTCTTCTTCTTCTTCTTCTTCTATTCCTCGGACATTCTTCTTATCTCTCTAAATCATTCTTCTTTTAATTTTTCTATACATCAAACAGTTTTGTTCTTTTTCTTCTTCTTGTTCTCCTTGGACATTCTTCTTATCTCTCTCAGTCATTCTCCTTTTTTTTTTTAATCCATCAACCAGTGTTCTTCTTCTTCTTCTTCTTCTTGTATTCCTCGAATATTCTTCATATCTCTCTCAATCATTCTGCTTTTACTTTTTTAATGCATCAATCAGTTTTCTTCTTCTTCTTCTTCTTCTTCTTCTTCTTCTTCTTCTTCTTCTTCTTCTTCTTCTTCTTCTTCTTCTTCTGCCTGTATTCCTCGATCATTCTCCTTATCTCTCTCCATCATTGTTCTTTTCCTTTTATAATCCATCAACCAGTTTACTTCTTCTTCTTCTTCTTCTTCTTCTTCTTCTTCTTCTTCTTCTTCTTTTTCTTCTTCTTCTTCTTCTTCTTCTTCTTCTTCTTCTCCTTGTATTCCTCGAACATTCTTCTTATCTCTCTAAATCATTCTTCTTTTCTTTTTTTAATCCATTAAAAAGTTTTCTTCTTCTTCTTAATCTTCTTCTTCTTCTTGTATGCCTCGAACATTCTTCTTCTATCTCTCAATCATTCTTCTTCTTCTTTTTTATTACATCAACCAATTTTCTTTTTCTTCTTCTTCTTCTTCTTCTTTTTCTTCTTCTTCTTCTTGTATACCTCGAACAATATTCTTAAAAAAAAGAATGATTGAGAGAGATAAGAAGAATATTCGAGGAATACAAGAAGAAGAAGAAGAAGAAGAAGAAGAAGAAGAAGAAGAAGAAGAAGAAGAAGAAGAAGAAGAAGAAGAAAACTGGTTGATGGATTAAAAAAGAAAAAGAAGAATAATTGAGACAAATGAGAAATATGTTCGAGGAATACAAGAAGAAGAAGAAGAAGACGATGAAGAAAAAGAAGGAGAAGAAGAAGAAAACTGGTTGATTGATTAAAAAAGAAAAAAAAGAATATTTGAGAGAGATAAGAAGAATGTTCGAGGAAAAGAAAAAGAAGAAGCAGAAGAAGAAAACTACTTGATGGATTGAAAAAGAAAAAGTAGAATGATTGAGAGAGATGAGAAGAATTTTCGAGGAATACAAGAAGAAAAAGAAGAAAACTGTTTGATGGATTAAAAAAGAAAAAGAAGAATGATTGAGAGAGATAAGGAGATTGTTCGAGGAATACAATAAGAAGAAGAAGAAGATGAAGAAAAGGAAGAAAAAGAAGAAGAAAACTGTTTGATGGCTGATAAAAGAAAAAGAAGAATGACTGAGAGAGATAAAAAGAGTCTTTAAGGAATACAAGAAGAAGAAGAAGAAGAAGAAGAAGAAGAAGAAGAAGAAGAAGAAGAAGAAGAAGAAGAAAACTGTTTGATGAATTAAAAAAGAAAAAGAAGAATGATTGAGAGAGATAAATAAGATGAATGTTCGAGGAATAAAAGAAGAAGAAGAAGAAGAAGAAGAAGAAGAAAACTGGTTGATGGATTAAAAAAGAAAAAGATGAATAATTGAGAGAGATGAGAAGAATGTTCGATGAATACAAGAAGAAGAAGAAGAAGAAGAAGAAGAAGAAGAAGAAGAAGAAGAAGAAGAAGAAGAAGAAGAAGAAAACTGGTTGATGGATTAAAAAAGAAAAAGAAGAATGATTGAGAGAAATAAGAAGAATGCTTGTGGAATACGAGAAAAAGTAGAAGAATGGTTTAAAAAAGAAAAAGAAGAATGATTGAGAGAGATAAATAAGAAGAATGTTCGAGCAATAAAAGAAAAACAAGAAGAAGAAGAAGAAGAAAACTGGTTGATGGATTAAAAAAGAAAAAAAAGAATTGAGAGTGATAAGAAGAATGTTCGAGGAATACAAAAAAAAAGAAGAAGAAGAAGAAGAAGAAGAAGAAGAAGAAGAAGAAAAAGAAGAAGAAGAAGAAGAAGAAGAAGAAGAAGAAGAAGAAGAAGAAAACTGGTTGATGGATTAAAAATGAAAAAGAAGAATGACTGAGAGATATAAGAAGAATGTTCGAGGAATTCAAGAAGAAGAAGAAGGAGAAGAAGAAGAAGAAGATGAAGTAAACTGGTTGATGGATAAAAAAAAAGAAGAATGATTGAGAGATATAAAAAGAATGTTCGAGGAATACAAGGAGAAGAAGAAGAAGAAGAAGAAGAAGAAGAAGAAGAAGAAGAAGAAGAAGAAGAAGAAGAAGAAAACTGGTTGACTGTTTAAAAAAGAAAAAGAAGAATGATTGGGAGAGATAAGGAGATTGTTCGAGGAATACAAGAAGAAGAAGAAGAAGATGAAGAAAAGGAAGAAAAAGAAGAAGAAAACTGGTTGATGGATGATAAAAGAAAAAGAAGAATGATTGAAAGAGATAAGAAGAATGTTTAATGAATTAGAGAAGAAGAAGAAGAAGAAGAAGAAGAAGAAGAAGAAGAAGAAGAAGAAGAAGGAGAAAACTGGTTGATTGATTTAAAAAGAAAAAGAAGAATGATTGAGAGAGATAAAAAAGAAGAATATTCAAGGAATAAAAGAAGAAGAAGAAGAAGAAGAAGAAGAAAACTGGTTGATGGATTAAAAAAGAAAAAGAAGAATAATTGAGAGAGATGAGAAGAATGTTCGAGGAATACAAGAAGAAGAAAAAGAAGAAGAAGAATAGAAGAAGAAATCTGGTTGATGGATTAAAAAAGAAAAAGAAGAAAGGTTGAGAGAGTTAAAAAGAATGTTCGAGGAATACAAGAAGAAGAAGAAAAAAAAAGAAGAAGAAGAAGGTGAAGGAGAAGAAGAAAACTGGTTGATGGATTAAAAAAGAAAAAGAAGAATGATTGAGTGAGATAAGAAGAATGTTTGAAGATTATAAGAAGAAGAAAAAGAAGAAGAAAAATGGTTGATGGATAAAAGAAGAAAAAGAAAATGATTGAGAGAGATAAGAAGAATGTTCGAGGAAAAGAAAAAGAAGAAGCAGAAGAAGAAACTTGTTGAGGGATTGAAAAAGAAAAAGAAGAATGATTGAGAGAGATGGGAAGAACATTCGAGGAATACAAGAAGAAGAAGAAGAAAGCTGTTTGATGGATTAAAAACGAAAAAGAAGAATGATTGAGAGAGATAAGAAGAATGTTCGAGGAATACAAGAAGAAGAAGAAGAAGAAGAAGAAGAAAACTGGTTGATGGATTAAAAAAGAAAAAGAAAAATGATTGAGAGAGATAAGGAGAATGTTTGAGGAATACAAGAAGAAGAAGAAGAAGAAAACTGTTTGATGTATTAAAAAAGAAAAAGAAGAATGATTGAGAGAGATAAAGAAGAAGAATGTTCAAGGAATACAAGAAGAAGAAAAAGAAAAATGTTTGATGGATTAAAAAAGAAAAAGAAGAAATATTTAGAGATATAAGACGAATGTTTGAGGAATACAAGAAGAAGAAGAAGAAGAAGAAGAAGAAGAAGAAAACTGTTAGATGAATTAAAAAAGAAAAAGAAGAATAGTTGAGCGAGATAAATAAGAAAAATGTTTGAGGAATACAAGAAGAAGAAGAAAAATAAGAAAACAGGTTAATGGATCAAAAAAGAAAAAGAAGAATGATTGAGAGAGATAAATAAGAAGAATGTTCAAGGAATAAAAGAAGAAGAAGAAGAAAACTGGTTGATGGATTAAAAAACAAAAACAAGAATGATTGAGAGATATAAGAAGAATGTTCGAGGAATACAAGAAGAAGAAGAAGAAGAAGAAGAAGAAGAGGAAGAAAACTGGTTGATGGATTAAAAAAGAAAAAGTAGAATGATTGAGAGAGATAAGAAGAATGTTCTAGGAATACAAGAAGAAGAAGAAGAAGAAGAAGAAGAAGAAGAAGACAATGGTTCATGGATTAAAAAAGAAAAAGAAGAATGATATGGAGAGATAAGAAGAATGTTCGAGGAAAAGAAAAAGAAGAAGCAGAAGAAGAAAACTACTTGATGGATTGAAAAAGAAAAAGAAGAATGATTGAGAGAGATGAGAAGAATTTTCGAGGAATACAAGAAGAAGAAGAAAACTGTTTGATGGATTAAAAAAGAAAAAGAAGAATGATTGAGAGAGTAAAGAAGAATGTTCGAGGAATACAAGAAGAAGAAGAAGAAGAAGAAGAAGAAGAAGACGAAGAAGAAGAAGAAGAAGAAAACTGTTTGATGAATTAATAAAAAAAATAAGAAGAATGATTGAGAGAGATAAGAAGAATGTTCGAGGAATACAAGAAGAAGAAGAAGAAGAAGAAGAAGAAGAAGAAGAAGAAGGAGAAGAAAACTGGTTGATTGATTTAAAAAGAAAAAGAAGAATGATTGAGAGAGATAAAAAAGAAGAATTTTCGAGGAATAAAAGAAGAAGAAGAAGAAGAAGAAAACTGGTTGATGGATTAAAAAAGAAAAAGAAGAATAATTGAGAGAGATGAGAAGAATGTTCAGGAATACAAGAAGAAGAAAAAGAAGAAGAAGAATAGAAGAAGAAATCTGGTTGATGGATTCAAAAAGAAAAAGAAGAATGGTTGAGAGAGTTAAAAAGAATGTTCGAGGAATACAAGAAGAAGAAGAAAAAAAAAAGAAGAAGAAGAAGAAGAAGAAGAAAACTGGTTGATGGATTAAAAAAGAAAAAGAAGAATGATTGAGAAAGAAAAGAAGAATGTTCGAGGAATGCAAAAAGAAGAAGAAGAAGAAGAAGAAAAAGAAGAAAACTGGTTGATGGATTAAAAAAGAAAAAGAAGAATGATATAGAGAGATAAGAAGAATGTTCGAGGAAAAGAAAAAGAAGAAGCAGAAGAAGAAACTAGTTGAGGGATTGAAAAAGAAAAAGAAGAATGATTGAGAGAGATGAGAAGAATGTTCTAAGAATACAAGAAGAAGAAGAAGAAAACTGTTTGATGGATTAAAAAAGAAAAAGAAGAATGATTGAGACAGATAAGAAGAATGTTCGAGGAATACAAGAAGAAGAAGAAGAAGAAAAAAACTGGTTAATGGATTAAAAAAGAAAAAGAAGAATGATTGAGAGAGATGAGAAGAATGTTCGAGGAATACAAGAAGAAGAAGAAGAAGAAGAAGAAAAAACCTGGTTAATGGATTAAAAAAGAAAAAGAAGAATGATTGAGACAGATAAGAAGAATGTTCGAGGAATACAAGAAGAAGAAGAAGAAGAAAAAACCTGGTTAATGGATTAAAAAAGAAAAAGAAGAATGATTGAGACAGATAAGAAGAATGTTCGAGGAATACAAGAAGAAGAAGAAGAAGAAAAAAACTGGTTAATGGATTAAAAAAGAAAAAGAAGAATGATTGAGAGAGATGAGAAGAATGTTCGAGGAATACAAGAAGAAGAAGAAGAAGAAGAAGAAGAAGAAGAAGAAGAAGAAGAAGAAGAAGAAGAAGAAGAAGAAGAAGAAAATTAGTTGATGGATTAAAAAAGAAAAAGGAGAATGATTGAGAGAAATAAGAAGAATGTTCGAGGAATACAAGAAGAAGAAGAAAAAGAAGAAGAAGAAGAAGAAGAAGAAGAAGAAGAAGAAAAAGAAGAAAACTTGTTGATTGATTAAAAAGGAAAAAGAAGAATGATTGAGAGAGATAAGGAGATTGTTCGAGGAATACAAGAAGAAGAAGAAGAAGATGAAGAAAAGGAAGAAAAAGAAGAAGAAAACTGGTTGATGGATGATAATAGAAAAAGAAGAATGTTTGAGAGAGATAAGAAGAATGTTTAAGGAAGACAAGAAGAAGAAGAAGAAGAAAAAGAAGAAGAAGAAGAAGAAGAAGAAAACTGGTTGATTGATTAAAAAAGAAAAAGAAGAATAATTGCGAGAGATAAGAAGAATGTTCAAGGAATACAAGAAGAAGAAGAAGAAGAAAAAGAAGAAAACTGGTTAATGGATCAAAAAAGAAAAAGAAGAATGATTGAGAGAGATAAATAAGAAGAATGTTCGTGGAATAAAAGAAGAAGAAGAAGAAGAAGAAAACTTGTTGTTGGATTAAAAAAGAAAAAGAAGAATAATCGAGAGAGATGAGAAGAATGTTCGAGGAATACAAGAAGAAGAAGAAGAAGAAAACCGTTTGATGGATTAAAAAAGAAAAAGAAGAATGATTGAGAGAGGTAAGAAGAATGTTCGAGGAATACAAGAAGAAGAAGAAGAAGAAGAAGAAGAAGAAGAGGATGAAAACTGGTTGATGGATTAAAAAAGAAAAAGAAGAATGATTGAGAGAGATAAGAAATATGTTAGAGGATTATAAGATGAAGAAAAAGAAGAAGAAAAATGGTTGATGGATTAAAAAAAAAAAAAGAATGATTGAGAGAGATAAGAAGAATGTTCGAGGAAAAGAAAAAAAAGAAGCAGAAGAAACTAGTTGATGGATTGTAAAAGAAAATGAAGAATGATTGAGAGAGATGGGAAGAATGTTCGAGGAATACAAGAAGAAGAAGAAGAAAACTGTTTGATGGATTAAAAAAGAAAAAGAAAAATGATTGAGAGATATAAGAAGAATGTTCGAGGAATACAAGAAGAAGAAAAAGAAGAAGAAGAACAAGAAGAAGAAGAAGAAGAAGATGAAAACTGGTTGATGGATTAAAAAATATAAAGAAGAATGATTGAGAGAGATAAATAAGAAGAATTTTTGAGGAATAAAAGAAGAAGAAGAAGAAGAAGAAGAAGAAGAAAACTGGTTGATGGATTAAAAAAGAAAAAGAAGAATGATTGAGAGAGATAAGAAGAATGTTCGACGAATACAAGAAGAAGAAGAAGAAGAAGAAGATGAAGAAGAAGAAGATGAAAACTGGTTGATGGATTAAAAAAGAAAAAGAAGAATGATTGAGAGAGATAAGAAGAATGTTCGACGAATACAAGAAGAAGAAGAAGAAGAAGAAGATGAAGAAGAAGAAGATGAAAACTGGTTGATGGATTAAAAAAGAAAAAGAAGAATGATTGAGAGAGATAAGAAGAATGTTCGAGGAATACAAGAAGACGAAGAAGAAGAAGAAGAAGAAGATGAAGAAGAAGAAGATGAAAACTGGTTAATGGATTAAAAAAGAAAAAGAAGAATGATTGAGAGAGATAAGAAGAATGTTCGAGGAATACAAGAAGACGAAGAAGAAGAAGAAGAAGAAGATGAAGAAGAAGAAGATGAAAACTGGTTAATGGATTAAAAAAGAAAAAGAAGAATGATTGAGAGAGATAAGAAGAATGTTCGAGGAATACAAGAAGAAGAAGAAGAAGAAGAAGAAGAAGAAGAAGAAGAAGAAGAAGAAGAAGAAGAAGGAAAATGTTTGATGGATTAAAAAAGAAAAAGAAGAATGATTGAGAGAGATAAGAAGAATGTTCGAGGAATACAAGAAGACGAAGAAGAAGAAGAAGAAGAAGATGAAGAAGAAGAAGATGAAAACTGGTTAATGGATTAAAAAAGAAAAAGAAGAATGATTGAGAGAGATAAGAAGAATGTTCGAGGAATACAAGAAGAAGAAGAAGAAGAAGAAGAAGAAGAAGAAGAAGAAGAAAACTGGTTAATGGATTAAAAAAGAAAAAGAAGAATGATTGAGAGAGATAAGAAGAATGTTCGAGGAATACAAGAAGAAGAAGAAGAAGAAGAAGAAGAAGAAGAAGAAGAAGAAGAAGGAAAATGGTTGATGGATTAAAAAAGAAAAAGAAGAATGATTGAGAGAGATGAGAAAAAATGTTCGAGGAATAAAAGAAGAAGAAGAAGAAGAAGAAGAAAATTAGTTGATGGATTAAAAAAGAAAAAGGAGAATGATTGAGAGAAAAAAGAAGAATGTTCGAGGAATACAAGAAGAAGAAGAAGAAGAAGAAGAAGAAGAAGAAGAAAACTGGTTGACTGATTAAAAAAGAAAAAGAAGAATGATTGAGAGAGATAAGGAGATTGTTCGAGGAATACAAGAAGAAGAAGAAGAAGATGAAGAAAAGGAAGAAAAAGAAGAAGAAAACTGGTTGATGGATGATAATAGAAAAAGAAGAATGTTTGAGAGAGATAAGAAGAATGTTTAAGGAAGACAAGAAGAAGAAGAAGAAGAAGAAGAAGAAGAAGAAGAAGAAGAAGAAGAAGAAGAAAACTGGTTGATTGATTAAAAAAGAAAAAGAAGAATGATTGCGAGAGATAAGAAGAATGTTCAAGGAATACAAGAAGAAGAAGAAGAAGAAAAAGAAGAAAACTGGTTAATGGATCAAAAAAGAAAAAGAAGAATGATTGAGAGAGATAAATAAGAAGAATGTTCGAGGAATAAAAGAAGAAGAAGAAGAAGAAGAAGAAGAAGAAGAAGAAGAAGAAGAAGAAGAAGAAGAAGAAGAAAACTGGTTGATGGATTAAAAAAGAAAAAGAAGAATAATCGAGAGAGATGAGAAGAATGTTCGAGGAATACAACAAGAAGAAGAAGAAGAAAACCGTTTGATGGATTAAAAAAGAAAAAGAAGAATGATTGAGAGAGATAAGAAGAATGTTCGAGGAATACAAGAAGAAGAAGAAGAAGAAGAAGAAGAAGAAGAAGAAGAAGAAGAAGAAGAAGAAGAAAACTGGTTAATGGATTAAAAAAGAAAAAGAAGAATGATTGAGAGAGATAAGAAGAATGTTCGAGGAATACAAGAAGAAGAAGAAGAAGAAGAAGAAGAAGAAGAAGAAGAAGAAGAAGAAGAAGAAGAAGGAAAATGGTTGATGGATTAAAAAAGAAAAAGAAGAATGATTGAGAGGGATGAGAAAAAATGTTCGAGGAATAAAAGAAGAAGAAGAAGAAGAAGAAGAAGAAGAAGAAGAAAATTAGTTGATGGATTAAAAAAGAAAAAGGAGAATGATTGAGAGAAAAAAGAAGAATGTTCGAGGAATACAAGAAGAAGAAGAAGAAGAAGAAGAAGAAGAAGAAGAAGAAGAAGAAGAAGAAGAAGAAGAAAACTGGTTGACTGATTAAAAAAGAAAAAGAAGAATGATTGAGAGAGATAAGGAGATTGTTCGAGGAATACAAGAAGAAGAAGAAGAAGATGAAGAAAAGGAAGAAAAAGAAGAAGAAAACTGGTTGATGGATGATAATAGAAAAAGAAGAATGTTTGAGAGAGATAAGAAGAATGTTTAAGGAAGACAAGAAGAAGAAGAAGAAGAAGAAGAAGAAGAAGAAGAAGAAGAAGAAGAAGAAAACTGGTTGATTGATTAAAAAAGAAAAAGAAGAATGATTGCGAGAGATAAGAAGAATGTTCAAGGAATACAAGAAGAAGAAGAAGAAGAAAAAGAAGAAAACTGGTTAATGGATCAAAAAAGAAAAAGAAGAATGATTGAGAGAGATAAATAAGAAGAATGTTCGAGGAATAAAAGAAGAAGAAGAAGAAGAAGAAGAAGAAGAAGAAGAAAACTGGTTGATGGATTAAAAAAGAAAAAGAAGAATAATCGAGAGAGATGAGAAGAATGTTCGAGGAATACAACAAGAAGAAGAAGAAGAAAACCGTTTGATGGATTAAAAAAGAAAAAGAATGATTGAGAGAGATAAGAAGAATGTTCGAGGAATACAAGAAGAAGAAGAAGAAGAAGAAGAAGAAGAAGAAGAAGAAGAAGAAGAAAACTGGTTGATGGATTAAAAAAGAAAAAGTAGAATGATTGAGAGAGATAAGAAGAATGTTCTAAGAATACAAGAAGAAGAAGAAGAAGAAGAAGAAGAAGAAGAAGAAGAAGAAGAAGAAGAAGAAGAAGAAGAAAAATGGTTGATGGATTAAAAAAGAAAAAGAAGAATGATTGAGAGAGATGAGAAAAAATGTTCGAGGTATAAAAGAAGAAGAAGAAGAAGAAGAAGAAGAAGAAGAAGAAGAAGAAGAAGAAAAAAAAAACTGGTTTACTGATTAAAAAGAAAAAGAAGATTGATTGAGAGGGATAAGAAGATTGTTAGAGGAATACAAGAAGAAGAAGAAGAAGATGAAGAAACGGAAGAAGAAGAAGAAGACTGGTTGATGGATGATAAATGAAAAAGACGAATGATTGAGAGAGATAAGAAGAATATTTAAGGAATACAAGAAGAAGAAGAAGAAGAAGAAGAAGAAGAAGAAGAAGAAGAAACTGGTTGATGGATTAAAAAAAGAAAAAGAAGATTGATTGAGAGAGATAAGGGGAATGTTCGAGGAATACAAGAAGAAGAAGAAGAAGAAGAAGAAGAAGAAGAAGAAGAAGAAGAAGAAGAAGAAGAAGAAAACTGGTTGATGGATTAAAAACGAAAAAGATGAATGATTGAGAGAGATAAGAAGAATGTTCGAGGAATACAAGAAAAAGAAGAAGAAGAAGAAGAAGAAGAAGAAGAAGAAGAAGAAGAAGAAGAAGACTGGTTGATGGATTAAAAAAGAAAAATAATAATGTTTGAGAGAGTTAAGAAGAATGTTCGAAGAATACAAGAAGAAGAAGAAGAAGCTCTCTCTTCTTCTTCTTGTATTCCCCGTACATTCTTCTTATCTCTCTGAATCATTCTTCTTTTTCTTTTTTAATCCATCACCCAGTTTTCTTCTTCTGCTTCTTCTTTTTCTTTTCCTCGACCATTCTTCTTATTTCTCTCAATCATTCTTCTTTTTCTTTTTTAATCCATCAACAAGTTTTCTTCTTCTTCTTTTTCTTTTTCTTCTTCTTCTTCTTGTATTCCTTGAACATTCTTCTCATCTCTCTCAATCATTCTTCTTTTTCTTTTTTAATCCATCAGACAGTTTTCTTCTTCTTCTTCTTCTTCTTCTTCTTTTTCTTGTATTCCTCGAACATTCTTCTTATCTCTCTGAATCATTCTTCCTCTCTTTCTCAATCATTCTTCTTTTTCTTTTTTGATCCATCAACCAGTTTTCTTCTTTTTCTTCTTCTTCTTCTTCTTCTTGTATTCTTCGAACATTCTTCTTATTTCTCTGAATCATTCTTCCTATCTTTCTCAATCATTCTTCTTTTTCTTTTTTGATCCATCAACCAGTTTTCTTCTTTTTCTTCTTCTTCTTCTTCTTCTTCTTCTTGTATTCTTCGAACATTCTTCTTATCTCTCTGAATCATTCTTCCTATCTTTCTCAATCATTCTTCTTATTCTTTTTTGATCCATCAACCAGTTTTCTTCTTCTTCTTCTTCTTCTTCTTCTTCTTCTTGTATTCTTCGAACATTCTTCTTATCTCTCTGAATCATTCTTCCTATCTTTCTCAATCATTCTTCTTTTTCTTTTTTGATCCATCAACCAGTTTTCTTCTTCTTCTTCTTCTTCTTCTTCTTCTTCTTGTATTCTTCGAACATTCTTCTTATCTCTCTGAATCATTCTTCCTATCTTTCTCAATCATTCTTCTTTTTCTTTTTTGATCCATCAGCCAGTTTTTCTTCTTTTTCTTGTTCTTCTTCTTCTTCTTCTATTCTTGGAACATTCTTCTTATCTCTCTGAATCATTCTTCCTATCTTTCTCAATCATTCTTCTTTTTCTTTTTTGATCCATCAACCAGTTTTCTTCTTCTTCTTCTTCTTCTTCTTCTTCTTCTTCTTCTTCTTGTATTCTTCGAACATTCAACTTATCTCTCTGAATCATTCTTCCTATCTTTCTCAATCATTCTTCTTTTTCTTTTTTGATCCATCAACCAGTTTTCTTCTTCTTCTTCTTCTTCTTCTTCTTCTTGTATTCTTCGAACATTCTTCTTATCTCTCTGAATCATTCTTCCTATCTTTCTCAATCATTCTTCTTTTTCTTTTTTGATCCATCAACCAGTTTTCTTCTTCTTCTTCTTCTTCTTCTTCTTCTTCTTCTTCTTCTTCTTCTTCTTCTTCTTCTTGTATTCTTCGAACATTCTTCTTATCTCTCTGAATCATTCTTCCTATCTTTCTCAATCATTCTTCTTTTTCTTTTTTGATCCATCAACCAGTTTTCTTCTTCTTCTTCTTCTTCTTCTTCTTCTTCTTCTTGTATTCTTCGAACATTCTTCTTATCTCTCTGAATCATTCTTCCTATCTTTCTCAATCATTCTTCTTTTTCTTTTTTGATCCATCAACCAGTTTTCTTCTTTTTCTTCTTCTTCTTCTTCTTCTTCTTCTTCTTCTTCTTGTATTCTTCGAACATTCTTCTTATCTCTCTGAATCATTCTTCCTATCTTTCTCAATCATTCTTCTTTTTCTTTTTTGATCCATCAACCAGTTTTCTTCTTCTTCTTCTTCTTCTTCTTCTTCTTCTTGTATTCTTCGAACATTCTTCTTATCTCTCTGAATCATTCTTCCTATCTTTCTCAATCATTCTTCTTTTTCTTTTTTGATCCATCAACCAGTTTTCTTCTTTTTCTTCTTCTTCTTCTTCTTCTTCTTCTTCTTCTTCTTCTTCTTCTTCTTCTTGTATTCTTCGAACATTCTTCTTATCTCTCTGAATCATTCTTCCTATCTTTCTCAATCATTCTTCTTTTTCTTTTTTGATCCATCAACCAGTTTTCTTCTTCTTCTTCTTCTTCTTCTTCTTCTTCTTCTTCTTGTATTCTTCGAACATTCTTCTTATCTCTCTGAATCATTCTTCCTATCTTTCTCAATCATTCTTCTTTTTCTTTTTTGATCCATCAACCAGTTTTCTTCTTCTTCTTCTTCTTCTTCTTCTTCTTGTATTCTTCGAACATTCTTCTTATCTCTCTGAATCATTCTTCCTATCTTTCTCAATCATTCTTCTTTTTCTTTTTTGATCCATCAACCAGTTTTCTTCTTCTTCTTCTTCTTCTTCTTCTTCTTCTTCTTCTTCTTCTTCTTCTTCTTCTTGTATTCTTCGAACATTCTTCTTATCTCTCTGAATCATTCTTCCTATCTTTCTCAATCATTCTTCTTTTTCTTTTTTGATCCATCAACCAGTTTTCTTCTTCTTCTTCTTCTTCTTCTTCTTCTTCTTCTTGTATTCTTCGAACATTCTTCTTATCTCTCTGAATCATTCTTCCTATCTTTCTCAATCATTCTTCTTTTTCTTTTTTGATCCATCAACCAGTTTTCTTCTTTTTCTTCTTCTTCTTCTTCTTCTTCTTCTTCTTCTTCTTGTATTCTTCGAACATTCTTCTTATCTCTCTGAATCATTCTTCCTATCTTTCTCAATCATTCTTCTTTTTCTTTTTTGATCCATCAACCAGTTTTCTTCTTCTTCTTCTTCTTCTTCTTCTTCTTCTTGTATTCTTCGAACATTCTTCTTATCTCTCTGAATCATTCTTCCTATCTTTCTCAATCATTCTTCTTTTTCTTTTTTGATCCATCAACCAGTTTTCTTCTTTTTCTTCTTCTTCTTCTTCTTCTTCTTCTTCTTCTTCTTCTTCTTCTTCTTCTTGTATTCTTCGAACATTCTTCTTATCTCTCTGAATCATTCTTCCTATCTTTCTCAATCATTCTTCTTTTTCTTTTTTGATCCATCAACCAGTTTTCTTCTTCTTCTTCTTCTTCTTCTTCTTCTTCTTCTTCTTGTATTCTTCGAACATTCTTCTTATCTCTCTGAATCATTCTTCCTATCTTTCTCAATCATTCTTCTTTTTCTTTTTTGATCCATCAACCAGTTTTCTTCTTTTTTTTCTTCTTCTTCTTCTTCTTCTTCTTCTTGTATTCTTCGAACATTCTTCTTATCTCTCTGAATCATTCTTCCTATCTTTCTCAATCATTCTTCTTTTTCTTTTTTGATCCATCAACCAGTTTTCTTCTTTTTCTTCTTCTTCTTCTTCTTCTTCTTCTTCTTCTTCTTCTTGTATTCTTCGAACATTCTTCTTATCTCTCTGAATCATTCTTCCTATCTTTCTCAATCATTCTTCTTTTTCTTTTTTGATCCATCAACCAGTTTTCTTCTTTTTCTTCTTCTTCTTCTTCTTCTTCTTCTTGTATTCTTCGAACATTCTTCTTATCTCTCTGAATCATTCTTCCTATCTTTCTCAATCATTCTTCTTTTTCTTTTTTGATCCATCAACCAG
The DNA here is from genome assembly GCA_963585895.1 of Sepioteuthis lessoniana. NCBI lineage: Eukaryota > Metazoa > Mollusca > Cephalopoda > Myopsida > Loliginidae > Sepioteuthis > Sepioteuthis lessoniana. Next base: position 44,492,588 of record OY757940.1, on the reverse strand, counting down.
TTTTCTTCTTTTTCTTCTTCTTCTTCTTCTTCTTCTTCTTCTTCTTCTTCTTCTTCTTGTATTCTTCGAACATTCTTCTTATCTCTCTGAATCATTCTTCCTATCTTTCTCAATCATTCTTCTTTTTCTTTTTTGATCCATCAACCAGTTTTCTTCTTTTTCTTCTTCTTCTTCTTCTTCTTCTTCTTCTTCTTCTTCTTCTTCTTCTTCTTCTATGCTAAACCATTCTTTCTATCTTCCTACCCCTGCTAAGTATATTTATTGATGATCGATACTGCACATCTAGCAATTCCTCTAAACTTCATTTCAATGGAAACAATACTTACCATCTCACCATCAAAACTAAGTTTTGACCTCTTACCGAACGTAGGCAGATACTTCCACTCGTTATATATATATATATATATATATATATATATATATATATATATATATATATATATAAAGAATATTAATTTCCTTCTTTCTCTCTTTCTCGTGTAACAGAGTTCTTGTAAGGTCTACGATACCCTCCTAGTATAGGTAATATACCTATTATTTGATAAGGATGACATGTGACGAACTTTTTGGAAAAAAACTAAATCGGGTCAGATGAGTGAGGGTGAGGGGGCTCGAACCTGGTCACTAATGGTACTTGGAATCAGCAGGGCTAAGTAGCTGGACGACTCAAAGAAATTGCGGGATTTCTCCAGCTTGGAGCCATTCGCACTACAGTAGCACCCCGGGTGATCAGTCTCAACCTCGGGAAATAGGACACTAGGGTGAAAAGGACCCTTTTATGACACTCATGAAATATATGCCCCCCCCCCCACTTTCCCGCTTTCTCGATTGATATAGATAGTTGCACTTCTTTAGCAAAGTGGATTTTTTTTTCTTTTTTAGAAAAATGCACGCTAAGTAGTTACTTCGCTTTGTGCCTTATGTTATTTACATGACAGAGACTTCATCTCGTTACCCCCCTTGGCCTCTCCCTCAAACTTATATTTCTAACTCTTGTACCCCTTCTAATATTCTTATTATCCCCATATTCTCCCATTCGCTTCTTCTTCTTCTTCTTCTTCTTCTTCTTCTTCTTTCAACCATTCTTCTTTTTCATCTTCGATCCATCAACCAGTTTTCTTCTTCTTCTTCTTCTTCTTCTTCTTCTTCTTCTTCTTCTTCTTCTTCTTTCAACCATTCGTCTTTTTCATCTTCGATCCATCAACCAGTTTTATTCTTCTTTTTCTTCTTTTTCTTCTTCTTCTTCTTCTTCTTCTTCTCCTTCTTCTTCTTCTTCTTCTTTCAACCATTCTTCTTTTTCATCTTCGATCCATCAACCAGTTTTCTTCTTCTTCTTCTTCTTCTTCTTCTTCTTCTTCTTCTTCTTCTTCTTCTTCTTCTTCTTCTTCTTCTCTCAACCATTCGTCTTTTTCATCTTCGATCCATCAACCAGTTTTATTCTTCTTCTTTTTCTTCTTCTTCTTCTCCTTCTTCTTCTTCTTCTTCTTTCAACCATTCTTCTTTTTCATCTTCGATCCTTCAACCAGTTTTCTTCTTCTTCTTCTTCTTCTTCTTCTTCTTCTTCTTCTTCTCTCAACCATTCTTCTTCTTTTTCTTCGATCCATCAACCAGTTTTCTTCTTCTTTGACTCCTTCTTTCTTTTTCTTGCCTCCCTCAACCATTCTTCTTCTTCATCTTCGATCCATCAACCAGTTTTATTCTTCTTCTTTTTCTTCTTTTTCTTCTTCTTCTTCTTCTCCTTCTTCTTCTTCTTCTTCTTCTTTCAACCATTCTTCTTTTTCATCTTCGATCCATCAACCAGTTTTCTTCTTCTTCTTCTTCTTCTTCTTCTTCTTCTTCTTCTTCTTCTTCTTCTTCTCTCAACCATTCGTCTTTTTCATCTTCGATCCATCAACCAGTTTTATTCTTCTTTTTCTTCTTCTTCTTCTTCTTCTTCTTCTTCTTCTTCTTCTTCTTCTTCTTCTTCTTCTTTCAACTATTCTTCTTTTTCATCTTCGATCCTTCAACCAGTTTTCTTCTTCTTCCTCTTCTTCTTCTTCTTCTTCTTCTTCTTCTTCTTCTTCTTCTTCTTCTCTCAACCATTCTTCTTCTTTTTCTTCGATCCATCAACCAGTTTTCTTCTTCTTCTTCGACTCCTTCTTTCTTTTTCTTGCCTCCCTCAACCATTCTTCTTCTTCATCTTCGATCCATCAACCAGTTTTCTTCGACTTCTTCTTCTGCTTCTCACCTCCCTCAACCATTTTTCTTCTTCATCTACAATCCATCAACCAGTTTTCTTCTTTTTCTTCTTCGTCTTCTTCTTGTTGTTGTTGTAAACTCATTTTTCTCATCTTTCACATTTTTTATCTCGTTTTCTGTAGATTTTTCACTTCTACTTCATTTTTCTTTTTCACACATTTTTCATTATCGTTCTTTCTATCTTTCTTTCTCCTTCTCCTCCTCCTCTTTCTCCTCTTTCCTTATTTCATCGTATTCTTTCTCGCATTCGTATTTTTCAATTTCTTTTTCGACGTCCTGATGTTCTTTCATCCTTTCCTCCTTTAATCCCACCACTCACATTTACAAGCTGACTACAACTACTACTACAACTACTATTATTATTATTATTATTATTATTATTATTATTATTATTATTATTATTATTATTATCTAAGATTGCTGTTGTTATTCTTCCATGAATGCTTATTTTTCTCTTTCTGCTGCTTCTATTTCGCCTCCCCTTTTCCTTTTTTTTATTCGAACGGAACTATGCATCAAGGTTGGATAACAGATAAAATCTTTAATCAAAGACGCTGTCAGATTGACAGCAAAATGTGAAATTTCAATTCCACTTAAATTTGTTTTTCTAAACAATGTCGATTTTACAGTCTTTCTTAAAAAAAAGTTGCACCAAACAGTCACAACATAATTCTTACCAGAACAAAATATATCCAGAATTATCAATTATATTTTTATATCAAGTTTATATAGGTTTTTATATAATGAAATTTATATTGTTAATTATATTATAAAGGTTATAAAGGTTTTTGTATTATCAACTTTATATTGCTCTTTATATTATCAAGTTTATATAGGTTTTTATATTAACAAGTTTATATTTCTCGTTATATTGTTAAGTCTACATTCGTCTTTATATTATCGAGTTTATATTGCTCTTTATATTATCAAGTTTTTATGACTCTTTACATTGTTAAGTCTACATTGCTCTTTATACTATCAAATTTATATTGCTCTTTATATTATTAAGTTTATATTGCTCTTTACATTTTAAAATAGGTAGGTCCACGAAGAGATTTGTATTTTAACATTTTTTTTTACATATATCTATGTTTCCAGCTTGTTGCTTTCGTCAAAAAACTTATAAGACACAAGGCCTTGTTAATGAGGTACTCAATGACACTTGAACTCACTCGTGTTTGCAGTTTGAATGATTTTCAGTTGGTTATGGGTTTATACAGAGGTCTTCCTCTCTTTTTCTTAGAGTGTGTTTTACCTTAGTCTGCTTTGTCCCTTTTTGATATATATGTTTTTGTATTTGTGTGTGTGTGGATGTGTGTGTGTGTATGTATGTATGTGTACTTTGGAGTGGTTTTGAATTTCGCTAACAGTTATTTTTCTTCTGTGTGTGAGTGAGTGTGTGTCTTGGGTATTTTGAGTGTGTGTATTTGTGGTAGTGTGGTTTGGAATTTACTGGTTACTTTTTTTTTCTACATTGCTCTTTGTATTATCAAGTTTATATGACCCTTTATTTTATCCATTTTATATTGCTCTTTACATTGTTAACTCTACATTGCTCTTTGTATTATCAAGTTTATATGGTCCTTTATTTTATCCATTTTATATTGCTCTTTACATTGTTAACTCTACATTGCTCTTTGTATTATCAAGTTTATATGGTCCTTTATTTTATCCATTTCATATTGCTCTTTACATTGTTAACTCTACATTGCTCTTTGTATTATCAAGTTTATATGGCCCTTTATTTTATCCATTTTATATTGCTCTTTACATTGTTAACTCTACATTGCTCTTTGTATTATCAAGTTTATATGGTCCTTTATTTTATCCATTTTATATTGCTCTTTACATTGTTAACTCTACATTGCTCTTTGTATTATCAAGTTTATATGGTCCTTTATTTTATCCATTTTATATTGCTCTTTACATTGTTAACTCTACATTGCTCTTTGTATTATCAAGTTTATATGGTCCTTTATTTTATCCATTTTATATTGCTCTTTACATTGTTAACTCTACATTGCTCTTTGTATTATCAAGTTTATATGGTCCTTTATTTTATCCATTTTATATTGCTCTTTACATTGCTAACTCTACATTGCTCTTTGTATTATCAAGTTTATATGACCCTTTATTTTATCCATTTTATATTGCTCTTTACATTGTTAACTCTACATTGCTCTTTGTATTATCAAGTTTATATGACCCTTAATTTCATCCATTTTATATTGCTCTTTACATTGTTAACTCTACATTGCTCTTTGTATTATCAAGTTTATATGGTCCTTTATTTTATCCATTTTATATTGCTCTTTACATTGTTAACTCTACATTGCTCTTTGTATTATCAAGTTTATATGACCCTTTATTTCATCCATTTTATATTGCTCTTTACATTGTTAACTCTACATTGCTCTTTGTATTATCAAGTTTATATGGTCCTTTATTTTATCCATTTTATATTGCTCTTTACATTGTTAACTCTACATTGCTCTTTGTATTATCAAGTTTATATGACCCTTTATTTCATCCATTTTATATTGCTCTTTACATTGTTAACTCTACATTGCTCTTTGTATTATCAAGTTTATATGACCCTTTATTTCATCCATTTTATATTGCTCTTTACATTGTTAACTCTACATTGCTCTTTGTATTATCAAGTTTATATGGTCCTTTATTTTATCCATTTTATATTGCTCTTTACATTGTTAACTCTACATTGCTCTTTGTATTATCAAGTTTATATGACCCTTTATTTCATCCATTTTATATTGCTCTTTACATTGTTAACTCTACATTGCTCTTTGTATTATCAAGTTTATATGACCCTTTATATCATCCATTTTATATTGCTCTTTACATTGTTAACTCTACATTGCTCTTTGTATTATCAAGTTTATATGGTCCTTTATTTTATCCATTTTATATTGCTCTTTACATTGTTAACTCTACATTGCTCTTTGTATTATCAAGTTTATATGACCCTTTATTTCATCCATTTTATATTGATCTTTACATTGTTAACTGTACATTGCTCTTTGTATTATCAAGTTCATATGGTCCTTTATTTTATCCATTTTATATTGCTCTTTACATTGTTAACTCTACATTGCTCTTTGTATTATCAAGTTTATATGACCCTTTATTTCATCCATTTTATATTGCTCTTTACATTGTTAACTCTACATTGCTCTTTGTATTATCAAGTTTATATGACCCTTTATTTTATCCATTTTATATTGCTCTTTACATTGTTAACTCTACATTGCTCTTTGTATTATCAAATTTATATGGTCCTTTATTTTATCCATTTTATATTGCTCTTTACATTGTTAACTCTACATTGCTCTTTGTATTATCAAGTTTATATGACCCTTTATTTCATCCATTTTATATTGCTCTTTACATTGTTAACTCTACATTGCTCTTTGTATTATCAAGTTTATATGGTCCTTTATTTTATCCATTTTATATTGCTCTTTACATTGTTAACTCTACATTGCTCTTTGTATTATCAAGTTTATATGACCCTTTATTTCATCCATTTTATATTGCTCTTTACATTGTTAACTCTACATTGCTCTTTGTATTATCAAGTTTATATGACCCTTTATTTCATCCATTTTATATTGCTCTTTACATTGTTAACTCTACATTGCTCTTTGTATTATCAAGTTTATATGGTCCTTTATTTTATCCATTTTATATTGCTCTTTATATTGTTAACTCTACATTGCTCTTTGTATTATCAAGTTTATATGACCCTTTATTTCATCCATTTTATATTGCTCTTTACATTGTTAACTCTACATTGCTCTTTGTATTATCAAGTTTATATGACCCTTTATTTCATCCATTTTATATTGCTCTTTACATTGTTAACTCTACATTGCTCTTTGTATTATCAAGTTTATATGGTCCTTTATTTTATCCATTTTATATTGCTCTTTACATTGTTAACTCTACATTGCTCTTTGTATTATCAAGTTTATATGACCCTTTATTTCATCCATTTTATATTGCTCTTTACATTGTTAACTCTACATTGCTCTTTGTATTATCAAGTTTATATGACCCTTTATTTTATCCATTTTATATTGCTCTTTACATTGTTAACTCTACATTGCTCTTTGTATTATCAAGTTTATATGACCCTTTATTTCATCCATTTTATATTGCTCTTTACATTGTTAACTCTACATTGCTCTTTGTATTATCAAGTTTATATGACCCTTTATTTCATCCATTTTATATTGCTCTTTACATTGTTAACTCTACATTGCTCTTTGTATTATCAAGTTTATATGACCCTTTATTTTATCCATTTTATATTGCTCTTTACAATGTTAACTCTACATTGCTCTTTGTATTATCAAGTTTATATGACCCTTTATTTCATCCATTTTATATTGCTCTTTACATTGTTAACTCTACATTGCTCTTTGTATTATCAAGTTTATATGACCCTTTATTTCATCCATTTTATATTGCTCTTTACATTGTTAACTCTACATTGCTCTTTGTATTATCAAGTTTATATGACCCTTTATTTTATCCATTTTATATTGCTCTTTACATTGTTAACTCTACATTGCTCTTTGTATTATCAAGTTTATATGACCCTTTATTTTATCCATTTTATATTGCTCTTTACATTGTTAACTCTACATTGCTCTTTGTATTATCAAATTTATATGGTCCTTTATTTTATGCATTTTATATTGCTCTTTACATTGTTAACTCTACATTGCTCTTTGTATTATCAAGTTTATATGACCCTTTATTTCATCCATTTTATATTGCTCTTTACATTGTTAACTCTACATTGCTCTTTGTATTATCAAGTTTATATGACCCTTTATTTTATCCATTTTATATTGCTCTTTATATTGTTAACTCTACATTGCTCTTTGTATTATCAAGTTTATATGGTCCTTTATTTCATCCATATTATATTGCTCTTTACATTGTTAACTCTACATTGCTCTTTGTATTATCAAGTTTATATGGTCCTTTATTTTATCCATTTTATATTGCTCTTTACATTGTTAACTCTACATTGCTCTTTGTATTATCAAGTTTATATGACCCTTTATTTCATCCATTTTATATTGCTCTTTACATTGTTAACTCTACATTGCTCTTTGTATTATCAAGTTTATATGACCCTTTATTTTATCCATTTTATATTGCTCTTTACATTGTTAACTCTACATTGCTCTTTGTATTATCAAGTTTATATGGCCCTTTATTTCATCCATTTTATATTGCTCTTTACATTGTTAACTCTACATTGCTCTTTGTATTATCAAGTTTATATGGTCCTTTATTTTATCCATTTTATATTGCTCTTTACATTGTTAACTCTACATTGCTCTTTGTATTATCAAGTTTATATGGCCCTTTATTTCATCCATTTTATATTGCTCTTTACATTGTTAACTCTACATTGCTCTTTGTATTATCAAGTTTATATGGTCCTTTATTTTATCCATTTTATATTGCTCTTTACATTGTTAACTCTACATTGCTCTTTGTATTATCAAGTTTATATGACCCTTTATTTCATCCATTTTATATTGCTCTTTACATTGTTAACTCTACATTGCTCTTTGTATTATCATGTTTATATGGTCCTTTATTTTATCCATTTTATATTGCTCTTTACATTGTTAACTCTACATTGCTCTTTGTATTATCAAGTTTATATGACCCTTTATTTTATCCATTTTATATTGCTCTTTATATTGTTAACTCTACATTGCTCTTTGTATTATCAAGTTTATATGGTCCTTTATTTCATCCATTTTATATTGCTCTTTACATTGTTAACTCTACATTGCTCTTTGTATTATCAAGTTTATATGGTCCTTTATTTTATCCATTTTATATTGCTCTTTACATTGTTAACTCTACATTGCTCTTTGTATTATCAAGTTTATATGACCCTTTATTTCATCCATTTTATATTGCTCTTTACATTGTTAACTCTACATTGCTCTTTGTATTATCAAGTTTATATGGTCCTTTATTTTATCCATTTTATATTGCTCTTTACATTGTTAACTCTACATTGCTCTTTGTATTATCAAGTTTATATGGCCCTTTATTTCATCCATTTTATATTGCTCTTTACATTGTTAACTCTACATTGCTCTTTGTATTATCAAGTTTATATGTTCCTTTATTTTATCCATTTTATATTGCTCTTTACATTGTTAACTCTACATTGCTCTTTGTATTATCAAGTTTATATGGCCCTTTATTTCATCCATTTTATATTGCTCTTTACATTGTTAACTCTACATTGCTCTTTGTATTATCAAGTTTATATGGTCCTTTATTTTATCCATTTTATATTGCTCTTTACATTGTTAACTCTACATTGCTCTTTGTATTATCAAGTTTATATGACCCTTTATTTCATCCATTTTATATTGCTCTTTACATTGTTAACTCTACATTGCTCTTTGTATTATCAAGTTTATATGGTCCTTTATTTTATCCATTTTATATTGCTCTTTACATTGTTAACTCTACATTGCTCTTTGTATTATCAAGTTTATATGGCCCTTTATTTCATCCATTTTATATTGCTCTTTACATTGTTAACTCTACATTGCTCTTTGTATTAGCAAGTTTATATGACCCTTTATTTCATCCATTTTATATTGCTCTTTACATTGTTAACTCTACATTGCTCTTTGTATTATCAAGTTTATATGGCCCTTTATTTCATCCATTTTATATTGCTCTTTACATTGTTAACTCTACATTGCTCTTTGTATTATCAAGTTTATATGACCCTTTATTTCATCCATTTTATATTGCTCTTTACATTGTTAACTCTACATTGCTCTTTGTATTATCAAGTTTATATGACCCTTTATTTCATCCATTTTATATTGCTCTTTACATTGTTAACTCTATATTGCTCTTTGTATTATCAAGTTTATATGACCCTTTATTTCATCCATTTTATATTGCTCTTTACATTGTTAACTCTACATTGCTCTTTGTATTATCAAGTTTATATGACCCTTAATTTCATCCATTTTATATTGCTCTTTACATTGTTAACTCTACATTGCTCTTTGTATTATCAAGTTTATATGACCCTTTATTTCATCCATTTTATATTGCTCTTTACATTGTTAACTCTACATTGCTCTTTGTATTATCAAGTTTATATGGCCCTTTATTTCATCCATTTTATATTGCTCTTTACATTGTTAACTCTACATTGCTCTTTGTATTATCAAGTTTATATGGTCCTTTATTTCATCCATTTTATATTGCTCTTTACATTGTTAACTCTACATTGCTCTTTGTATTATCAAGTTTATATGACCCTTTATTTCATCCATTTTATATTGCTCTTTACATTGTTAACTCTACATTGCTCTTTGTATTATCAAGTTTATATGACCCTTTATTTTATCCATTTTATATTGCTCTTTACATTGTTAACTCTACATTGCTCTTTGTATTACCAAGTTTATATGGCCCTTTATTTCATCCATTTTATATTGCTCTTTACATTGTTAACTCTACATTGCTCTTTGTATTATCAAGTTTATATGACCCTTTATTTCATCCATTTTATATTGCTCTTTACATTGTTAACTCTACATTGCTCTTTGTATTATCAAGTTTATATGACCCTTTATTTTATCCATTTTATATTGCTCTTTACATTGTTAACTCTACATTGCTCTTTGTATTATCAAGTTTATATGACCCTTTATTTCATCCATTTTATATTGCTCTTTACATTGTTAACTCTACATTGCTCTTTGTATTATCAAGTTTATATGACCCTTTATTTTATCCATTTTATATTGCTCTTTACATTGTTAACTCTACATTGCTCTTTGTATTATCAAGTTTATATGACCCTTTATTTTATCCATTTTATATTGCTCTTTACATTGTTAACTCTACATTGCTCTTTGTATTATCAAGTTTATATGGCCCTTTATTTCATCCATTTTATATTGCTCTTTACATTGTTAACTCTACATTGCTCTTTGTATTATCAAGTTTATATGACCCTTTATTTTATCCATTTTATATTGCTCTTTACATTGTTAACTCTACATTGCTCTTTGTATTATCAAGTTTATATGACCCTTAATTTCATCCATTTTATATTGCTCTTTACATTGTTAACTCTACATTGCTCTTTGTATTATCAAGTTTATATGGCCCTTTATTTCATCCATTTTATATTGCTCTTTACATTGTTAACTCTACATTGCTCTTTGTATTATCAAGTTTATATGACCCTTTATTTTATCCATTTTATATTGCTCTTTACATTGTTAACTCTACATTGCTCTTTGTATTATCAAGTTTATATGGTCCTTTATTTAATCCATTTTATATTGCTCTTTACATTGTTAACTCTACATTGCTCTTTGTATTATCAAGTTTATATGACCCTTTATTTTATCCATTTTATATTGCTCTTTACATTGTTAACTCTACATTGCTCTTTGTATTATCAAGTTTATATGGTCCTTTATTTTATCCATTTTATATTGCTCTTTACATTGTTAACTCTACATTGCTCTTTGTATTATCAAGTTTATATGACCCTTTATTTTATCCATTTTATATTGCTCTTTACATTGTTAACTCTACATTGCTCTTTGTATTATCAAGTTTTTATGGTCCTTTATTTTATCCATTTTATATTGCTCTTTACATTGTTAACTCTACATTGCTCTTTGTATTATCAAGTTTATATGACCCTTTATTTTATCCATTTTATATTGCTCTTTACATTGTTAACTCTACATTGCTCTTTGTATTATCAAGTTTATATGGTCCTTTATTTTATCCATTTTATATTGCTCTTTACATTGTTAACTCTACATTGCTCTTTGTATTATCAAGTTTATATGACCCTTTATTTTATCCATTTTATATTGCTCTTTACATTGTTAACTCTACATTGCTCTTTGTATTATCAAGTTTATATGGTCCTTTATTTTATCCATTTTATATTGCTCTTTACATTGTTAACTCTACATTGCTCTTTGTATTATCAAGTTTATATGGTCCTTTATTTTATCCATTTTATATTGCTCTTTACATTGTTAACTCTACATTGCTCTTTGTATTATCAAGTTTATATGGTCCTTTATTTCATCCATTTTATATTGCTCTTTACATTGTTAACTCTACATTGCGCTTTGTATTATCAAGTTTATATGACCCTTTATTTTATCCATTTTATATTGCTCTTTACATTGTTAACTCTACATTGCTCTTTGTATTATCAAGTTTATATGGCCCTTTATTTTATCCATTTTATATTGCTCTTTACATTGTTAACTCTACATTGCTCTTTGTATTATCAAGTTTATATGGTCCTTTATTTTATCCATTTTATATTGCTCTTTACATTGTTAACTCTACATTGCTCTTTGTATTATCAAGTTTATATGACCCTTTATTTTATCCATTTTATATTGCTCTTTACATTGTTAACTCTACATTGCTCTTTGTATTATAAAGTTTATATAACCCTTTATTTTATCCATTTTATATTGCTCTTTACATTGTTAACTCTACATTGCTCTTTGTATTATCAAGTTTATATGACCCTTTATTTTATCCATTTTATATTGCTCTTTACATTGTTAACTCTACATTGCTCTTTGTATTATCAAGTTTATATGGTCCTTTATTTTATCCATTTTATATTGCTCTTTACTTTGTTAACTCTACATTGCTCTTTGTATTATCAAGTTTATATGACCCTTTATTTTATCCATTTTATATTGCTCTTTACATTGTTAACTCTACATTGCTCTTTGTATTATCAAGTTTATATGACCCTTTATTTTATCCATTTTATATTGCTCTTTACATTGTTAACCCTACATTGCTCTTTGTATTATCAAGTTTATATGACCTTTTATTTCATCCATTTTATATTGCTCTTTACATTGTTAACTCTACATTGCTCTTTGTATTATCAAGTTTATATGGTCTTTTATTTCATCCATTTTATATTGCTCTTTACATTGTTAACTCTAGATTGCTCTTTGTATTATCAAGTTTATATGGTCTTTTATTTCATCCATTTTATATTGCTCTTTACATTGTTAACTCTACATTGCTCTTTGTATTATCAAGTTTATATGGTCCTTTATTTTATCCATTTTATATTGCTCTTTACATTGTTAACTCTACATTGCTCTTTGTATTATCAAGTTTATATGGTCCTTTATTTCATCCATTTTATATTGCTCTTTACATTGTTAACTCTACATTGCTCTTTGTATTATCAAGTTTATATGACCCTTTATTTTATCCATTTTATATTGCTCTTTACATTGTTAACTCTACATTGCTCTTTGTATTATCAAGTTTATATGGTCCTTTATTTTATCCATTTTATATTGCTCTTTACATTGTTAACTCTACATTGCTCTTTGTATTATCAAGTTTATATGGTCCTTTATTTCATCCATTTTATATTGCTCTTTACATTGTTAACTCTACATTGCTCTTTGTATTATCAAGTTTATATGACCCTTTATTTTATCCATTTTATATTGCTCTTTACATTGTTAACTCTACATTGCTCTTTGTATTATCAAGTTTATATGGTCCTTTATTTCATCCATTTTATATTGCTCTTTACATTGTTAACTCTACATTGCTCTTTGTATTATCAAGTTTATATGGTCCTTTATTTTATCCATTTTATATTGCTCTTTACATTGTTAACTCTACATTGCTCTTTGTATTATCAAGTTTATATGGCCCTTTATTTCATCCATTTTATATTGCTCTTTACATTGTTAACTCTACATTGCTCTTTGTATTATCAAGTTTATATGACCCTTTATTTCATCCATTTTATATTGCTCTTTACATTGTTAACTCTACATTGCTCTTTGTATTATCAAGTTTATATGACCCTTTATTTTATCCATTTTATATTGCTCTTTACATTGTTAACTCTACATTGCTCTTTGTATTATCAAGTTTATATGGCCCTTTATTTCATCCATTTTATATTGCTCTTTACATTGTTAACTCTACATTGCTCTTTGTATTATCAAGTTTATATGGCCCTTTATTTCATCCATTTTATATTGCTCTTTACATTGTTAACTCTACATTGCTCTTTGTATTATCAAGTTTATATGACCCTTTATTTCATCCATTTTATATTGCTCTTTACATTGTTAACTCTACATTGCTCTTTGTATTATCAAGTTTATATGACCCTTTATTTTATCCATTTTATATTGCTCTTTACATTGTTAACTCTACATTGCTCTTTGTATTATCAAGTTTATATGACCCTTTATTTTATCCATTTTATATTGCTCTTTACATTGTTAACTCTACATTGCTCTTTGTATTATCAAGTTTATATGGTCCTTTATTTAATCCATTTTATATTGCTCTTTACATTGTTAACTCTACATTGCTCTTTGTATTATCAAGTTTATATGACCCTTTTTTTTATCCATTTTATATTGCTCTTTTCATTGTTAACTCTACATTGCTCTGTGTATTATCAAGTTTATATGGTCCTTTATTTTATCCATTTTATATTGCTCTTTACATTGTTAACTCTACATTGCTCTTTGTATTATCAAGTTTATATGACCCTTTATTTTATCCATTTTATATTGCTCTTTACATTGTTAACTCTACATTGCTCTTTGTATTATCAAGTTTATATGGTCCTTTATTTTATCCATTTTATATTGCTCTTTACATTGTTAACTCTACATTGCTCTTTGTATTATCAAGTTCATATGACCCTTTATTTTATCCATTTTATATTGCTCTTTACATTGTTAACTCTACATTGCTCTTTGTATTATCAAGTTTATATGGTCCTTTATTTCATCCATTTTATATTGCTCTTTACATTGTTAACTCTACATTGCTCTTTGTATTATCAAGTTTATATGACCCTTTATTTCATCCATTTTATATTGCTCTTTTCATTGTTAACTCTACATTGCTCTTTGTATTATCAAGTTTATATGACCCTTTATTTTATCCATTTTATATTGCTCTTTACATTGTTAACTCTACATTGCTCTTTGTATTATCAAGTTTATATGGCCCTTTATTTCATCCATTTTATATTGCTCTTTACATTGTTAACTCTACATTGCTCTGTGTATTATCAAGTTTATATGGCCCTTTATTTCATCCATTTTATATTGCTCTTTACATTGTTAACTCTACATTGCTCTTTGTATTATCAAGTTTATATGACCCTTTATTTCATCCATTTTATATTGCTCTTTACATTGTTAACTCTACATTGCTCTTTGTATTATCAAGTTTATATGACCCTTTATTTTATCCATTTCATATTGCTCTTTACATTGTTAACTCTACATTGCTCTTTGTATTATCAAGTTTATATGGCCCTTTATTTCATCCATTTTATATTGCTCTTTACATTGTTAACTCTACATTGCTCTTTGTATTATCAAGTTTATATGACCCTTTATTTTATCCATGTTATATTGCTCTTTACATTGTTAACTCTACATTGCTCTTTGTATTATCAAGTTTATATGACCCTTTATTTTATCCATTTTATATTGCTCTTTACATTGTTAACTCTACATTGCTCTTTGTATTATCAAGTTTATATGGTCCTTTATTTTATCCATTTTATATTGCTCTTTACATTGTTAACTCTACATTGCTCTTTGTATTATCAAGTTTATATGACCCTTTATTTTATCCATTTTATATTGCTCTTTACATTGTTAACTCTACATTGCTCTTTGTATTATCAAGTTTATATGGTCCTTTATTTCATCCATTTTATATTGCTCTTTACATTGTTAACTCTACATTGCTCTTTGTATTATCAAGTTTATATGACCCTTTATTTTATCCATTTTATATTGCTCTTTACATTGTGAACTCTACATTGCTCTTTGTATTATCAAGTTTATATGACCCTTTATTTTATCCATTTTATATTGCTCTTTACATTGTTAACTCTACATTGCTCTTTGTATTATCAAGTTTATATGGTCCTTTATTTCATCCCTTTTATATTGCTCTTTACATTGTTAACTCTACATTGCTCTTTGTATTATCAAGTTTATATGGTCCTTTATTTTATCCATTTTATATTGCTCTTTACATTGTTAACTCTACATTGCTCTTTGTATTATCAAGTTTATATGGTCCTTTATTTCATCCATTTTATTTTGCTCTTTACATTGTTAACTCTACATTGCTCTTTGTATTATCAAGTTTATATGACCCTTTATTTTATCCATTTTATATTGCTCTTTACATTGTTAACTCTACATTGCTCTTTGTATTATCAAGTTTATATGGTCCTTTATTTTATCCATTTTATATTGCTCTTTACATTGTTAACTCTACATTGCTCTTTGTATTATCAAGTTTATATGACCCTTTATTTCATCCATTTTATATTGCTCTTTACATTGTTAACTCTACATTGCTCTTTGTATTATCAAGTTTTTACAGCTCTTTATATTCTTATGTTTATATTGGTCTTTATATTATCAAGTTTATATAGTTTTTTTTATCAAGTTTATATTGTTATCAAGTTTGTATTGTTCTTTTTATTATCAATTTCATATTGGTCTTTGAGCTTTGCGAAATGTGGAATACCTCTTCATTATTATTACTCTCAGGTCCAATCTAATCGGGAGTGTTAGTGTCTGTTAGGGTTCCATCTATGGGTCAAATAAAAATATTAATCACTTTCTATACTTGAAACCATTTAACTATGTGCTAACAAATGATTAACGTTAAACTGAACAATTAGTATTACATGGCAATACTTGAAACCATTTAACTATGTGCAAACCAATGAACTCTTGCACGTTTAAATATAATGTTACCGACAAGCAATTCACTTAAAAATTATAAACTGGATTTGGCATTTTAAAAAACTCAAAGATTGAATCACATTTTGATAGAATGCACAAAACTAAACCACACCAGGAAAAAGTTTTATAAGGCGAACAGCATGAAAGAACTATTTTTAAAAATTGCTCTCAAAAACATAATCAACTTCTTAAAAACAATTGGCCTCCTATGAAAGATATAGACTATGTTACTAACACCTTCGACCATCAAGTTTATACAAACAAAAATCTTTGACATATATATACACACATACATATCAGAATTTAACACTCAGTGGCCCTTAAGAGGTCAATTTGCCATAAAACCTAACCATCACCAACCTAAACATTTGCATTTACAAATCATATATATGATATATGTGAAAAAGGGCTCTGGCATTAAATAACTTATAGAGGTTGATATGCCATTAAATCCAACCAACCAAACCAACCAAAGATTGAAATACCATAAAACAGAACCAACTAACCATTTATATTATCAAGTTAATATTGGGGTTTGTTAACAAGTCTTTATTGTTCTTTATATTATCAAGTTAATATTGGGGTTTGTTAACAAGTCTTTATTGTTCTTTATATTATCAAGTTAATATTGGGGTTTGTTAACAAGTCTTTATTGTTCTTTATATTATCAAGTTAATATTGGGGTTTATTAACAAGTCTTTATTGTTCTTTATATTATCAAGTTAATATTGGGGTTTATTAACAAGTTTTTATTGTTCTTTATATAATCAATTTTATATTGAGCTTTGAAAAAACGAAATATCTTGAAGTGATACTTCAAGGATTAATCATTTTAAATATATTTGTTTTCATCCGTATTGCTTGGAATAATTGTATGCTATTATTTTACATATTCAGCCATGGATTTAATTAGTAATTTTCAATCAAATGTAAATGGTTATTTTAGTAAAGCATTTATTTTTCTTTCAAAGTTAAAAAATCTAAATACAGTAGAGTAAGTTACAGTTTTCAGCAACATGGCTTTTATTGTTAGATTACACGTCTCGAGGTGTGTCTTCGTGGTATAATGGTTAAAGCGACGCTCTACAGAATTGTAGTAAGCGAGTTCGAACTCCAGTCGCACTATTACGTTCACTTTCGGGCAAATACCCTTGGGAAAGATATGAACCCTCTTATCCTCCCTGCTTTGTGTTAAATAGTACCACTACTGTTCTTCTAGAAGACAGTTTTAGCGTTCCTTCCTAAATTTAAAAAAAAATGTCTAAATCATTATCTGATGAAGGCCGTAGAGGGTGAAACGTTGTGATAGATGAATGAATAAAGTCTCCACCAAATTTGATTTTTATGTCATATTCTTATGGTAAACTTTATCTGATGGTGGGTACCAGTTTTGGAGATCTGGGGAGTGTGGAGTACCCCTTCATTGCCATTACTCCCAGGTTCACTCTGATCCTGAGTAGTTGTACCTATTAGGCCCCATCTGTTCGTCAAATAGATCTGTTTAAAAATTATTCCATCGGAACATATGCAAAAAAAAAATCCCTTTGAAAAAACAACTACACAAAAAACATCAATATAAAAGTACAATGAATGCGATTCCCTAACCTCTAAACATAAAATAACCCTAGACAAGTCCACATGCCGTTAAAATCAATCAATCAATCAAACAAATAAACAGATGCACAAATATCTGCATCAGTGATACTCGTTAACTCATGTTTCTCAAGAATCACTCACGGCGAATTAGATGGTCCCGTAACCCTAAACGCGAGAGTTCTACATGCCGATGAACATCAAAATTAAGTCACTTCAACAAAATCTTTATCCCTTGTTTTGCAAGTGGAATGAAAAAAAAACATTAACTTCAAAGGAAAATAAACGAATGATTTTCTTATCCCGATAAACACGCAATGCAACTGGAAATATCGCAAAAGCAAATAAAATAAATAAATAATTTTTTTAAAAAATAATATAAAACAAAAACGGATTTAAAAATCGACTAAAAGCAGCCGCCTTTTTACTGTTTTTGTTTTTTTGTTTATGAACGGGATTTAAATCATGTCTAATACAAATGATATTTATCGAGCTTAGTTTTATGTACGTCACAAGGCTAAATATGAACCGAGGATATAGCAACGCGTAAGTTTGACCAACGGGGATAGCTTTCCTGCTTTGGTAAATAATGTTCGATATCCTGGCTGGTCACGAAAACAATCGAGTGACTCATTCATTTTAACGGCATGTCAACCGACCGGACATTGGCCTAGTGGTTAGAGTGTTCGCCCGGGAGACCTGGGTTCAATCCCAGGTCGAGTCATACTAAAGACTAAAAAAACTGGTACTTGATGCCTCCTTGCTTAATACTCAGCATTATAAGGTACGGATCAAGGGTAAAGTGGGGCAATCTAGGGAATGGAGTAGCGCCCTCCCCTACACCTCGGTGTAGTAGCTATCGAAAAGGAAACCTTCGGGTCACCCTCGACTATGGTCGCCAACTTTACTTTTACTTACTTCATTGGCCCAGCGGTTAGAGTGTTCGCCAATGGCCCGGGAGACCTGGGTTCAATCCCAGGTCGAGTCATACTAAAGACTCAAAAAATGGTACTTGATGCCTCCTTGCTTAACACTCAGCATTATAAGGTGTGGATCAAGGGTAAAGTAGAGCCATCCAGGGAAGGAGTAGCGCCCTCCCCTACATCTTGGTGTAGTAGCTATCGAAAAGGGAACCTTCGGGTCACCCTCAACTATGGTCGCCAACTTTACTTTTACTTACTTCATTGTACATTTACACATTTTTTCTGTGGTTATTCCTTAAGAGGCCTTTTTTTGCACAGTTTTATGACATCAAATATTCCTATCTAATATAAATATTTTTCACACAGTTGCATGGTTTAAAGTATTCCTATCTAATACTAATGATTCATGCTCAGTTATATGATTTCAAGTAATTAATGATAATAATTTGTGTGGACAAAATTGTATAGTTTTGAGTTTGTTTGGGTTTTATGGCAAATCAACCTTTGAAGGGTTTTTTTTAAGCCAAATCCATTTTTATACAAACAAACGGTTCTATTTCAAACAATTCAGTTTAGCATGAGTACAGAGTTTAATTGTCAAAAAGATTTCTATTTCAAGCTATTCAGTTTAGATAAACAGTTCTATTTCAAACAACTCAGTTTAGCATACAAAAACAGTTCTATTTAAAACAATTACGTTTCAATGTCAAAACAATTCTATTTCAAGCAACTAAGTTTAGCTTAGGTACACTGTTTAGTTCTATTTGACCCTATCAGTGCTACTACTCCGGGCCAGAGTGGACCTGGGAGCGATGGTAATAAAGGGGTACTCCGCATTCCCCAAAGCTCCAGCATAACTCGAACCTCACCATTAGATTATTTAGTGTCATATCCTGGACACTCGTTTGGGGGTAGGGTCTTACCCCTCTGCAGAGAAGCAGTCGGTGTATTGTACAGCTTCAGCCGACTGGGTAAATAGTTTTAAGTGTCCACATCTAAAACTAATAATTATATGATTTCTAGTAATTATTTCTATTTAATAATAGTCTTTTGTTGGCTCACTGTTCAATAGTTTTTATAGTATACTTATCAAATACTAATGAATAAATTTCAAGTAATTATTTCTATATAATAACAATTACTCGTTTGCATAGATTTATATGATTAACAAATCGACCGTTGGCGACCGTTATCGAGGTTGACTAGAAGGCTCCCTTTTCAATAGCTTCTACTCTGAGATGCAGGGGGGGTCTCAGCTCCTTTCCCTTGATTACTCCACTTTACCCTTGATCCTTACCTTATGATGATGAGTGTTAATCAAGTCGTCATCAAGTACCATTTTTTGAGTCTTTGGTATGACTCGACCTGGGATTGAACCCTGGTCTCCCGGACCATTGGCGAATACTCTACTCACTTGACCAATAAGTAAACAATTTCCCTATCTCTCTCTCTCTCTCTCTCTCTCTCTCTCTCTCTCTCCATCCATTCGTATCATTCATCACTCCCAGCAGGTCCTCTAAACTGCATCCTATGTCCGCGCAGAGCTGTTGTACGTTCTTGCTAGTCGGCCAATACTGGCACAACCATGTGAATTGGTCCATAGAAGAACATCTCTTATGAATTCGTTCTTGCTTCTGCAGCAGTGTCTCGCATGTCTTGCTCGTTTCGCTTGGATGTTTTTTGAGATAGGAAGTAAGTGGTTGTACAGCTGTTGTATCTTGGGGTATTGCTTTCAGGATTTGTCCAACATAATTCGTAGTATTCTTGCGCAATTCTCGTCAAGCTTTTTCTCGATGCGTTTTCTCAGCATCCAGCGTTTTGTTTCATCCGATAGATCAGACTTTCGTATGATCGATAATTATTCTTAATACAAATTATTTACAGGTAGATGGTTTCAAGTATTTCTATTAACTACGAATAATTTTTCAGCAGATTTACTTGACTCATAAATGGTAGCACAACAGATACCACCACTCCAAGCCAGAGTGGACCTGGGAGTAGTTGCAATGACGGAGTACTGAACACTACCCAGATCTTCAAAATTGGAGTCTCACCATCACATACAATTTAATATCTTACTCAAGACAACTCTTTTTACGGTGGTATTAATCCTCTTATGCAGATACAGTTAGAGTATTGTTAGATCTGTTGGCAGGGTGAAGCAACCTTTGGTTTGGTTTGGTTTGGTTTGGTTTGGTTTCTTTGTTTCATGGCATATCAACCTTTGTAGGTTATTTAATGCCAAAGCCATTCTCCTAGAAGAACAGTAGTGGTACTATTTAACCCATAGCTGGCAGGATAAGGGGGTTCATACCTTTCCCAAGGGTATTTACCCGAAAGTGAACCTAATAGCACGACTGGAGCACGAACACGCTTACTACGATTCTGCAGTC
Organism: Sepioteuthis lessoniana; assembly: GCA_963585895.1. Taxonomy (NCBI): domain Eukaryota; kingdom Metazoa; phylum Mollusca; class Cephalopoda; order Myopsida; family Loliginidae; genus Sepioteuthis; species Sepioteuthis lessoniana. The sequence goes on along the minus strand of OY757940.1, from coordinate 44,471,558 downwards.
CATCGCTTTAACCATTACACCATGAGGACACCCCCGCAACCTTTGGAATTGAGCAGAAATAAAAATTTTAATAAAGTGAGTGATGTAAGGCACTGGTATCCAGTATACTACAAGTGAATGGTTAGTTTTATGGGGTGGCTTTCTCATCGACATTCACGAAAAACCGACGGATGTGGTGAACATACGCGTAGCAGTGATCGACAGCTGGTAGGTCAATCTTCAATTCACAGCTATGAGGATCTATGAGACACAACAATATGAGAATTGAATGATTTCTTGTAGTTGACTGTCGACAGTCACGTACAAATTAAAGGGGAGATATGTAGATTGATCAAAAAGTAAAGTTGCTTTTTTTAGACACCAAGAGAAACAAACGTACATTTTGGGGTTTAAACGGGACTGTTCTTTCCTAAAATCCGTGGTGGTCTACGATTTATAAAAGAAGGAACCTTTCCTCCATCGACTGAATAAAAACACCTCACATCTTCCTGCTTACGAGACCTGTGCAAAAAGAATTCGTAAAATCCTGAATAAACGTGAGTGGGTTTTGTAACAACATCTCTGTCAGTCATTTTACTACCGGGATCAAGCGACAACAGCTTTCAAGTATCTCACAATATTAAATTAGTCAGGAATAAGGTCTAATTAGATTTCTAGGTTTGATAGTTGACGTATTTGCTCGAGTCTGACATATCAATATAAAAAATTTTAAAAAGATGTTTTTTTTAATATGAAAAGAAGCATTGCAATGAATCATGAAAAAATAAAAATTGTCATAATATCGATTTGTTATCGACTTTTGTCGTGTTCCTTCTTCATATTTTTATCGATTAATATTGTTTTACTTGCACCCCCACCTCATTTTTGTTGTTGAGTATTTGTTTCTTTTTTTTTTTTTTTTTTTCTGTGAATGATTCTTTCAAAACAAACAGCATTTAGTTCTGATTTCTCGTTGAGAATTAATAATTAATAGAAGGAAATTTCACAGGTCAAGAAGAAGAAGAAGAAGAAGAAGAAGAAGAAGAAGAAGACGTTATTAATCAGAGGGAAAACTGGTTACAAAAAGAAAAAGAAAAGATGTAACGGAAAATGGTTTAAAGAAGAAGAAGAAGAAGAAGAAGAAGAAGAAGAAGAAGAAGAAGAAGAAGAAGAAGAAGAAGAATTGTTTGCTCGGTTTAGGATTTTTGTTGAGAAGGATTAAATTCAAAATATTTTGTTTGGGGATTATCTATTATAAGGGATCAATTATTTTTTTAAATACCCAAGACTTGAACCTGCTTACTTTCGGGAAAAAAGGAAGAGAAAAATTTGACCATCATACCAAATGGTATATTGACGGACCAGAATCCGTCCGGGAGAATGAGACATAAAATTCTCTGAGATTTTGAGATACAAACGGATCACCAAATCTCGACCAGACGACCAGACTTCATGTTAATTAACAAGAAAAAAAATTATCGACTGGTGGATTTTTTTGTTACGATGGACCACAAAGTACAAATCAAAGAAGCGAAAAAATAAACAAACACGAGGACATTGCCAGAGAACTAAACAAAATATGGAACATGAGGGTGACGGTGATACCAGTAGTGGCTGTTGTACTTAAGTCGGTCTCCAAAAGACTAAAAAAAAAAAGACTAAAGCAATTGGAAATTAGAGGAAGAATCGAGACCATCCAAAACACAACATGGTTAAGATCAGCTAGAATACTGAGAAGAGTCCTGGAAACCTGAGGAGACTTGCTGTCTCTTAGACTCCAGTAAAATTCTACCATTTAATGTTGGAGTGATAAACGCACCAGGCGAGAAATGATAATATAAATAATAACAATAATAATGATAAACAACTCTATGGACGTTTTAAGCAACTAACAAGCGACATCTCATACAAGAAAACGTAGACGTGTCTAAGAAATAGAAAACTTAAGAGAGAAACTGAATCTCTTTTAATAGCAGCACAAAACAACGCCATAAGGACTAACCACTTCAAAGCAAGAATAGATAAGATGCAACAAAACAGCAGATGTAGGTTATGTGGTAAAAGAGATGAAACGATCAATCACATAATAAGCAAATGCAGCAAATTAACACAGAAAGAGTATAAGACTAAGCACGACTGGGTGGGCAAGGTGATCCACTGAGAATTGTGCAAGAAGTTAACGTTTGACCACACGAACAAATAGTATATGCACAACCCAGAATCTGTCCTAGAGAATGAAACGCACAAACTCCTCTGGGATTTTGAAATACAAGCAGATCACCAAATCTCGGCCAGACGACCAGATCTTATAATAATCAACAACAAAAAAAGAGAAATTGCAGGATTGTGGACTTTGATGTCCCGGCGGACCACAGAGTGAAATTGAAAGAATGTGAAAAGTACCTGGACCTTGCTGTAGAAGCTGTAGAATATGAAAGTGACGATTATACCAATTGTAATTGGTGCTCTTGACACAGTCACCAAAAGATTGGTACAAGGATTGGAGGACTTGGAAATAACAGGACGGGTGGAGACTGTCCAAACTACAACATTGCTCAGATCGTCCAGAATACTGAGAAAAGTCCTAGAGACTTGAGGAGATAAGCTGTTACTAAAGCTCAAGTGGAAAACCATCAGCTAACGCTGATGTGAAAAACTCTCAAGGAGTAAAATTGTAAGCAAGAAAAGATAAGACGCAACAAAACCACCGATGTAGGTTATGTGGTGATAGAGTCGAAACGATTAATTACATAATAAGCGAATGCAGCAAATTAGCACAGAAAGAATATAAGGCTAGACACGACTGGGTGGGAAAGGTGATCCACTGGGAATCGTGCAAGAAATGTAAATTTGACCATACGAACAAATGGTATATGTGTTATATATTAACCCTCGACCGAGCTGTCAATCAAGAGATACACCAGTGTAAATAAGCCAAAGAAGAGCGGAAGCAGGTGGACGTTAAGAAAGAATATAGACAGGGTGCCCGCGGCCGTCGGTCAGTTAAGACAGGAATGCCAAAGTGAGAACCAGCTTGCAGAGGGCTTGACCATCAGTGACCCACGGTTGAGCAACTCCAGCCAAGATGCGAAAGAAGTGCTGCTATGGTTGAGGGAAGAACTTGGGCCAATATAGCAGTCACTCCCTGTCTCCACTCATCTCTCACACACAACAGAACATCAACCTTTCGAAAATAAAGTGTGAGAGATTTATATTTTTGTAAAGAAGTGTGTTCGTTCGTTATTGAAGTCGTTCATTACCGGTTAATGATGTTTCCGCATATAAATGTATATTTGTATATGTATATGTGCAGTTGTATGTGGCTATACAACATATGCACAACCCTCAATCCGTCCTAGTGTTAGATGATTGCGGAATGATTTTTTTTATATTATTATTTTTCGTTGGTTATATCTTATCATTCGGTTTGGTTAGGCTTAGAACTATTCGGCTTAGTGCATGTGCAGGTGCACACATTGAGTACAGTTCACGCTCGTGCGCGGGGGATGTGACAATCACAGATGTCATCATAAAAACTCCAGATGGGACTAGAAGAGCTGGAAATCAAAGGATGTGCCGAGACCATCGAAACTACTGCATTACTAAGATCGACAAGAATACTGAGAAGAGTCCTGGAAACCGGAGGAGACTTACTATCATTCGGACTCCAGTGAGAGACCATTAGCTAACGCTGGAGGGAAAAACTCGTCAGGAGCAAACTGGCACAAAAGGAGTACAAGGCTAGACACGATTGGGTGGGTAAGGGGATCCACTGGGAAATGTATAAAAAATTCAAATTTGACCATGCAAACAAATGGTATATGCACAACCTAGCACCTGTCTTAGAAAATGACACGCACAAACTCCTGTGGGACTTTGATATACAAACGGATCACCTGATCTCGGCCTGAAGACCAGACTTTATAATAATCAACAAACAAAAAAATCTGCAAAGTTGTCGATTTTGCTGTCCCGGCTGACCACAGAATAAAACTGAAAGAATCTGAAAAGAGAGATAAGTACCTTGACCTTGCTAGTGAATTGAAAAAACTATGGAACATGAAGGTGACAATTATACCAATTGTGATTGGTGCTTTTGGCTGGATAACTAAAGGATTATTAAAGTGCCTGGAAGATTTAGAAGTTGGCGGCCGAGTGGAGACTATCCAAACAACAGCATTACTGAAAACTGCCAAAATATTGAGAAGAGTCCTGGAGACTTGAGAAGACTTGCTGTCGCTCAATCTCCAGTGAAAACTATCCGCGTAAGCTGATGTGAAAAACTCTAATGAGTAATAATAATAATACAAACAGATCCCCTAATCTCGGACAGACGATCAGACCCAGTGATAGTCAACAAAAACCTGCCGGCAGACCACAAAATAAAATTAAAAGAAAGTGAAAGAGAGATAAAGAGATATCTCAACCTTGTTAAAGAACTGAAAAAATATGGAACATGAAGGAGATGCTGATACCAATCGCAATTGGTGCGCTTGGAACAATCCCGAAAGGACTGGTAAAGGGACTAAAAGACTTGGAAATAAGAGGACAAGTGGAAACCATCCAGACTACAGCATTATTAAGATTGGCCAGAATACTGAGAAGAGTCCTTGAGAATTGAGGTGACTTGCTGTCACTCAAACTCATGTGAAAAACCATCAACCAACTCTAGTAAGAAAAACTCTCAAAGGAGTAAAATAATAATATTAATAATAAAAGGAAACTTTAAGAGAGAAACAGAATCTCTCCTAATAACAGCACAAGACAGCGCCATAAGAACCAATCATACCAAAGTGAGAATAGATAAGACTCAACAAAATAGCAAATGTAGGCTATGTGGTGACTGAGATGAAACCATCAATCATATAATAAGCGAATGCAGCTAATTAGCACAGCGGTAGTATAAGGCGAGACACGACTGGGTCGGTAAGGTAATTTACTGGGAAATGTGTAAGAATTTAAATTCGACCATACTAACAAATGGTATATGCACAACCCAGCACCTGTCCTAGAAAATGCCACGCATTAACTCCTATGAGACTTTAACATACAAACGGATCACCTAATCCCGGCCAGAAGACCAGACTCAATAATAATCAACAAAAAAAGAGAGCTTGCAAAATAGTCGATTTTGCTGTCCCGGCTGACCACAGAATAAAACTGAAAGAATGTGAAAAGAAGGATAAGTACCTCGACATTGCTAGGGAATTGAAAAAACTGTGGAACATGCAGGTGACAATTATACCCATTGTAATTGGTGCGTTTGGAACAGTAACTAAAGGATTACTAAAGGGACTAGAGGACTTGGAGGTTGGTGGACGAGTGGAGACCATCCAAACGACTGCATTATTGAGAACGGCCAGAATACTAAGAAGAGTCCTGGAGACTTGAGACTTGCTGTCACTCAGACTCCAGTGAAAAAACATCGGCTAACGCTGATGTGAAAAGCTCAAATGACTGAATAATAATAATAATGATAATAATAATAAAGTAACGATTGTGCCAATTGTGATTGGTGCGTTAGGCACAATAACTAAAGGGTTATTTGAGGGCCTGGAAGTCTTGGAAATTGGCGGACAGGTAGAGACTATCCAAACGACGGCATTGCTAAGAACGGCCAGAATCCTGAGACGAGTCCTGGAGACTTGAGGAGACTTGCTGTTACACAAACTCCATTGTAAAACCATCAATTAACACTGATGTGAAAAACTCTAAATAAAAATAATAATTGATGAAGGACTTGCGTTTATTAAAAAGAATAGTCATCAAGCTTTACGCACTTAAATCTCTTTTTCTTTTTTTGTAGGCAGGATTTCAGATCGTTGTCGGAAAAATAACAACATCTATTAATACAACTAATAATATTAACGAAGAGCCAAATTTTCCACTAAAAAGTCGATTTTTAAATGCGTATTCGATCTCTAATTTTCCAAAAGATAGAAAAATATGCCATGAAATTTTGCACTCTTAAAAATAATGTCTATAAGACCAAAAACAAGAAGAATTTCAAAAAAATCTTAAAAAATATTCAATGCAAAATCCAATTTGATTGTATTGTGGGAGAGTTTATCTATAAACAAGATTGAATCCGGAAAAGCTTTGTAAATAGCTTTATTATCTTTTGATACCAGGGAATATAAATAGAACCAAATATAATCGTTCAACTACAGCAATAATTTCTCTGTGAGCGAGGGTATTTGTCTGTAGATCAACAAATACCAAAGTTTGGCACAAGACCTTTTTAACATGGAAACTGGACGCAGAGCAAAATTCAAACACGCCCGGCAGCTCCAAAAATGCTTTGAACCCCTAAAAAAAGGACACTTCAGATGCCAGACAATAAACCCGAACCATACCGAAGCAGGTGAGAGCCTGTGGGGACGGTCCCCTGTGGCCCAAGGAAAGCCTGTCTTAACATAGTAATGAATATTCTATAAGCAAGACGATCCACCACTGCTAACTTCGAGTCCAACTTTCTTGTAGGAGAAATATCTTCCCTTACAATAGATTGATTGATTTTAACGGTGTGTCAATCCGTCAAGGATAATTTAATGCCAAGAATCACGGTCATTATACGTCAATAGGTACATTTTGTGTATTGTTTTTACTTAAGAGGTTTTTTTTGTCTCATCAAATACGAATGATTTACAAACAGATCTATTTGACTTATAACTGGGATCTAAATAGGTACTACCTTTCTGGGTCAGAGTGAACCAGGGAGTAATCGCAACGAAGGACTACTGCAAACCCCGCAGAGTTTCAGAACTGAAGTCTCATCATCAGATGCAGGACACCCACTTTTGTAAGATGTCTTACCCCTTTGCAAGGGATACAATCAGAATATTCAAAATCCTAAAGACCAGAGGGAAGTATTAATTCTTATTAAACAGTCAATTCTGGTGTAAAGTGTTGTTAATTGATAACTCGCCCTGACGTGTCAGGCTGTAGAATATTCTGATTGCACCTTTGCAAAGCGGTGGGGTTTGGTTGGGTTGGGTTTTATAGAATATCAATCCTTGTGGGTTATTTAATACCGAATATATAATTACTAGATATGGTTTGTTGATAACATTTTTGGTATCGCTGTGTTTTATGGCATATCAACCCTTGTGCGTTTTATTCGTACATATGATTTGTAAACGCATTGCTTGTTGATAATATTTTTGACAGGCTCATTGGACAAGTGGGTAGAGCGTTTGCCAATGGCATCGAGTACCATTGCCATTGGCTCGGGAGACCTGGGTTCAATCCCAGGTTGCGTCATACCAAAGACTTTAAAATGGTACTTGATACCTCCTTGCTTAACGCTCAGCAATATAAGGTACGTATCAAGGATAAAGCGGAGAAATCCAGGGAAAGGAGTAGCGGCCTCCATTACACCTCGGTGTATTAGCTATTGAAAAAGGAGCCTTCGGGTCGCCCTCGACTAAAGGGAGACAACTTTACTTTTTATTTTTAAATGAACCTGAATTCATTATTTTGCATACAGATAAATCGTTATACATGATTTTTAAGTCAAGAGTTAGTAATTTTAATTTTAGATGAGTCAGAGGTAATTTGTTTGGACACAATTTTTACTATTGTTTGCACACAATTAAATCGTTTTAAATATTCTAGCACGAATAGTTCTATTTATTATTAATCATTTGTTTGCACTAACTTAGATGGTTTCAAATATTGCTATCTAACATCAATAGTTTTATTTGCACACCATTAAATGATTTCAGGCATCGCTATGTAACACTAACAATTCAATTTAGACAGACACTGAAAGAGCTTTAAGTATTGCTAATCGACACTAATAATTCTATTCAACATTACTTATTCATTCGCACACTGTTTAACTGTTTCAAGTATTTTTATGTATCACTAATAATTCAATTAAACATCAGCCATTTGCTTGCACACAGTTAAATGATCAAACAGTTCTGTTTCTGACAATTCAATTTAACATTAGTCATCAGTTTGTTCTATTTGACCCAGAGATGGGACTCTATCAGATGCTACCACTCCGAGACAGAGTGAACCCGGGAGTAATGGCAATGAAGAAGTACTCCATATTCCCAAAACCTTACCTCGCCATCAGATTGCTTATCCAGGACACTTGTTGATGGGATTATTCCTCTGCAGAGATGCAATCGGTTTAATCTATAGCCCCCAGCCGACTGCTATGCAGAGCAGTAGGACCGCCTCTCTCTCATGTAACCACCTATTGACCATGGGTGGTGACCTGTAAAGCCTGAGGACTGGATCCTGGTATCCGAACCGTCCTTCACCCAGGTATCAAGAGGTCACATGCCCTGCAACACCTGCATATTGGCTCTTTCTTTAGCTAGACCAGTAGTCAGAGACGCCTGATCCGATCAATCGAAGGGTCATATCAAGTCCTAGTACCTAAGAGAATTAAAGAAAAGAGAGGCAATCAAGTTACAAACAGAAAATAAAGCAATTAAAGAAAAAGGAGAAACAATCGATTTGCTGAGAGAAAATAGAATAATGAAAGAAAAGAGAGAGAATCAAGTCGAGGTGAGAATAAAAAGCAATTAGAGAAAAGAGAGACAGTCAAGTTGAGGTGAGAAAAAAAGCAATCAAAGAAAAGAGAGACAGGCAAGTTGAGGAAAGAAAATAAAACAATGAAAGAAAAGAGAGACAACCAATTTGCAAAGTGAAAAAAAAAAAGCAATTAGTGAAAAGAGAGACAATGAAGTCGACGAGAGAAAATAGAGCAATTAAAGAAAAGTGAGACCATCGATTTGCAGAGAGAAAAATAAAACAATGATTGAAGAGAGAGAACCAAGTCGAGGAAAGAAAATAAAGCAATTAAAGAAAGGGGAGACAATCAAGTTACAGCCAGATAATAAGGCCAATTAAAGAAAGGGGAGACAATCAAGTTACTGAGAAAAAAAACAAAGAAATCATATTTTCCTGCCGTGAGCAATGATAATAGATTTGCGAGTGATTTTTTTTTAGAAAAATGTAAATGTTAGATAATTTTTTTCTTCAAACATTGGCCATGATTCATCTATTAATTGCAAATTGTGTTCTATACTAATGTCTTAACTTTTGTTGTAGGCCTAACATTGTTTCTGCTCAGAGCCATCCCAGGCCGGGAAGATTAACAAGCTACTTTAGTGTAACACATCTTACTTTGCCTTTTAAGTGATATCCTCCTTCTTACATACTACCCATGTGCATCGAGGAGTGGTTCCGGAACGTAGGTGGAAAAATATGCACACCTATCTTCCCACATATGTGCTTGTCGACGTCTCAGAACTAACTAGCGATAACTTTAAACTATTTTCTTAGTATCGTCTGATCACGCGTTCTTCGTCCAATCAGAACCGTACATCGAAACATACACTGTGGTCAATATATATCACTAAGACCGAGCGATATTTTTATAGTATTTTTCCACATTCGTCAACAGTTTAAAACTTAATTGCGAGCGAATAATAGATTTGGCTAATACATTATGCAACATAAACTTCTTTTTCTCTTTCAAATGGTGTGATTCCGATAGGTTTCATTCGTTCTCAGATTTCTTCTTCTCCCAGTTTTTGTCCAGTTTCTTAGCTGTTCTTCTAAAGGTTCGAACCATGGTTGTAAGCACTGTCACCGTCATGTTGGGCACCTCGGGTGGTGTAATAGTTAGCAATGTAGACTAGCAAACCCACACGAGTGAGTTCAATTCTCATTGGGTGCCCCATTCATGTGGCCTTGTGCTACATCTAAGCAAAAAGCTTAGTAAATTAACACTGTCACCGTCATGTTTTATAAATTTTGGGCTCTCGAGCAAGGTCCAGGTATTCATGCATTTTTTTTTTTTTTTTTGCTTTCCTTTACATCCACTGTCTTAATTTTATGGACAGATTCTGGTCTATACGAATATAATTTATTTGTATGTCAAATTTTAGTCGTTTGTACAATTCCCTGTGAATCACCTTCCCCTAACCAGTTGTGTCTGCTCTTGTACTCCTTGTATGCAAGTTTATTAAATTTGCTTATAGGTCCACTGTTTTACATTTCACTCTACACTTGGTATTCTCTTAATATTACCTATCAAAACTTGGACATAATTAGTTTTTATGAGGATATTTCGAGACATTAATGATAGTGTCTCTGTTTCTCTCTTTAGATTTCCTCTTCGTAGCCATGTTTATGTCACCGTATCTTTAATTGTTATTTTATTCCTTCCGAATTTTCAAAACCAGTTTTACCAGGTGTTTTTTTTTTTTTCACCGGAGTCTTAATGACAGCAGGTCTCTTCCAGTTTTCAAGATTCTTCCAAGTATTCGTGATGATCTTAATTCTATTGTATTCTGGATGGTCTCTATTCTTCCTCTGATCTCCGGTTCACTCAGTCTCTTTTCCCTGCCTTTGGGGACCGTTCCAAGTGGCCCAACTATAATTGGTATCACTGTCATCTTTATATTCCACAGTTTGTTTTTGTTGTAGGTTTTTTTAAGCATTCAAACAAGATCCAGGTATTTGTCGATATTTCCACTTTCTTTTATTTCCCCTCTGTGTTCTGCTAGATCTGCAAAATCGACTTGATAAATTCTTTTCGTCTCGTTAATAAATTTTAAATCTGATCTTCCAACCGGAAATGATTTGGTTTGGTCTGTATCTTAAAATCCAAGAGAGTTTTTATGCGTTTCATTTTCAAGGGGAGATTCTGGTTTGTGAGTATATCATTTGTTTGGAAGGTGATCGTGATGTCAGGGCAATCGTCGTTGGAAATGGATACGGTGACCCGAGTTCAAATCGCGAATGAAGTTGTTTGCATTTCACATAGCGCTAATACTCTTGAAAAAGGCATGAATCCAACTATTCTCCCATCAGCTAGGGAGAAATAGGATAGTGTGTTTTTTTTTCAACCTTGGTATGGCAACTGATCAAGAAGGAAAACTGAATTCAAACTAGTTAAACTCAGTATAAAAAATTGACCATGTGTCACATCCTGCTCGTTCGGTAAGGTTGGTCAGTGGGTAGAGTGATCGCCAATGGTCCGAGAGAACTGGGTTCAGTCCCAGGTCGCGTCATGTCAAAGACTTTTAAAATGGTACTTGATACCTCCTTGCTTAGCACTCAGCATTATAAGATGCATATCAAGGGTAAGTGGAGCAATCCAGGGAAAGAAGTAGCGCCCTTCCCTACACCTTGGTGTAGTTGCAATCAAAAAGGGAGACTTGGTGTCACCCTCGACTATGGTCGCCAACTTTACTTACTTATATATATATATGTGTGTTTGTTCAGAGAATATTAGTGTAAAGTTATTCAAATTGAGAATCTATAAGACAATTCATATAAATCTCCAGGGGTGCTCAATGTATCATTAATAATATGTGAACATATTGTAACGGTGCATAAATATTCATCTCAGGACGAGAGTTTATTTTACGCCCCTGTGACGTCGGGGCAGTCTGGCACTTGACCCCTCGCAAAATAAGTCCCGATCAGGACTCCTGTTTCGGGCAAAAGGTAACTGGCAAATAAAGTGAGGGTTAATTTGGGGCTAGACTCATCTCGACGCTGGCAAGGGAGATTCCAATTTCCTGTTCACATGTCCCACCAAGTCCTTCGTTTTTCTACCCCCTCGGATAACGGAAAGCATGGACCTCTAGGTTAAAACAAAATATATCTCACTGTAGTCAAATTTCCAAAATTTCCTTGTAATGCTTTTAAGGTGAATAAGACATTTAGTGAGAATAACTGAAAGCGATACAAAGCTGAAAAAGATATGTGCAAAAGAAGGCAACTCAATAGATAAACAACATGACCAATAGATTTCAACACGAGGTAGCATTTAAAATGTAACAAAGCTTTAATAAGCGACGACTAAATAAATAATTATGAGGTTTAAGAAACAATTCCTTTCTTTTTTCTTTCTTTCTTTTTAAGGTACCGGCTATATTAAACCAGCAGACAGTCTTAAACACAAATGTCTCTCTTTCTTTCTTTCTTTCTTTCTTTTAAACCATCGGCTTTGTTAAGCTATGTAGGTAATGTTAAACACAAATGTCTCTCTTTCTTTCTTTCTTTCTTTCTTTCTTTCTTTTAAATCATCGGCTTTGTTAAGCTATGTAGGCATTGTTAAACGCAAATGTCTCTCTTTCTTCCTTTTTCTTTTCTTTCTTTCTTCTTTCTTTCTTTTCTTTTCTTTTCTTTATACTTTTCTTTCTTTTACTTGAGAAAGTATCTAAGTCCACTCGTTCATTTACGGTGGACGAAACAAATCTTTTCAGTTTCTTTCTTTCCTTTTCTGAATATATATATATATATATATATATATATATATATATATATATATAATTTCCAATATTTAGGAAGGGTTGAAAGAAAAACAGTTTTAAGTTGTACTTATCTTTTCGAAGGCTAGTTCTCAGATTCCTTTCTTTTACGGGCGAGCGGCATTTCTCCAGAATCGGCTGGGTCAGCCTTTCTGCTGACTACTGTCCAAAGATTCTGTTCTATGCTTTTTACGGGGCATTACTTTCCTGGAGCAGGCTGTAAACCGACTTCTTTATTTCCTCAGACGAAAAGGCATTATTTTTGGCGCGAAGGGCTCTGGCCAATCATTTGGCTCCTTCCCCCTCTATGTCACCTCCTCTATTTCATTCGGGCTACTACAATGACCTACATTCCCTTCTCTATCCAACCAATTAGGTTATGGGGTGCCGGCAGCGTTTGACCTGTATTCTGACTGCTCTAGCGGTCAGTCGTTGGGGCTTGTTAGTTCAAACACAGAGGGTAGGGGAATTGATCTTCCCTTTTCCTCTCTCGGTGGCATACCACGTCACAATATGAATGTTATCCTGACCATGTATATATAGTATAATTGGAAGTAAAACAATTTGTGACTGCTATCTGATGAGGCTGACTGCTTTTATCGGTAGCCAGTTGAAATAAATTTATGATAGCAAAATGACGGTCTGTTGAGTTTTTCTTCCAATTATATATATATATACTATTTGTCAGCATGCCCAAATTTTAATCACAGAAGTTTGAGTGACAGCAAGTCTCTTCGAGACTCCAGGACTTTTCTCAGTATTCTGGCCGATCTCGAGAATGCTGTAGTTTAGATGGTCTCGACTCGTCCTCCGATTTCTAACTTTTCCAGTCCCTTTGCCAAGATTTTGGGGATTCTTCCAAGCACACCAATTACAATTGGTAGCACTGTCACCCATATATTCCGTATAATATCATTATTATTATTATCATTACTACTGCTATTATTATTATTATTATTATTATTATTATTATTATTATTTATCACCCTGGTGATACATTTTTACCTTCACACTTGTTCCCAGAAATATATTTCAGGGTAACACAGTACTAATGCAATTTCAATGGGGATAGAAAGGAAGGCTCATCGTTGTTGTTAAAATGCTTTCATTATCGATTATCTGACAAATAAAAAAAAAACTATTCAGCATAAACAAACATGTTTACCACAAGACGTTATTTTTCTACACCTTCGTCTAATTTAAAATCATTCTGCTCTGCTTATTTGTCAATTAATTGGATGATGTACTGACTAGTCTCCGGGGTTTTTTTTAATGGGGGGAGGTTCTTTTTTATTATTTTTATTTCGGTTATTTTTTTTTTAGTTTTTTTTTTTTTTTTAGTTTTTTTGTTCTTTGTTTTTTTGTTTTTTTTGTGAAACCTCCTTCCCGATTCCATACCAAAATTGTCTTAATCTATTTTTCGCTTTGGTAAATTTCATTTGTTTTATTGAAATTTTGTTTTGTCGTCATCTCCGTCATCGTTAGGGTTGTCAGTTAAATCTTACCGCATATAACTCGTGGATAAGTCGATGTTATTTTAAGCGATTTTTTCCAGCTCGGTGTAAAAATTTACTGCAATTTTTACATCTTTTATTCTCGTAATAAGTAATAATTCATCACTTTGATAGACTTAAATGAAAAATTATGGTTACTCCTTAAGATTTTTCACACCAACGTTAGCTGGTGTTCTTTTACAGGAGTTTGAGGGATAATAAGTCTCCAGGACTCGTCTCAGTATTCTGGCTGATCTTAATAAAACTGTAGTCTTGATGATCTCTACTTATTCTCTGCAATTACAATTGGTATCATGGTTACCTTCATGTTCCATAGTTTTTTCGTTCTCTGTAAGGTCTGGCAAGTACTTATCTCTTTTTTGGCTTTCTTTTATTTTCACTCAGTGGTCCGCGGGACGGCAAAGTCACTATTCCACAAGTTCTCTCTCTCTCTCTCTCTCTCTCTCTCGATAACTATCACTAAGCCTAGTCTTCTCACCGGGATAGGGTGATCTGTTTGTATCTAAAATCCCAAAGATGTTTGTGCGCCTCATTCTCTCCAGCGAATTCTAGGTTGTTGCATATATCACTTGTTCACATGGACAAATTTAAATTTCTTGCAAAATTTCTAAGAGGATCACCTTCCCTACCCAATCATGTCTAGTCTTATACACTTTTTACGTTAATTTGTATTATTATTTTACTCTTTTGAGAGTTTTTCACATCAGCGTTGGCTGATCGTATTGTAATATAATTAATTGCAGAGGGATTTCGTTTTGTATATCTTGCCTTTCGGTTTAGTTAGGCTGAGAACCTTTCGCTTAGCGCATGGGTTAGTTAGGTGCAACATTAACGCAGGTGTTCACGCGCGTGCGAAGAGGATGTGTCATTCAGAGATGTCAAAATAAAAATCCCAGATAGGAATTAGGATCATGGGATGTGAGTGACGTCACGCACCGGAAGCGTGGGCTAAGGATTTGGGGATTTGAGAAAAAGCAGGGAGTTGAGTTCCTGCCTCCGAACGAGAGAGTTGAGATTCAGACCTGGGCGAGGCCAGACGACTTTATGCGCTACGGGCGCCGCGCCTTGATTGGGTTGAGAGCTGACAATGTAAAAACAGTCGGCATAGAAAGATTGTGTCTCTCTCTCCTCATGTCGAAAAACCTTTAAACTCAAAAAGATGAATAAAGTTTCGTACCTGAACCAATTTCGTGTTTTCGGATTCCTATATATGTTTATGAACATTTTATGAACATTATGTTTATTTCACATATCCGGATCATGGGTTACAGTCTTTCACTGGAGTTTGAGTGACAGCAAGCTTCCTCAAGTCTCCAGGACTCTTCTCAGTATTCTGTCCGATCTAAAAAAATTGATGGTCTCGTCCTGTTATTTCTAAGACCTCTAGTCCTTGTATCAATTCTTTGGTGATTGTATCAAGAGCACCAATTACAATTGGTATAATCGTCACTTTCATGTTCAACTTTTTTTTTTCTATTACCTGGTAAGGTCCAAGTACTGTTCCTTCTTTTTACTTTCTTTCAATGTTACGCTGTAGTCAGCCGGGACAGCAAAGTCCACAATTCGGCAATTTGGGGGGTGGGTATTATTAAGTCTGTTCATCTGGATGAGATTAGGTGATCCGTTTATCTCAAAATCCCAGAGGAGTTTTTGCGTCTCATTCGCCAGGACAGATTCAGAGTTGTGTATATACCATTGGTTCGTATAGTCAAATTATCATTTGAGTTTTTCACATCAGCGTAAGCTGATGATCTTTCACTAGAGATTGAGTGACAGCAAGTCTCCTCAAGTCTCCAGGACTCTTCTCAGTATTCTGGCCGTTTTCAATAATGCTGTCGTTTGGATGGTCTCCGCTCGGCCGCCAGCTTCCAAGTCTTCCAGGCCCTTTAACAATCCCTTAGTTATTGTGCCAAAAGCACCAATCACAATTGGTATAATTGTCACCTTTATATTCCATAGTTTTTTCAATTCTCTAGCAAGGTCAAGGTACGTATCTCTCTTTTCACATTCTTTCAGTTTTATTCTGTAGTCAGCCGGGACAGCAAAGTCGACACTTTTGTAGATTTTCTTCTTTTTTTGTTTGTTGATTATTATAAAGTCTGGTCTTCTGGCCAAGATTAGGTGATCCGTTTGTATATCAAAGTCCCATAGGAGTTTGTGTGTGTCATTTCCTAGGACAGGTGCTAGGTTGTGCATATACTATTTGTTGGCATGGTCAAATTTCAATTTCTTGCACATTTCCCAGTGGATTACCTTGCCCACCCAGTCGTATCTAGCCTTGTACTCCTTCTGTGCCAATTTGCTGCATTCGCTTATTATGTGATTGATGGTTTCATATTATTATTATTATTATTATTATTATCATTATTATTATTATCGTACTCCATGAGAGTTTTTTAGTTGATAGTTGAGAGCCTTAGTTGATAGTCTTTCACTGAAGTCTAAATGCCAGCAAGTTTTTCATCTCCAGGACTCTTCTCAGTATTTTAGCCGACCTCAATAATAATATATTTTCGATGGTCACGACTCATCCCTGACTTCCAGCTTTTCCAGGCTCCTTATCAAGGCTTTTGGGATCGTTACGAGTGTACCAATTACAATTGATATCATCGTCACCTTCATGTTCCACATGTTTTTTTAGTTCTCTGACAAGGTCTAAGTAGCCGTCTCTCTTTTCTTTTCTTTGATTTCACTCTGTCGCCCGCCAGGATGGCAGAATCCACTCTTCGTCAGGTTCCCTTTTTTGATTTTCTTTTTTTTTCTCCATTCCTTTCCTTGTTTTTTTTTTTTTACTTTTCTTTCTTTCTGTCTTTCTTTCTTTCTTTTTCTTCTTCTTAGTTTTTTCTTTTTCTATTTCTTTTTTGTTTTCCTTTCCTTTTCTTTCTTTCTTTCTTTCTTTCTTTTTCTTCTTCTGATTCTTTTCATCATCATCATCTTTTTTACTTCTTTTTCTTTTTTAAAGTTTTTTCTTTTTCTTTTTCTTTTTCTTTCTTTCTTTCTTTCTTTCCTACTTCTTCTTATTATTATTATTATTATTTGTTTATTAACACTACGTCAGATCTTCTAGCCAGGATTAGTTGATTCCTTTGCATCTTAAAATTATTATTATTAAAGTTTTTCACATCAGCGTTAGCAGATGGTTTTCACTGGAGTTTGAGTGACATCAAGTCTCCTCAAGTCTCCACGATTCTTCTCAGTATTCAGGCCGTCTTCAATAATGCTGTCGTTTGGATGGTTATTATTATTATTATTATATGAGAAAAATAATCATGGAATAAAAAGTAGTAGTTGCTGCTGAAGCAGCAATTATAATCATAAAGTCAAGTTGGCGACCGTAGTCCAGGGTGACCCGAAGGCTACCTTAACAATAGCTACTACACCAAGGTGTAGGAAAGGACACTACTCCTTTCCTGAATAACTCCACTTTATCCTTGATGCTTACCTTATAATGCTATAAGGCGGCATCAAATACCATTTTTCGAGTCTTTGGTATGACTCGACCAAGGATTGAATCCCGGTCCCCCGGACCATTCGCGAACACTCTACTCAACTAATCGTTCTTTTATATTATAGTTGGCGACCATAGTCGAGGGTAACCCGAAGGCTCCCTTTTCGATAGCTACTACACTAAGGTGTAGGGGAGGGCGCTACTCCTTCCCTGGTGAGTTAGTCGACCATAGTCGAGGGTGACCCGAAGGCTCCCTTTTCGATAGCTACTACACCAAGGTGTAGGGGAGGGCGCTACTCCATTCCCTGGATTGCTCCACTTTACCCTTGAACCGTACCTTATAATGCTGAGTGTTAAGCAAGGTGGTATCAAGTTCCATTTTTAAAGTCTTTGGTATGACTCGACCTGGGATTGAACCCAGGTCTCCCGGGCCATTGGCGAACACTCTAACCGCTGGGCCAATATAATCAATTTTTACGGGTTTTTTATTTATATATTAACACAACTGTAACGACCTACCAACTTTCGTCCCGGGGATCTAGCGTTCGTTACGCTGAGGCATGAAGGGATATACAGACTGAATGAAACGAAACCTATCCATGCTAGACTGATCAATAACGAAATTAATATCTTAGAAGATCGACTTTATCCGTGAGGACACCCGTCCCAATCAACTGCTCTCCACCATGCAGTCTCATTTTCATCATAGCAAGGACAAAACAGCCAAGAGAGACGCACTGTCACTCCCCTCCCCAACCATTTACTAAATTTAAATTGTTTGTTTGTTTATTTGTTTGGGTTTTATGGCATATCAAACTTTGTAGGTTATTTTATGCCAAATCTATATACAAATAAACAGTTCGATTTCAAACAATTAAGTTTAGCATAAGTACACAGTTTAATTGTCAAAAACAATTCTATTTCAAGCTATTCAGTTTAGTCAAACAGTTCTAATTCAACCAATTCAGTTTAGTATAAGTATAATTTTTGTTTACAAACAGTTAAATGTCAAAACAGTTCTATTTCAAACAATTCAGTTTAGCGCAAGTACAGTTTCAATATCAAAAATAGTTCTATTTCAAACAATTCAGTTTAGCATAAGTACGCAGTTTAGTTCTATTTAACCCATAGATAGGACCCTATCAGGTGCTACCACTCCGGGCCAGTGTGGACCTGAGAGCAATAGTAATGAAGGAGTACTCCGCATTCCCCAAAGCTCCAGCATTACTAGAACGTCACCATCCGATTGTTTAATGTCATATCTAGGACACTCATTCGGGGGTCTTACCCCTCTGCACAGATGCAATCGCTGTATTCTACAGCCCTAACCGACTGGGCAACTAAATTTAGTTAACATCATATAATATCATTTTACTCTGTGATTTATTGTCATGATAAAATGAAAAAAATATTTAATTAAGTACGAGATTTGTTTTTGAAATAACGGGACTGAATTTTCTTGTTTGAATTTGAAATTTAAATGAAAACGTGTGGACTTCTGAACAACCATGAGGCAACATGAAGGTTTTCGTGGTAATTTTGTATCTTTTACAAGTCACGTTGGGGTTTTCCAACCACATCGAGGCTTTCGTCTCATGTCGGAGGTAACTTTTATGGGGCATATGAAAGGTTTTTTTTTATAGTTCTGGTAAATTCTTAGTAAATTGCTAGGAAATTCTGAGGTTTGTGTCTGACTCCTTTTCTTCTTATTCCCATTCACTGATAATCTTCTTTTTGTTAGTCGAAGCTGTAAATTCGTAGTGGGAACGTACTTCCTGCGCTAGGAAAAAAGTGTCCACTTCATAGACTTATCAGATAGTTTCTTTTTAGCGCTCAAAAGCCCATCTTTTTCAGGTATGCGCAGATCGTACTTCCTGTTAGAGTCCTCCTGGGAAATTGTGATTTTTGTATTTGTTTATTTTATTCCATGTTTATTTTATTTCTATTTATTGTTATTTTTTAATTGGTTTCTTTGTTTTTATGGCATATTAACCTTTGTAGGTTATTTAATGGCAAAGCCCTTCTCCTAGAAGAACAGTAGTGGTACTATTTAACCCATAGCTGGAAGGATAAGGGGGTTCATATCTTTCCCAAGGGTATTTGCCCGAAAGTGAACGTAATAGTGCGATTGGAGTACTAACTCGATAACTACGGTTACTTTTAAATTTCTTATTCCGTCACCATACAACTTGTATAATAAAGTAGGGATATCTAGACGTCTGGAATTTCGTCTTAGTGTCCAGACTTCATCTTAAAAACAACAGAAGCAAAGACACAATTATGAAGCCAGGCTGAATACATACATACAGTTTTTGGTGGAACATAGGATTACGCAAGTGTGCGTCCTCCATATTCTCCAGACTCCAAGCTCCATTCAACATTTTCTTGTTTCCTAGACAAAAAATTACACTCATGGGTAAAAGATTTTTGGGGTGTGGAGAATATTAAAAGAAAGAAAAATGGCGGCTCGTCTTTTCGTCAGATGAAAAGAGTTTTAGATTTTCTTCGGAGAATGGAAGATTCACAGACATATTAAGGGGAACTATTTTAGAGAAAAGAAAATGAACGTTTGATTTATCTTTTTATTTCTGACTTGTTAAATGCAGCATCAACCTAAGTTATATATATACATATATATATATGTGTGTGTGTGTGTGTGTCTGTGTGTGTGTGTGTGTGTGTGTGTGTATTTATGTGTGTGTGTGTATTTGGGTAATATTGGGTTTTCTTTGATTTACTTATTTTTGTTCCTTTTCTTTCTGTTTCTCTCCATTATATAATATCCATATAAATGCAAAAATATACTTTAATATTTTTATTGGTATATATATATATATATAGTCATTTGTGGTATAATAGTTATTGTGGGAAATGGACACTGTTATCCAAGTTCAAATCCTTTATGAGGCTGCTTGCATTTCACATAAAGCTTATAACAGCTTTAGGTAAATTCAGCAAATTAGGCTCTTTAATATTGGATTGGCAAATGTTCTTGAGAAGGACAAGTCTGAAGAAAAAACCTGAAAATGAACTTGTGTCACTTTTTACCCATGCAGAGGGGTTAGGTAACCACACACACACACACACATATATATATATATATATATATATATATATATATATATACACCGGCTCATTGTCCAAGTGGATAGAGTGTTCGCCAATGGGCCGGAAGACCGGGGTTCAATCCCAGGTCAGGACTTAAAAATGGTACTTGATACCTCCTTGCTCGACACTCAGCATTATAAGGTACGTATCAAGGGTAAAGTGCAGCAATCCAGGGAATGGAGTAGCGCCCTCCACTACACCTTGGTGTAGTAGCTATTGAAAAGGGAGCCTTTGGGTCGCCCTCGACTACAGTCGCCAATTTTACTTTATATATATATATATATATATATATATATATATATATATATATATATATATAAAACATGATAGTATCTGTCAACCTGGGTTTCATGCTTTACACAATCGTCAGAGTGAAGGTTTTCAAAAAAAGAAAAACGATTAATACGGTTAATATTTTGTTTGAAGTGGGATTTTGTTTGTGTGTATGTGTGTCTAAGTTGGTGTGCTTTTGAATGTTTAAATGTTTGTGTGTTGTCTCTCGTACATACATATATACGTATATTTGAGCATATGAATTTATATATATATATATATATATATATATATATATATATATATATATATATATATATATATATATATTCCGGGAAAGAAAGTTTATCACAAATTGAACTCTTTAAAATTTATATTTTGAAATTCATTAATAAAAAACAGAATTTTTAAAAAAATCATTTACACCAATAATTCATTCATAAAAAAACAGAATTTAAAAAAAAAATCATTTACACCAATAATTCATTCATAAAAAAACAGAATTTTTTAAAAAATCATTTACACCAATAATTCATTCATAAAAAAAACAGAATTTTTAAAAAAATCATTTACACCAATAATTCATTCATAAAAAAACAGAATTTTTTTAAAAAATTATTTACCCCAATAAAATATAATCTAGTTGTAATCACGTTATAATATTCGATGTTACACCAAACTATTAGCCGGTGTCATCGTGGTTAAATCGATGAACTTCGGAATCGTAGTAAGTAAGTTCGAACTCCAGTAGCGCTATTACGTCCACTTTTGGACGAATACCCTTGGGAAAGGCATGAACTCCCTTATTCTCCCAGCTATGGGTTAAATAGTACCACTTCTGAAGGGATGAATTTGACATTAAATAACCAGAGAAGGTTGATATGCCATTAAATAACAAACGAATATATATGATTTGTGAACGCGTTTTGTTGCTAACGTTTTAAACGAGGCTAAGCTCATTTAAATGGTTTCAAGTATTGCTGTGAATCACTAACAATTCAACTGAACATCAGTTATTTGTTTATACACAGTTAAATGATCGAACAGTTCTATTTCTAACAATTTAATTTAACAAAAGTCATTTGTTTGCACAAAGGAGAATGTCTTTAGTATTAAATAACCTACAAAGGTTGATATGCCATTAAACAAACCAAACCAAACCAAACCAGAATTATGAACTGATTAGATATAGTCTACGTTTTTATGTTTTAACTATCCTAACTTAATTATTTTCCCGCGATAGCAGTAATTTACCATTAAAATTATTCGCCATCTGATGATACGTTTCGTATTTATGAAATGTTGAAATAAATTTGTAATGGCTGAATATCTGTTGATATCAAAGATATAATTGCTCTGTATGGGATTTTTAAAATATATTCTTATATATTGATAGCCATGTATTGAGCACTCTATTGGAATATATTGAAAATTATCATATATTCTATATATGAATTATTCCACAAAAGCCTAATATTAAGACTTTATATATATATATATATATATATATATATATATATATATATATATATATATATATATATATATATGTATTCTTTGGTCTAGTTAAACCGGAGTTGGGAGTAATTCCATCAGGACAAGAAATTATTCATGAATGAATATTTAAATTTTCCTGATAAAGAGCTCAATGTAACAATAATACAGAGCAATATTTTTTTTTTAAGAAAAACAACAAAACCGGTCACATAGGATTATAAATTTATTTCCATCCAAAAATTAACAGGACTTCTTCAGATCTTTTAGATCTTTTATCTAAAAGATCTGAAGAAGTCCTGTTAATTTTTTTTTTCGTGTTTTTGGAAATTTCAAAAATGCGTAACAGGATGGAAATAAATTTATAATCCTATGTGACCGCTTTTGTTGTTTTTCTTAAAAAAAAAATATTGCTCTGTATTATTGTTACATTGAGCTCTTTATCAGGAAAATTTAAATATTCAAAGGTTATATATAGTGCATTCAATAAGTTTCCAGACTTTTTTGTACAGGCTTTTAAAATTGTCGTAGACAAATGAAAATTCTCCATGTTATTGCTATACATCTTATGAGATGACTGACCAATTTTTATGATTTCAGGTTCAAATGAACAGTTACAGCAACAATTGGAATACACCCTACTAAATCCTGATTGTCACAGCTGGTGAATTTCAAAAATGCAATGAGGACACTTAGAAGAACGATATGTAATAAAATTCTGTTTTAAACTTGGAAAAAATGCCACAGAAACGTATGGAATGCTTCAGAATGCTTTTGGAGCATTTTACATGAATCGAGCATCAGTTTTTGAATGGCATAAGAGATTCAAGAAAGGGAATCTGTGAGGGATGATGAGAGGTGTGGGAGGAGTAAGGAAGTCAATACACCAGAGTTGATTGGCCAAACGGTTAGGGTTAGGGTTACTATGTTGAGGCTTTAAGGGAGTTCAAGAAGAGATTCCGTCGGAAGAGGCCAGCACTCTTCAAATTGGGTCCGTGGCATTACAACCAGGACAATGCACCAGTCCACAACTCCATCCTTATCACAGACTATTTGACTAAGATGGGCATCAAGACAGTTTCTCACCGTCCCTAAATTCCAGACCTTGCTCCCTGTGATTTTTGGTTATTCCCTAAGCTCAGAGGCTGTCGTTATGAGATAATTGAGGAGATGAAAGAGGCTGTGACGAAGGTCATTGATACTCTCACAGAAGAGGACTTCCATGGGCCTTCCAGAAGTTGTTGGAACAGTACAACAAGTGCATTGTAGCCGGAGGAGATTACTTCGAAGGGGACTAGAGTTTCATGTGTGTACTATCAATAAAAGTGCCCATACGAAAAAAGTCTGGAAACTTATTTAATGATCCTCGTATAAACACTTCACTCTGTTTTTACATTTTAACATATATATATATATATATATATATATATATATATCCCTCCACACCAGCAAAATGTGACACAAGGTCAATTTTTAAGCAGAGTTTGAATTCAGTTTCCCTTCTCCCAGTCTGGTTGCCATACCAATATTATAGCACCCAATCAGTCCTTCTATGCCAGTTTTCAAATTGAAACGAACTATTGTTTTAGGTTTGATTTAGTTTGGTTTGGTTTTATGGCATATCAAACATTGCTGGGTATTTAATGCCAAATTCTGTTTTTACATGCATATCAAATATATGATTTGTTAATACATTTTGTAGATACACACAGTTAAATTATCAAACAGTTCTATTTCTGACAATTCAGTTTAGCATAAGTCAACAAAATTAAACGGTTCCAAATACTGCTATCTATCACTAACAATTCAATTAAACATCAGTCCTTTCTTTATGCAACAGTTCTGTTTCTCTCAATTCAATTTAGCATAAGTCAACAAAACTGAAAGATTCCAAGTATTTCCATCAGAGGGGCTTAGAATTTTCTGACTGTTTCCCCTGCATAGAAGAAATACTCCTTCATTGCCATTACTACCAGTTCTATTCTGACCCAGAGTGGTAGTACCTGTTAGCGTCACTTCTATTGGTCTATTTGGCGCCTGTGGTGGTGTAATGGTTAGCAAGCTCGACTAGCAGACCTACACGAGTGAGTTCGAGTGTCATTGGGTGCCCCTTTCATATGGCTTTGTGCCACATCTAAGCAAAAAGCTTAGTAAATTACCACATCTATAGGTCAAATGGATCTATTTAAAACTTATTCGTATTCCATAGGACCGTGTACTAAAAAATCTTAATCAACCACAGAAAAAATATACATATGATTGTACAATGAAGGCGATTCCTTAGGTATGAAATCAACTTGGACGGGTTGAGATGCCATTAAAATCAATTAATCCACCAATCTAATGCCAAATTCTATTTATACATATATATTATGTATAGGATTTGTAAATGAAGAGTTTGTTGGTAACAATTTTCACAAGAGCCAGGGCTTATTTACAATTGACACTCTGGATTGCGGATGTGACAAACACCTGTGGAGTATGATTGCAATCGGATTAACTTTTAATACAGGTAAGAAGATTACGAAGGTTGGTGTAAATTCATGAACCAATATTTCTTACCAAATTCAAAGAATTTTTGTAATAAATATATTTGTAATGAAATGAATGTGAGTTTGTTTCCTTCGTTCTTAATATTCTAAAACTTTTTCTTCGATTCTTTTTTTCTTTTTCCTAATATTTCCCACTTTTCTTTCCTTCTTTCGGCATATCTGAATTTTTTTCTTTCTTCTCCTTCCATTCTTTTTTCTTCATTTCTTTCTAAAATTTTTCACGTTTTTCTTTCTTTATTTCTTTTAATTTTTTACACTTCTTTCTTTCTTTCTTTCTTTCTTTCTTTCTTTCGACAAATTTCTACATTTTTTATTTTGGTTTTCTTTCTTTCTTAATATTTTCCCACTTTTCCTTTTCTTTCTTTCTTTCTTTCTTAATATTTTCTGACTTTTTTCTTTCTTTTTTTCAATCCTTCTTTCTTTCCTTCCTTCTTTTTTCTATTTCCTAGTTTTACTCTTTCTTTTTTCTTTCTTTCTTTCTTTCTTTCGTAAAGCGTCCCAATTTTTCTTTCTTTCTTAATATTTTCCTGTTTTTTCTGTCTTTTTTTAAATTTGTTTTTTCTTTTCTTCTTTATTGATATTTCCCAACTTTTCTTTCTTTCTCTCTTTTTTCTTTCTTTCTATCTTAAATGTCCTCATTTTTCTATCTTTCATAATATTTTCACATGTTTTCTTTCTCTCTTTTTTTCTTTCTTTGTTTTTTTTTCTTTTCTTCTCACTTGATACATCACAACTTTTCTTTCTTTCTTTCTTTCTTTCCGTGTTTGTTTTTTTCTTTCTTTCTTTCTTTTCCCGCCAAACTTACCTATTTTTATTCTCTTTATAAGCTTTATGAATGTATAACTGTATATTCAATCCGCCCATAACAATTCGATTCAGAGATTTCCTTCTCCTAGATTGGGTGCCACACTAAGATTAAAGAGTATAGTCTGTCCTACGATTTACACATAGCTGGAAGAATAGTATATTCATACTCTTCCTAAGATTATTAGTGCTATGTGGTAAGCAAACTGCTTCGTACAGTATTTGAACTCGGAAAGCTGTGTCCATGTCCTATGACGATATCCGTTACACCACAAGTGCCTCTAATAGTTGTAATGATATTCCTAGCCGTAAGATTTGTGTTAGATGAAGTAGCTTATCTTTACTCCAACTATTTTTCTTCTTCTTATTATTATTATTATTATTATTATTCCCATATTCTGAGGTATTTGTCCGTAATCGACATATGCAGACATTAATCTTCGAAGTTTATGTCTGTTCGTGCTGACAAGATTTTCTTTTCTTTTTTTTTTTTTCTTCTTTTTTTTTTTTTTTTTTTTTTTTTTTTTTGGTCTATGTTCACAAACAGCTCTAAGGAGATTTTCTGATTAGAATTGCACGAAGGGTTTTGGCAAACAACATTTCTTCTTCTTCTTCTTCTTCTTCTTCTTCTTCTTCTTCTTCTTCTTCTTCTTCTTCTTCTTCTTCTTTTCTTTCTTTCTTTTTGTCAGTTTTCATTTTACTCTTCTTTATTTCTTTCTTTCATTCTTTCTTTCTTTTTTCCTTTCTTTCTTTCTTCTTCTTATTATTCTTTATTTTTCATTTTTCTTTTCCTTTTCTTGTTTTCCTTTTCTTTCTTTCTTTCTTTCTTTCTTCTTCTTCTTCTTCTTCTTCTTCTGTCTTTTTGTCAGTTTTCATTTTACTCTTCTTTCTTTCTTTCTTTCTTTCTTTCTTCTTATTATTCTTCTTTATTTTTCATTTTTCTTTTCCTTTGCTTGTTTTCCTTTTCTTTCTTTCTTTCTTCTTCTTCTTCTTCTTCTTCTTTTTCTTCTTCTTCTTCTTATTATTATTATTTCGTGCACTGATGACATCATCTCCGCCATTTTGAATTTTTGTTTTGGTTGTTCTTGTCACCACACCCAACTCCCACCGCTGTAGCCACCACCACCACTACCACCTTCATCATTAATGAATGAAAAAAACAAATAAGAAATTATACTTGACTATCAGCAACAATAACAACATATCAATAACATATCAATAACAATCGAAGTAACAAAATTCGAAAACGATATTGAACTGTTCCTAAATAAATCCATTTCTGTTTTAGTTTCTCTGTTTTTTATGACGTATCCACCTTAGTTAGTTATTTAAAGTCAAATCCATCGTTATAGAAATGCAGTCATCATCATCATCATCATCATGTCATGCTGACAGCACGGATTTCCCGGATCCTCTCTCGCCACCCGTCTCTATCGTCCATCGCTCCCGGCAGGTCTTCCATGCTATATCCTGTATCAGTACAGGGCTGATGTAGATAGATTCTAGCTGGTCACCCAACCCTTGCTCGTCCGTGTGAAGGGTTCCACATCGCTTATGAGTTCATCCTTACTTCGACAGCAGAGTCCCCGCATGTCTTGTTCGCCTAACCTGGATGGTTTTCAAGATGAGTGGTAGGTGGCCGTACGGCTGCTGTTTTGTGTGGTATGGCCTCCAGGAATTGTTCAATACTGCTCGCAGCATTCTTGTGCAATTGCTGTCAAGCCTTTTCTCTATACACTTAGCATTCACGTGGTACATCCATATAGTAGTATTGACAAGAACAGTAGAGTTACTATTTAACCCATAGATGTGTAATTAGGGGGTTCGTACTTGTCCCAAGGGTATTAGTCCGAAAGTGGACGTAATAGCGCAACTGGACCTCGATATTGAAGGCCAGAGTCCAGCACTTTCGTCATATCAGGGGAACTTCTCAAGAAGCATTTTAAAGATATCCGTTTGGTTTGATTTCTTTCTTTAATAGCATATCAACCTTCATTGGTTATATAATGCTAAATCCATTGCAGTCCAGCCCAATCGGCTAGGGCTGTAAAGAACACCGAGAGGTAACCCCCGCTACATCCGACGAGTGTCCTGTGTATGACATTAAACTGATGGCAAGGCTTCAACCTTGGAGATTTGGGGAATGTGGAGTACCTCTTCTTTGCCATTGATCCCAGGTCCACTCTGACCCAGAGTAGTAACAACTGAAAGGGTCCTATCAATGGGTTAAATAAAACAAACTGTGTCCAAACAAATGACTGATGTTAAATTGTCACTGTTATATTGCAATACTGGAAACCATTTAATTGTGTGCGAGAAAGAACTCAGGCTTGTTTAAGGTCAACTGCAAAATGTGTTTACAAATCGTATGTATTTGAGATATATGTATAAACCGGATTTGACTTTAAATAACCTATAATGTTTGGCATGCAATAAAATCCAACTATACTAAATCATATATGTTTAATATATATGTACAAAGAGGATTTGGCATTAAATAACCTACAATGGTTGATATGCCATAAAACACAACCAAACTAAATTGTATATATTTAATATATATGTATAAAGAGGATGTGGGATTAAATAACCTATAATGGTTGATATGCCACAAAACACAACCAAACTAAATCCTATATATTTAATATATATGTATAAAGAGGATTTGGCATTAAATAACCAACAATGGTTAGTATGCCATAAAACACAATTATACCAAACCAATCCATTGTTTTTGAAGAACGGTAGTGTTACTATTTAACCCATAGATATATGGAGATAAAGGAATTCATATCTTTCCCAAAGGTATTAGTCCGAAAATGGACGTTGTAGCACAAGTGGAATTCGAACTCGCTTGCTACGATGTTACAGACCAGTACGTTAGCCTCAAAGACACAGTGATTCCATCCACCAATATTTAAATCTTAAAAATCAAAGAAAGATCATAAAAACTGGAATTGATTGATTGGTTGATTTTCATGGAATGTCAACTAGTTTAGGGTTATTTCATGCGTAGAGATAAGAGAATCGTGTTTATTGTACTTTCATATTTATATCATTATGCAGTTATTTTTTGTTTTTGTTTGGTTTGGTTTGGTTTTGTGGGTTGCTTGGTGGACGTCACAATTCAATCGAACTCTAGAATCTTTTAAACACATCTATTTGATCCAAAGATGGGGCTTTAGAAATACTACTATACTAGTTCAGAATGAACCCGGGATTAAAGGTAATGAAAGGGTACTTTATACTGCCTGGCAATCGTGCCGGACGGTCTATGCTCCATGGCAGACTTGAGGCCACCTTCGAGTGGCGAGGTGCATCATTGACACATTTGTCACCCTTGTATTTGTCACTCCGTGATCCAGTTTAAGCTATAATCAGCCATACGTGCCTGGACCCAGATTTGGGTCCATGTCCAACTAGGCTCATCAAGCCCTCAATGCACTGTGGGCTGATGACCAGCAAAATCCAGCAGGGTGCGAACCTCGGCTCGTGCCCGACCTTCCCCTCTCCTAAATCCCCACTATAATCGACCTTCGGGTCATTGACCTTGTGTCATGTCCTGTCTGGTGGGAGGCAGAGACAAATATAGGGTACTTTATACTCTCCAGAACTCTAGAACTGTAGCCTCACCATCTGATGTAGTTTAATATCATACCCAGAACAGGAAAATATGACGTGAAAATCAAATTTGGTGCAGTATTTATTCATTTATTTGTTTATAATAATGTTGCACCATATACAGGCTTCATCAGATACTGATTTAAACATTTTTCTTTTAGGAAGGAATACTAATGAACACTAAAACTGTATAGGAAGTTGTCATTAAAAATGCCAAATTTGACGAATTTGTTTGTCTGCCTTTGATGTAAAGCTGTCAAACCTTATTGAACCCCGGGGAAAATTTTTTACATGAAACAATTGTCCCTCAAGGATTAAGAAAGGACTATCATCGATAGATGTAATCAAACGATAAAGGCCATGTTGCTGCAAACTGTAACTTACTCTTCGGTATTTATTTTTTTTGACTTTAAAAGAAAAATTCACAAACATGTTTTATTAGAATAATATTTAACGTATGATTAAAAATTACTGTTTAAATCTATTGCTGAATATGTAAAATACACTCCCCAGGTCGCCAGAAATTGAGCCTCACCACCAGATATAGTTTGGTGTCATATCAAGGTTACTCTTACCCTTATGATGTGCTACTACTTTAAGTCAGAGGGGACCTGGGAGCGATGGCAATGAAGGAGTACTCCGCATTCCCCAAAGCTCCAGCATTACAGGAGCCTAACCATAAAATTGTTTAGTGTCGTATACAGAACACTCGATAGGGGAATCTTACTCCTCTGTAGAAATGCTGTCGGTGTATTCTAGGGCTCTAGCCGACAGGCCCATCCTTCGCAAAGGATACAGTTTGAGAATTCAAAGTGCAACCAGCATGATCGAATAACAGGAAATTACGTTCAAATCACGGTGAAATCCCCTTCAGATCATTAAAGTTTAGCAGTAATATGATTAGGGATTGGCCCAGCGGTTAGAGTGTTCGCCAATGGCCCGGGAGACCTGGGTTCAATCCCAGGTCGAGTCATACCAAAGACTTTAAAAATGGTACTTGATACCACCTTGCTTAACACTCAGCATTATAAGGTACGGTTCAAGGGTAAAGTGGAGCAATCCTGGGAATGGAGTAGCGCCCTCCCCTACACCTTGATGTAGTAGCTATCGAAAAGGGAGCCTTCGGGTCACCCTCGACTATGGTCGCTAACTTTACTTTACTTATTTTATTTTAGTGATAAATTGTGCGCTAGTTAAATACTTTTAGTTTGAAGTTTGATGTTTTAAGTTTTCGAATTGGAAAGGTTAGGCGGGTGAAACCTTGTTTGCACCCACGTGTCATTTCGTTTTGAAATCGGCTGTGAGTGAGGGATTAGAAACAGACATTTGGATGGGTCACAGCTGATATTAGAATGAAGTGGCATTGGAAAGTTTTATGATTACGTGTTATTATCTGATTAATTAAGAGTGTTACATACTCATATGCAGATGCATGCAGAAACATAACGACGACACAATAAGGACGAGCAGACACAGTTCTTTAGAAAAATATACCTCTCACTTTATTGAAAGGGTTGTGTGTGAGAGGTGAGTTGGAGACTGAACAAAGACTGCAACATATTGACCCCCCCCAACTTTTCTGGCTATAACAGCATTTCTTTCCCGTTCTCCTGGGCTGCTCAACCGGGGTCTGGGGGCCCAGCTTCTGCTGGGGCATGGTTCTCTATCCAGCATCTTCTCTCCAACTGATCTGAACTTCCTGTCTCCGGGGTTATATAATAATTTTACGTCCACCTATTTCTTGCGAGTGTCGCAATTCACAATTCAACCCGTCGACAGTCAAGGTTATCCCCCGATATCTTCGACTGGATGCACCTGTTATTTACACAGGTGCATTTCTCATTTGACCGCCCGGCCGGGTCGGAGGTCAATATGCAACAAGAGAATAATTCGTAGAATATATATATAAGAAGACTTCTAAGACGCAGTCGGGCAGTCGATGTGTCAGTTAGGGAGTTATTCGTTCAGTTAGTCGGTCAGTCGGTCATTTGGGACGGGGTCAGTTCGGGTTCCATTCGGAAATAGAGGCAGTTGAAGTTGGGCATCCTTTATTCTATCTCTCTCGTTTCATGACGACTACTGTAAAAAAAAGTAGAAGCAAATAGATTTTCGTATCAAGAAACAATTGAGTCGTTTTGTATTTGTGTACGTTAAGGGTCTCATGGCATTACACTAAGGGGTTTAAAAAATTACTACATCACTGCAGCCAAAAATTTTTTTTAAATCATAGATACATTTAATATTCGAAATTCAGTAACTCTGCAGCATTTAAATTTTGTAAACAAAAATATCAATATGTCCCATTCCGAACAGTTTGTGGAAGGGACTTGATTGAAAATAGAAAAATGAAAACCATGTAATAAAACAGAATTGAAAATATGTGAATGAAGATGTGTAATACTATAAGATTTTGGTTACAAATAATACCTAAATAATATCTGTTTTGGTTGTATAATGTTCCACGAAAAATAATGAAACCCTCCACTGTACAGGTTGACCGAAAAATAACTTCCTATTAATGAGGAGTTATTTTTTCAATCACCATATATATATAGGGAGACTCAACTGATTTTCATACAAAAAACAGTCAATTTTTTAATAGGCGCGAAAAGCTGTAATTTTTATATTCGTATTTTTGCATTTATTAACCAATCGACGCATTCGTGCTAGGTTTGTTTGTTTTTTTTTAATTTGGAGATATTTCGCAGACGACAATATTTGTCTTGCTGCGAAAAATTTGAAGGATCAAAAAACCCAAAATCATTTTAGTAATCTTTTCCCTCCAAAAATATTAAAAAATATAATTTCTAAGCCGATTAGATTCATAGATAAATTATCAACATTTTCAGCTAATTTCGAGATTCCCTAAATTGTGTAAATAAGTCAAGAAATAAATATTTCTTCAGTAAATGTGGAATTGTCTTTGCTTACTCAACCAACAGGAAATAATGAATTTTACCGACCCTTCGATTTATTTCTTTTGAGTAAAAATCTACAATCTTTTCTTTCGAGAATTCGTTTCATTTTAATTCGTTTAATTTTTCTTGAATTAAACGAATATTTTTTCCGTTTATATTTGCGTTATCAGCAGCAGTTCACACACATATTCTTTTAGGCATAATCACGTTTTCTCTCTCGCATAGAGACACAAAAGAATTTTTACACACAAAATAAGTCCCTTTATTTTAAGTTATTAGTTACTGCTATTCTTCGTTAATATCTACGCTCTGGCTAATATCATTTCAAGAAAAGATTTTGTACTTTATTTTTCAACAAACTTTTCATTCAATTTTTTTAAAAGATTCAATTTACAAACTTGTGAATCGGATTTTTATTTCTTCAATTTTCTCCTTTCTTTATACAAAGGAATTGTGAGTCTCTATCCATAAGGAGTTACTTTTAAATCACCCTGTATATATATCATCATCATCATCATATCGCGCTGGTAGCACGGATATCCCTGACCCTCTCTCGCCACTCCTCCCTATCGTTCATCGCACTAGGCAGGTCTTCAGGACAACATCCCGTATCCTCACATAGCTGCTAAATGTATGTTCGTGCTGGTCGTCCTGCTTTTGCACGGCCATGTGTGGGGGTCCATAAGAGTACATCTCTTATGAGTTCGTCCCTGCTTCTCCAGCAGTGTCCTGCATGTCTGGACATGCAGGATGTGTGTATATATATATATATATATAGTCAATGGAAAAAGTAATTCTTTTCTTGGTAAGACCGAAAACCACTCATCATTCCAGCTGATAGATAGATAGATAGATAGATAGATAGATAGATAGATAGATAGATAGATATGACTAAACGCATAGATAGATAGATAGATAGATAGATAGATAGATAGATATGAATTGACTGAGATAGATAAATAGACAGATATCTACAAACGGAGATAGATAGATAGATAGATAGATAGATAGATAGATAGATAGATAGATAGATATTAGCATCAATTTCTGCTTAGAAACGATGCTGAGAAGTATTAGCAACATTACTGTTGATGTTGTACGAAGATAGGAGAGAGAAGAGATTACAGAAGATGATGGAAGAGTTAGACAAAAAACTGGTAAAACCAATGGGATATCATTTCCTTCCAAATCTCTTTTGCTTGCGAAATGTTCAATAAAATGACAAACATTTCCTGCTGTTGTGAGTCCATCGGAAGTTATTAAAACTTTCGAGTTCCGTATGCACTTGTCAGTGTACGCAGTATTCTTTTCTCGTGAGTACGGTTGGTTGGTTGGTTGGTCAGTTGGTTCATTGGATTGGTCTGTTGGTTGGTTGGATTTCATGGTTGGTTGGTTAGTTGGGTCATTGCATTGGTCGGTTGGTTCATTGGATTGGTCGGTTGGTTGGTTGGTTGGTTCATTGGATTGGTCGGTTGGTTCATTGGATTGGTCGGTTGGTTGGTTGGTTCATTGGATTGGTCGGTTGGTTGGTTGGTTGGTTGGTTATCTCGGTTGGTTGGTTGGTTGGTTGGTTCATTGGATTGGTCAGTTGATTCATTGGATTGGTCGGTTGGTTGTTTGGATTTCTCGGTTAGTTGGTTGGTTGTTCGGTTAGTTGGTTGATTAGTTTGTTCGATGGATTGGTCGGTTGGTTGATTGGTTGGTTAGTTGGTTGATTAGTTGGTGTTTACTGGGTTGGGTTGGTTGCTTGGTCCGTTAGTTAGTTTGTTGGTTAGCTGGTTGGTAGGGTTGGTTGGTTGGTTGGTTTGATACTCGGTTGGTTGGTTAGTTGAAATGGTCGATTGGTTGATTGGTTGGCTGGTTGACTGGTTGGTTGTTTGGTTGGTTGGTTGGTTTTACTCGGTTGGTTGGTTAGTTGATTGGTTAGATTGTTTCATTGTTTGGTTGGATGGTTAGTTGGATTGGTTGATTGGTTGATTGTTTGGCTGGTTGACTGGTTGGTTGGCTGGTTGGTTTTACTCGGTTGATTGGTTTGTTGGTTTGTTGGTTAGATTGTTTGGTTGGTTAGTTGGTTGGTTGGTTAGTTGGTTGGTTGGTTGGTTGGTTGATTTGTTGGTAGGTTAGATTTTTTTGATTGTTTGGTTGGTTGGATTACTTGATTAGTTGGTTAATCGTTTGGTTGGTCGGGTGGTTGGTTTTAAAGCATATCAATCTGTTGGATTGTTTAGCGCTGAAGCACATTTTGCAAATAGTTACAGGGTACCATAGGACTATTCAAATTTTGTCATAGAAATTTGCTACCAATTCCATACCTTCAATTAACAATTCTTATCCAATACTGATAATTGACAAGCCGAGGTAGTCGTCGAAGTGTAATGGATAACGTAGTGAACTGCGATATAGTAGTAAACGAGTTCGAACTCCAGTCGACTTTCCGACAAATATTCTTGGAAAAGGTAAGGTTTTTATTTCATATATTTGTGCTCTTCACACGTTTCAGACTTCAATCTTCGCCGTAAAAGCTTGAAGCAGAGACGATCTAAGCTATTATTCGTCTCCTGAAGAGGATCATGAAGTCTGAAATTCGAGGAGAGCGCGAATATAGGAAAAAAAGCATAAATATATGAAATAAAAACCTAAAATATCGAATTCAAATTCATTTTAGAATATTTATTTTTCTTTCATTGGACCAACAACAAGCCATACATACATAGTAGTGACCATAGTCGAGGGTAACCCGAAGGCTCCCTTTTCGATAGCTTACTACACCAAGGTGTAGGGGAGGGCGCGACTCCTTTCCCTGGATTGCTCCACTTTACCCTTGATCCGTACCTTATAATGCTGAGTGTTAAGCAAGGACGCATCAAGTACCATTTTTTGAGTCTTTGGTATGACTCGACCTGGGATTGAACCCAGGTCTCCCGGGCCAATGGCGAACACTCTAACCGCTAGGCCAATGTCCGGTATATACATACATACATACATATATATCTATGTGTGTGTGTGTGTGTGTGTGTGCGTTTCTGTGGTTGTCCACTAGAAATACAACATATTTTAAAAGAACAACTTTCCCAATGTACTACCTGTTTCACAGAGTGACAATTTCTATAAGGTTGCTACGTTTTGTGTTTATTTAATTCATTGATATGTGATAACGGTTACTTAGGAATGAAGTTAAAGTAAACTTTATATTCTGTGTTTTACAACCTTATAATTTCAATGTTATTATTATTATTGTTACTCCTTTAGAGTTTTTCACATCAGCGTTACCTGGTGGTCTTTCACTGGAGTTTGAGTGACAACAAGTCTCCTAAAATCTCCAGGATTTTTCTCGGTATTCTAGCCGTTCTCAACAATGCTGTAGTTTGGATGGTCTCCACTCGTCCGCCAACTTCTAAGTCCTCCAGTCCCTTTAATAGTCCCTTTGTTACTGTACCGAATGAGCCAATCATGATTGGTAAAATCGTCACCTTCAAGTTCCATAGTTTTTTTAATTTCCTACCAAGGTCAAGGTACTTATTCTTCTTTTCACTTTCTTTCAGTTTTATTCTATGGTCAGCTGGTACAGCAAAGTCGACAATTTTGCAAGTTCTCTTTTTTTTTTTTTGGTTGTTGTTGTTGTTGTTGTTTATCACTATTAGGTCTGGTCTTCTGGCCGAGATTAGGTGATCCGTCTTTATGTCAAAGTCCCATAGGAGTTTGTGTGTGTTATTCTCCAGGACAGCTGCTGGGTTGTACATATACTATTTGTTCGTATGGTCAAATTTAAATTTCTTGCACCACGCCATTTTTAACATGTGGAATAATTCATATATAGAATATATGATAATTTTTTTTATTGAAGGCACCACGTACACATGGTGTGTGAACATTTTTCTAATAACATTTTCTCATTTTTCTTCACAGCTAAATTATTTCAAGTATTTCTATTTAATACGAATCATTCAATTTACTTTTCCTCATTTGTTGGCAGAAAGTTAAATGGTTTCGCGAGTTGCTATGTAACAGTAACAATTTAACATCAGCCATTTGTTTGCACACGTTTAAATAGATATATATGATATGTAAGAGATTAACTTTTAAAAAGGTGAGCGAGTTTATAAGTTTGCCCACAGTTTTAAGAATTATTATTAAGGTTGATAACTACGCGGTCAATGTCACACTCCATACATTCTATACTATAGGTACTTTGTAGGGGTTTTGTCGATCCCTGAGCACTGATTTTTATAAGCAACTTTGCTCTTGGTGTTGAGGGGGATTGTATGGAATTTGGTTGAGGGCACTTTGACTGTGCTTCCATGTGTTTCATTGTTCACTTTGGTGTTCATCTGTATTTTCCCTACTTGGCAAATGGGAGCTTGTGATTTTTATTGAAGTTATTCAGGTTTTATGGGAGATAATTTTTTTAGTCTGTCTTTGATGTTTTTTGATGGACAGATTAGTGACTTATGTAACAGCTGTTTTATTGGAGATTTTGCACTTTTAGGACAAGTTGGTGTGGTAGATCCTGCGTGTGTTTTTGCTTGGACAACAACATTGGATCTCTCCCCATTTCCAACCCGTTGCTGAGCTGCTGCTTGGTAAAATTCGGCCGAGTGTAGTTTTATCAGGTGCTCCTGAAACTTTAGCCAATCATCCGATTCCAGCTGCATCAATTTCTCAACTAGTGTTCTATACTTGCTGATGTTTTGATTGGTTGTGTCCGCCCTCCGTGCAACAGGAGCGTAGCTGTTTTCTCCCATGTAGGTCCCTGTTTCCCCTTAAGCATTTCCCACTCTTTTTTGTAAACATCGCAAGATGTTGCACAAGCCGGATGATCTTGTCAGCAGTTTGCACATCTAATTTCTTTCAATCTTCCTCTAAGTGGTCCAGGTCTTTTTCACCACATTTGGCACATATCGGTCATTCTCTACAGGCTTCCCTGTGGTGTCCATATTTTGGAATTTGAAGCACCTCAGGGGCGCTAGGACGTACTGCTCAACTCTCAAGACACAGCCGATCTTCCCCTCCTTAGGATTTTGGGGCTGATTAAATGTCAGGATGTAAGTGTTGGTCTGGATTCGTTTTTTGCCTTTTTTAATGGTGATTCTTCATATGTTTATAACTCCTTGTTATTTAAAGGGCTGATACAATCTCCTCTTCTGCAGCTAATGCCAACGCCCTGCTCCTGATAGCTCATTTGGAAGTGTTGAGTTTTTCATGCGGGTAGGTTCTGCATTTCGTTGTATGAAAAGTTTTCATTTTTAATATGCTTTCTGCCAGCCTCCGGCAGTCCACCTCAACTAACAAGTAGCCATTCTTGGTTTTCTTAACGTTTTTTGGTCTAGCCCTTATAGAAATAACTTTTTTCTATGAGGAAAGGCAAGAATTTGGCTAGGCAGACCTCCTCTAAAGATTCAATAACAATGAATTTGGGGAAGTCTGCTGCCTCATTCTCCGAGTTTCATTCTGATAGGTTTCTTTTAGTCTTTTTATTTAAAGACGCCAAAGATGCTGTATATTTTTCGCTAGCCCTGTGCTCCACCACCAACCAAATTGTGTTGGGAATGTACCAAGGGGGAAACCCATTCGTCTTGGTTGAGACGGGTATACACGACCAGTATACTCGAGCTGAGGGTATGTTTTCGAGTCGTTGCCAATTTCAGATTCTCAACACTGGTCAAATTCTTATTCTATCAACGGAATTGACCCTCATCCACCGCTTTCTACCACCGAAAAGATAAGGATTGGGAATTTGCTGCAAATGCTGATTTAAAAGTACGGTTGGGATAAAACATATAGGTGCTAGGGCTTGACATGACGAGCCGATTGATCGGATCAGGCCTATCCGACAGCCTGTCAGACCAAGTAAGGTCCAAAGTGGTGAGTTGCAAGTCATTGACCACTGTCGCTGGATCAATGACTGTTCAACCACCAGGATTCTGTCCTAGCGCCTTACGGGTCACTTCCCCCGACTAACAAGTAGCCCAATTGGGAAGGGATCTGATCCCTCTGCAGAAGTGCAGTCGGCGTATTCTACAGCCCAAGTCCATAGGGCGGTTACCTGATTGTTTGCATTTCATATAGCACAAAAATCCCATGTAAAGGCATGAATCCAATCATTCTCTCTCTAATTATAGGTAAATAATAAGGCAGACTGAGCTCCTGAACCTTTATATGGCAACCAATCGAAGAAAAGGAAAACTCTGTATTCAAACCTGTTAAACTCCGCTTAGAATTGACTTTGTGTCCCATCCTGCTCGTGTGGAGGTGTTGGTAATATATATATATATATATATATATATAAGTTGACCGATCGTAGTCCAGGGTGACCCGAAAACTCCCTTTTAAATAGCTACAACACTAAGGTGTTGGAGAGAGCGCTACTCCTTTCTTTGGATTGCTCCACTTACTTTTGATACGTACCTTATAATACTGAGTGTTGAGCAAAGAGACATCAAGTATCATTTT
This sequence comes from Sepioteuthis lessoniana, assembly GCA_963585895.1. Classification (NCBI taxonomy): domain Eukaryota; kingdom Metazoa; phylum Mollusca; class Cephalopoda; order Myopsida; family Loliginidae; genus Sepioteuthis; species Sepioteuthis lessoniana. The sequence continues at coordinate 44,433,107 of OY757940.1, read as the reverse complement.
TGGAGTCTCTGGTATGACTCGACTTAGACTTGAACCCCGGTCTCCCGGACAATCGGCGAAAATTCTAACCCTTATGCCAATATATATATATGTGTGTATTTACCGATATAAATATATATATCTATTCACCCAACCCCTACACACTGTTATATAATCAAGGAATGATTTTTTTAATCATTTTTCATTAATTATATTTTATCATTGGTTGGGCTTTGAACTATCTGGGTTAAGAGTTCAGGTTTATAGTATTGGATACAGTTTAGGATCACGCGCAAAGGATATGACAATCACCATTGTCATTATAAACCCCAGACAGGCAATGGGACTGGAGTATGGATGACGTCATGCCCAGAAGAGATGGGCTGAGAATTTGGAAGATTTTGAAAAAGATTCAGTTGAGTTCCGACGATGGTGTTGAGAAATTGAAGTCTGACCATGGAGTTGAGGATTTGAGATTGGCCCCTGCAGGCAGACAATTGAGCTTCTGCCATTGGGGCAGAGAATAGAGTTCTCTGCCATAGAGTTGAGTTTTCTACCGTTGCGGCGGCGGTCAAGTTTTGCGGGTCCCGACCAGCGAAGATGAATTGAGATCTAAAACACCACGAGATTTGCCGAATGTTGGGGGAGTTGTTAGCATAGTATGATACGAAAGACTTTTAAGAATTGTGTCTCTCTCCTCGTGTCGAAGAACCGAAGTCAGACGTTTATAAACAGTTTGTATCTGAACAACGGAGTCACCTGTGTATTTGAGTCCGTCTGTTTTCGCCTGTGTATTTGTTTTCGCCTGTGCATTTGTATTGGACTGTATTTGTATATGAATATGTATTTTTAGTGCCGTTGTTATTGATGTCACCAAATTATACAACACACACAAGTAGGATACGATATAAAATCAGTTTAAGTAGAGTTTAACAGGTTTGAATTCAGAGTTTTTCCTTCTAGACAAATTGCTATGCCAAGGTTAAGGAGCCCGAACTGCCCTACTATCTACCGATAGCTACCGAGAAAATAGTTGGAAGCATACTTTTTCCCAAAGATGTTAGCGCTATGTAAAATGTTTACAGCCTCGTCCAGGATTTGATCTCGGGTCACTGCGTTCATTTCTTACGATAATAACTATTACACTAGTTCGTGCATTTTTGTCAGTATGGTCAAATCTTAATCTCTTGCGGAGTTTCTAGTGGATCACTTTTCCTACACAGTCGTTCTAGCTTTGAATTCATTCTATGCCAGTTTGCTGTATTCGTTTATAAACCGTTTCATTTCTGTCACCACGTAGCCGACACTTGCTTTGATTATTATTTTACTCCTTTCAGAATTTGGCGGTGTCTTCGTGGTGTAATGGTTAAAGCATTGAGCTGTGGAATCGCAGTAAACGAGTTCAAACTCCCGTCGCGCTATTACGTTCACTTTCAGACAAATACCCTTGGGAAAGGTATGAACCCTCTTATCCTTCCATCTATGCGTTAAATAGTATCACTGCTATTCTTTTAGAAGGATGGATTTGGCATGAAATAATCCACGAAGGTTGATATGTCATTAAACAAAGAAACCAAACCAAACCTTTGAGAATTTATTTATATGCCTTTTCTGGAGCCTGAGAGACAGTAAGTCTCTTCAAGTGTCCAGGATTATTATTATTATTTTACCCATTTGAGAGTTTTTTACACCAGCGTTAGCAGATAAATTTTCTCTGAAGTCTGAGTGACAGCAAGTCTCCTCAAATCTCCACGACTCTTCTCAGTATTCTGGCCTGTAGTTTAGATAGTCTCCACTCGTCCTCTTATTTCCAATTCCTCCAGTCCATGTACCAATTCTTTGGTGACTGTACCGAGTGAACCAATTACAATTAGTATCACCGTCCTTTTTTTGTTCGATAGATTTTAAGTTCTCTAGCAAGGTCTAGGTACTGATCTCTTTTTCTCGCTTTCTTTCAGTTTTATTCTGTAGGCAGCCGGGACGGCAAAGTCCACTATTCGGCAGGTTCTCTTTTTTTGTTGACTCAGGTTGTCATGCTGAGATTATTATTATTATTATTATTATTATTATTATTATTATTATTATTATTATTATTTCGAAATGAACTTAGCCACGTTGACTGGAGCCGCAGAATATGCAGATTGCATATCTGCAAAGGGTCAGTCCAAAACTTCAACAAATGTTCTGGATATGACACTAAAAATTTGATCGGGAGGCTCCAGTCCTGGAGTTTTAGGAAATGTTCAGTACTTCTTTATTGCCACTACTCCCTGGTTCACTCTGATCTCGGATGATAATACTTGCTATTGGTCAAATAGGAGTATTTAATCATTTTTTATACTTGAAACCATTTAACTTCGTGCAACGAAGTAACTGATAATGAATTGAATTATTAGTATCATATAGCAATACTTGAAGCCATTTAACTGTGTGCAAACAAATTTTTGATGTTAAATTGAATTATTAGTATCATATAGCAATACTAAAAACATTTTAACTGTGTGCAAATAAATGTCTGCTGTTAAATTGAATTATTAGTATCATATAGCAATACTTGAAAACATTTAACTGTGTGCAAACAAATGTCTGCTGTTAAATTGAAATATTAGTATCATATAGCAATACTTGAAAACATTTAACTGTGTGCAAACAAATGTCTGCTGTTAAATTGAATTATTAGTATTACATAGTAATGCTTGAAGCCATGGAGAATACACAATTAAGTCAACACCAACAAATTGAGAAGAAAACACAGCTTGAAGAAAAGTTTATTTTTAAAATGGTACATATGTTCACCAACCTCAGGGGTTGGGAGTTTATAGCTAAAAACCCAGTTTACAAACTGACAGTCTGTCAATCTATCGGCATTCAAAGTCAGGCACAAGGCCTCTTATATACAGGGAAGAACAGGCAACAACGCCGATGTATAAAAGATATAATCTGCTTTTTTTCTTTTTTTTACTTTTATTACTCGAAATGTACGAAATATTTGAGGGGGGGAGAAAGTCGAAGATGGATGAGATGTTCACGCAAGTTTTGGTTTGGTTTGGTTTGGTTTGATGGCATATCAACCATTGTAGGTTATTTAATATCAAATCCATTTTATACATATAAACAACAGTTCGATTTCAAACAATTCAGTTTAGCATAAGTACACTGGCTAAAAATCAAAACAGTTCTAATTCAAACAATTCATTTTAGCATAAGTACACTGTTTAGTTCAGTTTGACCTATAGATATGACCCTATCAGGTGCTACCACTCCGGGCCAGAGTGGACCTGGGAGTGATGACAAGGGGTACTCCGCATTTCCCAGAGCGCCAACATTACTGGAACCTCACCATTAGATTGTTTTTACCGGACATTGGCCTAGTGGTTAGAGTGTTCGCCAATGGCCCGGGAGACCTGGGTTCAATCCCAGGTCGAGTCATACCAAAGACTAAAAAAATGGTACTTGATACCTCCTTGCTTAACACTCAGCATTATAAGGTGCGGATCAAGGGTAAAGTAGAGCCATCCAGGGAAGGAGTAGCGCCCTCCCCTACACCTTGGTGTAGTAGCTATCGAAAAGGGAGCCTTCGGGTTACCCTCGACTATGGTCGCCAACTTTACTTACTTTATGTTATATCCAGGACACTCGTTGGGGGAGTCTTACCCCTCGGCAGAGAAGCAGTCGGTGTTTCTACAGTCCCAACCGACGGGGCTATACACATACAGCGTGAGATACGAATTTTCAGTGAACCGCTTGTTCTTCATTCTACTTTCGCGAGACTGGTACAGGGCCACCTCAAGGCATCGAATCTCTCTGTTTCAATTCGCTTTTCTACTTTCACGCGTCTTGTCAAGGTCATCTCTAGGTACCGAATCATCTTAGATTCTCCTCGCTTCTCTAAAGGGAGTCGCCTACGCTGGTGTATATTTTTCTCGAAAATGCAAGCAATGTATTGCTAACAGTAGTGACAATGTATGAAATCGTGCTTTGTAGCTGAAAACTTGCTCTATCTAACGACCTTATTATTTTCTCTGTATCCCTTCTAGTTTGCATGGGAAATAATTATTTCCCATGCAAGATATTATTTTCGAAACAGCCTCCGTATAAATACGCACAAGTTAATTTGATTGATACATACGCGCCTGTTATAATGACGATACTCACGCGTAAACATGCAAACCCAAACATCTACACGTGTAAACGTATGAAAAGTAGCACACGAACGCATATATATGCAAAATACAAATGAGCCTTTACATACATAGATTACTTCACACACATATACACGTATATTTTCACGCACACACATATAAACGTACATTTTAACACACACACATATACACTTATATTTTAACACACACACATATACGCGTACATTTTTACACACACACATATACACTTATATCTTAACACACACACATATACACGTATATTTTCACACACACACATATACGCGTATATTTTCACACACACATATTCATGTACATTTTCACACACACATATATAAACGTACATTTTCACACACACACATATACACTTATATTTTAACACACACACATATACGCGTATATTTTCACACACACACATATACGCGTTTACTTTCACACACACATATTCATGTACATTTTCACACACACACATATAAACGTACATTTTCACACACACACATATACACTTACATTTTAACACACACACATATAAACGTACATTTTCACACACACACATATACGCGTATATTTTCACACACACATATTCATGTACATTTTCACACATACACATATAAACGTACATTTTCACACACACACATATACACATATATTTTCATGCACACACATATACAAGTATATTTTAACATGCATACATATACACGTACATTTTCATGCACACACATACACACGTACATTTTCCCGCACACACATATACACCTACATTTTCAAACACACACATATACACATACATTTTCCCGTACACATATATACACGTACATTTTCATGCACACACATATACACGTTCATTTTCACGCATATATATATACACGTACATTCTATTCACGTACATTTTCATGTACACATATATACAGGTACATTTTCATACACATACATATACACATACATTTACACACACATATAAACGTACATTTTCACACACTCACACACACATATAAACGTACATTTTCACGCACACAGTGCTGTATTCTTTCATGGACGGACAGACAAGCAAACAAATAAACAAATAAATAAAAACACCTTGATTCCATTTATTTATAGGTTTTTTCTTTCTCCAATGCAAGTTTATAACAAATGATAAACCAAATTTCATTCCTCCAATCGAAGAAGCGTATCCCTCACCCGACCCCATATTGTCTACAACACCGAATAAAACATTTCTTTTCACACTGTAATCTGCTGCCAGCATTTGCATAAATCGATCTTTTCCCACCCTGACCAGTTATCGGTTTTTTTCCCTTTGAACTTTATTTCTGCTATAGTGGCCAAAAAATACAAGGCGAATTGGTCACACGTTCTTACTGCCAACAGACGGACGGACAGTCAGTTAGAAAGATCATATCGATTCTAGTAATCGCTAAGGTTTGAAATTGAATAAAACAGATGTCATTGTACCAATCCTTGAGCAACTCGCACAATAATAATAATAATAATAATAATAATAAGAAGAAGAAGAAGAAGAAGAAGAAGAAGAAGAAGAAGAAGAAGAAGAAGAAGAAGTTGGCGTACTTGGAATAGGCCATAAGGGCTGGAAAAAAGACGAGGAATTGGAAATCAGAGGAAGAATAAACACAATACAAACTAACAAAACATAGAATTCTCGGGAGCGTCCTGAAGACCTGCAGAGACTTGCTTTCATTCAGACTCCAGTGAAAGCTAACGCTGGAATCAAGAACTTGCAAGGAGTAATAATAATACAGAGAAAAATGACAGAAAACGAAGAAATACACAATTCCCAAGAACTTAGAAAAAAATGATGGAGGCGCAAATTAGAGGAAGAATAGAGACTGTACAGACAGCTACATTCAAGAGATCGGTTCGAATACAGAGAAGTTTTCAGGAGACCTGAGGGTCTTGTTGTCTCTCAGATACTAATGAAAGACTCCTTGTTAAAACTGATCAAAAAATGTGGAAGGAGTGAAATAATAATAATAATAATAATAAACAACTATGGAACATGCAGGTGACAATTATATCAATTGTAATTGGTGCGTTTGGAACAGTAACTAAAGGATTACTAAAAGGGCTGGAGGACTTGGAGGTTGGCGGACGAGTAGAGACCATCCAGACTACTACATTGCTGAGAACGGCCAGAATACTAAGAAGTGTCCTGGAGACTTGAGGAGACTTGCTGTCACTCAAACTCCAGTGAAAGATCATCAGCTAACGCGGATGTGAAAAACTCTAATGAGTAAATAATAATAATAATAATAATAATAATAATAATAATAATAATAATAATAATGAAGGTGATCCACTGGAAATTGTGCAAGAAAGTAAAATTTGACCACACTACCAAATGGCACGGGCACAAACCAGAATCTGTCCAAGATATTGAGATACAGAAAATTCTCTAAGACTTTGTAACACAAACAAATAACCTAATCCTAGCCAGAAAACAACATCTAGTTATAATTTTAAAAAAAAAGAACTTGCCGTGTAGAGGATTTTGCCCGTCCCAATGGACCACAAAGAGAAAATTAAAGAAACCGAAAAGAGAGATAACTACTTAGACATTGTCAGAGAACTAAGAAAACTGTGCAGCATGATGCTGATGGTGATACCAGTTGTTATTGGTGTACATGGAACGGTCCCAATTGGCTTGGGTTGGAGACTTGAAGAGTTGGAAATTGAACGATGAATTAAGACCATTAAAACTGCAGTAATCTTAAAATCGTCTAGAATACATAAAAGAGTCCAGAAGGCCAGAGGAAACTTACAGTCACTCAGACTCTAGTGAAAGACCACCACCTCACACTGATGAGAAGAACTCAAAAGGAGCGAAATAATAGTAATAATAATAATAGCGTTGACGCATCGATACAACGACTCGAAGACTATATACAAAAACACGATGGACAACTCATTACAGCTATAAGAAACGATACTGATAACATGATGGACAATAGAATGACAATAACTAGGAAACAAAAATGGGAAGGAAAACAACTCAATGGGCGTTTTAAACGACTAATAAACAACATCTCACACGACAAAACCTGGACATGGCTAAGAAAAGGAAACTTTAAGAGAGAAACAGAATCTCTCCTAATAGCAGCACAAAATAATGCCGTAAGAACCATTCATATCAAAGCGAGAATAGATAAGACGCAACAAAATAGCAAATGTAGACTATGCGGCGACAGAGATGAAACCATCAATCACATAATAAGCGAATGCAGCATTTTAGCGTAGAAGGAATATAAGACTAGACATGATTGGGTCGGCAAGGTGATCCACTGGGAAATGTGCAAGAAATTGAAATTTGACCATACTAACAAATGGTGTATGCATAACCCAGCACCTGTCCTAGAAAATGGCACACATAAACTCCTATGGGACTTTAACATACAAACGGATCACCTAATCCCGGCCAGAAGACCAAACCTTATAATAATCAACAAAAAAAGATAATTTGCAAAATTATCGACTTTGCTGTCCCGGCTGACCACAGAATAAAACTGAAAGAATGTGAAAAGAAAGATAAGTACCTCGACCTTGCTAGAGAATTGAAAAAATTGTGGAACATGGTTACAATTATACCAATTGTAATTGGTGCGTTTGGAACAGTAACAAAAGGATTACTAAAGGGACTGGAGGACTTGGAAGTTGGCGGACGAGTGGAGACCATCCAAACTACTATATTATTGTGAACAACCAGAATACAGAGAAGAGTCCTGGAGACTTGAGGAGACTTGCTGTCACTCAAACTCAAGTGAAAAACCATCAGCTTACGCTGATGTGAAAAACTCTAATGAGTAAATAATAACAAAATTCTCTTGGATTTTTGAGACACAAACGGATCCCCTAATCTCGGCCAGACGACCAGATCTCACGAACTTCACCCACAGGCAGGCTTGGCAGCAATAAGCATCCAACGAAACATTTATACAAGTTTTTCATTCATGTATCTCTAAATCGGTAAGATCGAACAAATGATCACAGAAAATCGAATAATGTTCAATACAGGTCGTTGGATAAATGAGCGTGATGGAACATGTTGGCTTATGAAATGTTAATTATCTATCTATCTATATATATATATATATATATATATATATTGAGAGAGAGAGAGAGAGAGAGAGAGAGAGAGAGAGAGAGAAGTGATAAGATATAAAGGATTATTTCTTTTTATCATTACTTTTCTGGTTAGGCCAAGAACTTTTTATGATACTCTCGAACATTTCATTGCCCAGTCGGCTGGGGCTGTAGAATACACTGACTGCTTCTCTGAAGAGGGCTAAGACCCCCACCCAACTAGTGCCCTGGTGACCAAGTTGGATGGGGCTGTAGAATACACCGACTGCTTCTTTGTAGAGGAGTAAGACTCCCTCGAACGAGTGTACTGGTGGCCCAGTCGGCTGGGGCTATAGAATACATCAACTGCTTCTCTGCAGAAGGCTAAGAACCCACAAAGAGTGACGTTCCAGTAATGCTGCAGCTTTGGGGAATGCGGAGTACCCCTTCATTGCCATTGCTCCCAGGTCTACTCTGGCCCAGAGAGTTAGCACCTGATAGGATCCTACCTATAGGTCAAAAATAACTAAACCGTGTACTTATGCTAAACTGAATTGCTTGAATTTGAACTGTTTTGACATTTAACTGTTTGTAAATAAAAACTATACTTATACTAAACTGAATTGTTTGAGATTTAAATCGGTATTAAATGACCCGAAAAGGATTAATACGCTGTAAAACAAAACAAACAACCAACCAACCAATCAAAAGCAATATTGGTACTAAGGCAGGTGCATAAAATTGTATGAAACGATCAAAAGAAAAAAAGATCTTAAAATATCAGTTAGGATCGTGTGGACACAGTCTGTATCATCCTAAATTATACACACACACACACACACACACACATATATATATATATATATATATATATATATATATATATAACCTGATAATCGATAAATACTGATATTGGCAGTAGGAATTCTCATGTTTTAGTTTTTAAAGTAATTGTAGCATCAGACGAGATTTATTCTGAATATTGAGCACTAATGTGGACTAAAGTTGTAACAATTGTAACAATATATATATATATATATATATATATATATATATATATATATATATATATATTCTGTGTCGCTATTTGATGCTGTTTTGCCTACTACGAATTGTACGGTTATCTGCTAAGGTCATTTGGAACTAATAAGCATGAACTCCCATCAAACACCCTCACTTCAGGAAACTTTTTAAAAAAATAGCTTTTAATGCAATTTGAGATTTATTGCTTTGATATGAAACTGAAAAATGTAAGCAGTTTTAACTTTAATGTGACGAGATTGGCGCCGCTTAGTTGCGTCATAAATTCATATAATATCACTGATAACTTATGTCTACTATTGACCTGTATGTAGAACACGTATAAACTCAGACATATTGATATTAATGGATATGGTGTGTGTGTGTGTGTGTGTGTGTGTGTGTGTGTGTGTGTGTGTTTGTGTGTGTGTGTGTATAATTTAGTTTGCTATATTTATCCACAGTATCCACTATCGCATATGAAGTTCTAAGTTAGGCTAGCACAGACAAAGTGTCAACGGCGCTTGGTGACTGTTTCTAACCTATGTGATCATTAGATCAAGATATATAGATAGATAGTAATAAGAAAGATTTACATTGATGGTTTATAAAAAAAGTGAACGGAACTGAACTGAACTGACTATATATATATATATATATATATATATATATATATATATATATAGGGTTATTCTTCAATCCAGTAAATCCGGAGTAGGGAACAATTCCTTCAGGACTATTAAATCATTTAAAATTCCTTCAGGACTATTAAATCATTTAAAATTCCCGGTAAAGATCTTATTATTTTCATGTTGGATCTGAAGAAGTACCGTCAAATTGTTTTGGAGTTGTTGATTCATATCAATGCTCTTAACAGGATGGAAATAGATTATAAAGTGACCGAATTTTGTTTTTTTCTTGATATTATATATATGTATTCAATTCAGTTCACGATTGTGTATATACATAAGTAGAGATAAAGATCGTAGTCGCGGGCGACGCAAAGGCTCCCTTTTCAATAGCTATAACACCGAGGAGTTGGGGAGGGCGCTACTATTTTCACTGGATTGCTCTACTTTACTCTTGATACGTACCTTATAATGCTGAGATATCAAGTACCATTTTTTGAGTCTTTGGTATGACTCGACCAAGGTTTGAATCCAGGTGTCCCGGGACATTGGCGAACACTCTATTCACTGGGTATATATATATATATATAACCCAGTGGTTAGAGTGTTCCTTGGTAAAGATATTAGGTGTTTATTAATCCGAGTTAAAGATCCTGCAATCAAAATTAATATCAGGTATTATTTATTACTAAACGTTGCTGCATTGAACTTGTGTCCATTGGCCTAGTGGGTAGGGTGTTCGCCAATGGCCCAGGAGATCGAGGTTAAATCCCTGGATGAGTCATACCAAAGACTCCAAAAATGGTACTTGATGCCACCTTGCTTAACACTCAGCATTATAGGATACGTATCAAGGGTAAAGTGAAGCAATTCAAGGAAAGGAATAGCGCCCTCCCTTAACAATTCGGTGTACTAGCTATTGAAAAAGGAGCCTTCGGGTCACCCTCGACTAAGATCGCCAAAGTAACGAACTTATTGGATCCATAGTTGTAATATTTTTAGATTCATACCAACTCTGCTATTAAAGAATCAAGGACACTTTTCGTGCAAATTTTCTTATTTGCAGTTCTTCTATCTTTTTTAAATATATATATAATTTTGGCGACCGTAGTCGAAGGTTACCCAAAGGCTCCCTTTTCATTTGCTACTTCACCGAGATGTAGGGAGAGTGCTACTTCTTTTCCTGGATCGCTCCACTTTATTCTTGATCCGTACCTTATAATTCTGAGTATTAAGCAAGGCAGCATCAAGTACCATTTTCTGAGTCTTTGATATGACTCGACCTGGGATTGAACCCGAGACTCACGTACCATTGGCGAGCACTTTACTCACAAGGCCAGTCATATATATATATATATATATAGTAAAAGAGAGAGAGAATTTAAAATAAATAAAAAAAGACAAAAACACGTAAAAAAAAAATAACGTCGGTAGGCATATCAAGTTTTCATATTTGTTTTTAGTTTTTTGTTGTTGTTGTTGTTTGAATACGGATGTTTCATCTATCAAGAGCCTCTTCAGATATTTTAAGAATGTGAATTTTTTTCTGGGAGTGAATAGTTTCTTCTTCTTTTTCTTGAGGGTTCTAGCAGACAGTTCTGTCTAAATCGTTTGATCAAAAGTCTCACGGTTGACTGCAAACTCGAGTGACCATCCGGGGTTTCGCGTGCCAGGCACAGAGCACAACTGCTACCTGACCCCACTCCACACCTCCATTCCGTTCCAATAATCCGACTCACTGAAAATTTTTGGAATACCTGAAGGAGCTCTTGACAGTAAAACAAAATGATGAATATAAAAATTTAATATGTCTTCAGACGTTTCCTTTCATGCACACACACACACACACACACACACACGCGTACGTATATATCATCATTATCATGTTCACTCATTGTCAAGTCGCACTGACAACACGGAGTTCCCTGATTCTCGCTAGCCATCTATCCCTATCATTCATCACTTTTGCCGGGTCCTCTAAGCTGTATTCTGTGTCCGTACAGAGCTGATTTATGTAAGTCTTTGCTGGTCGGCCAACACTGACGCATCTATAAGAGAACGTTGCTAATGAGTTTGTCCTCGCGTCAGCACCAGAGTTTTGTCCATCTAAGGCAGACTCGAGGCAGATTCGGGCAGACGAGCAGCATTATTAACACCTTTGTATAGCACTGGACCCCGTGGTCTAGTTTAAGCTATAATCTGGCATCCGTGCCTGGACTCATGTTTGGGTCCATATCCAGTTTGGCTCATCGGCTCACATGGCACCAAGTGAGCCGATGACCAGCATAGACCAGGTGGGTGCGATCCTCGGCTCAGTTCCGACCTTCCCCTCCCCTAACTACCTCTATAATCCGACCTTCGGGTCATTTTTCCTTGTTTCAAGTCTTGTCTGGTTGGAGGCTGAGACAAATATTGCACCAGTGCCTTGCTCGTCTCAATTGTATGGGTAGTATAATGGGGGTAGGTGCCGTATAGCAGCTGTTTTGTGGGGAGTTGCTTCTAGGATTTGTACAAGACAGTTTGTAGCATTTTTGCATAGCTCCTATCTAGCTTTTTCTCTATGGGTTTTGTTCGAATCCATATAGTAGTGTGAACACAGCTACAGCTTGGCAGAAATTCCGTTTTATTTTATCAGATAGATCGATAACCTTTCAATAGCAATCTGCGTCTTCGGTCACCATATGTTAAAACCACTTTTAGGAGATTACAATATATATATATATATATATATATATCAGTTAAAATACTAAGCCATCCTACTTAAATATATATATATGCTCGATCAATGATGTTGATCACTCTTTATTCATGTAGCAAACTACATTAACCAGCCATTGCCGAACGAGTAGATGGTTCGCCATGGTCTGGAAGACCGAGGTTCAATTCCTGGTCAAGTCATATCAAAGACTCAAAAAATTGTACTTGATGCTGCCTTGCTTAGCACTCAGCATTAAAAAGTATGGATCAAGGGTAAAGTGGAGCAATCCAGGGAAAGGAGTCGCGCCCTCCCGTACAGCTCGGTTAAGTAGCCATGGAAAGAGGGAGCCTTCGCGTCACCCTCGACTAAGGTACTATTTACCAACCCCTCCGCTCGGGCAGATATGACACAAGGTCAATTTTTAAGCAGAGTTTAACAGGTTTAATTCAAAGTTTTCCTTCTCCTAAGGTCGTCAACTTTACTTATATATGAGTGTTGTTCAAAAATTTCTGAGCCTCTTCCAGATTTTCAATTTATTGCGCACTTTTTTTATGGGCCAACCCTTTATAGATATTACGACAGAAATCTGAATAAGTTTTTCTAGTTCTGAAAGAAGTGGTAGTGCATTTCTATAATAAAAATATTCAACTGTGTCCCTTCTTTCTGGGTAAGAGTTAGAACATTTTGAATGACTCTTGTATATATATATATATATATATATATATATATATATATATATATATATATGCCGTTAAAATCAATCAATTTATACATATATATATAGTCATTTACTAAGATAATATATATATATATATATATATATGAGGTAGGCTTATTTTTAAGTAAGTGAGTTACCATTACTAGTGATTTCTTCTTCACAAAGTGCTCCATACTTTTGTCCTTGTGTCACAACTAAACTAATCTTCGTAAATAACTACATATATATATATATATATATATATTAAAATAAGTTGGTCCACGGAGAGATTTGTATTTTTTGAATTTATTTCTCTTCGTGGACCTACCTTTTTTAAAATGTTTTTATTCTTTATTTGGACCTACAACAAACATATATATATATATATATATATATATATATATATATATATATATATATATATAGTTATTTACTAATATTAGCTTAGATGGGGAACAAGAACAGACGTAAAGGGCACCCAGTAGGAATCTAACTCACCAGTAATGGTCGGCTTATCTTGCTTGTTAACCATTACGCTACGTAAGATATATATATATATATATATATAGAGAGAGAGAGAGAGAAAGAGAAACAACAGTCTTACAGAGAGAAACGAAAACAAAGACAGAATCATGATATATACGGCAATAGCCGTTTCTTTCCTATTTACAAAAAATTGGGGAAAGCCACAAAACTTAACATCTATTATCATTTTTAGATATTGTTTGTTCTTCACTAACTCTTCCACAAGTTAAATTGATAGAACTGTCTGAATCTACTGATGCCACTCGTACAGCCAAAGGTGGACCTGAGAAACTCTCAGTACATGACGTACCCGGTTTCAACTGATGTGTGTGGACAAGGGTCGCACATGACCTCTGCATGCAAGAAACAACCATTTTCCGTTGAGTTGCGATTGCTGCCTGCGATTCGGAAAACCATTTTCGACGCGAAAATAGATTTTCCCCCACAAAGTAAGTGAACAGCTGTAAAAGAGATAAACGAACGTATGTGAAAATACTTGAAAGTCTCAACATTCAGATTCGTTGGCGCGTCCCAACGAACAAAGTCTGGTGACTCCGCGAATTGATGGTAATAATGTCCAGACCAAGAAGCCCTGCTTTGCCCAGGGTCACCATCTTGTTTGAAAATCTACAACAGATATACTTCAACAGGAAAAGTGTAATCACACACACACACACACGTACACACATACATACACACATGTGTGAATGCAAGGCGCCTGTGGTGGTGTAATGGTTAGCAAGCTCGACTAGCAAACCTACATGAGTGAGTTCGAGTCTCATTGGGTGCCCCTTTCATATGGCCTTGTGCCACATCTAAGCAAAAGCTTAGTAAATTACCACATGTGTGAATGCATGCACATACACATATACACGCACGCACGCACGCTCATATATATGTGTGTGTATTTGAGCCAGATATAGATCAAATGCAGGCCAGTAGAGCAGGATAAATTCAAAACTAAAATGTCTAACGTCCTCGTGTGTAGCTTCTTTGCTAAAAGTTTCACGTATTTGTGAAAAAGCACTTACAATGAAATATTATATAACCTACTTATACATATATATATATATATATATAGAGAGAGAGAGAGAGAGAGAGTGTGTGTGTGTGTGTGTGAGAGAGAGAGAGAGAAAGAGAGAGTTTCAAAGATGTTCGAGTTTGGTAATGATAGTTGGTTTTTGGTTTCTTTGTTTAATGGTATATCACCCTTTGTGGGTTATTTAATGTCAAAGGCATCCCTGTAGAAGAACAGAAGAGGTACGATTTAATCTACAGATAAAGAGAATAAGGAAGTGTATACCTTTCCCAATGGAATCAGTGTTGGATTGTTTGGGGATCTTCGTTTGAAAGATGTATAAGCCGTCTACAAATTACTAACAAATATCTATAGACTTGCCTATCAGTAGCAGCAGTATATCACCCAATCAGAGATGACTAAAGCATATATGAACAACGGCAAGCTACAAGCCTAGACTTAATACGTGTTCCAGCCTTGTTAATAAGAAGGCGTACTTTTTGAATCGTACAATAAAATGGCTACCCGAATTCTACTATTTGTACGAAAGTGAACGTAATAGCGTGACTGGGGTTCGAACTTGCAGACTACAATGTGACAATCAAGCACATTAGCCACAGTGACCCCCTCCAGTTTGGTGATGACTAAAACTTAATATCTGTTTGGGTTGTACAATGTTTTACTCGGAATAATAAACTCATGAAATCTTTGAAAGAAACCTAATATTTTGAATAAAAATATTGTTGAGATTGTATTCATTTCGGGATATATATATATATATATATATATATATATATATATGTATATATATATCCCCAAAATAAATACTATCCTAACATTATGGATGCACTACATGGACTCTAACAAAACGGCTGGAAAAGAAGCTAGACGGCAATTACACAAGAATGCTGCGAGCAATCTTGAACAAGTCTTGGCGGCAACACCCCACAAGACACCAACTGTACGACCACCTGCCTCCTATCACGAAAACTATTCAAGTTAGACGAACCAGACATGCAGGACACTGCTGGAGAAGCAGGGACGAGCTCATAAGTGATGTACTCTTATGGACCCCCACACATGGCCGTGCAAAAGCAGACGACCAGCACAAACATACATTCAGCAACTATGTGAGGATACGGAATGAAGTCCAGAAGACCTGCCAGAGGCGATGAACGATAGGGAAAAGTGACGAGAGAGGGTCAGGGATATCCGTGCTACCAGCACGACATGATGATGATGATGATATATATATATATATATATATATAGAGAGAGAGAGAGAGAGTTAGAATTCAACGCTAAAGAGCTTCCAAAACGCAAAATCTCTCACGATACAAAGATCTACCTGTTGAACTGACGATCGAAGACATGAAACTTGTAGTTGTGAGTTATTACACTGGCTTACATTTATTAAAATGGTTATATATATATATATATATATATATATACATATATATATATATATATATATTGTATGCCTACCTCCGCTAAAAATAATAAGAGTATCCATGGTTATTATCTGAAAGTAATTAAAATAGATAAACACCTTTGCGTGAAAATATGTGTGTGTATACACGCATCTTCATATGTGTGCTTGTGCATTACGCTCATATGTGTGAGTGTATGTATACATATATACATGAGTATACATGTGTGTGTATATGTCTCTTCATGTGTATATGTATACATCGACATTTGTTTGGGTTTTTTTTTGTGTGTATATATTTATTATGTGAGGGTATACACATGTCTACATGTGTGTGTTTGCTTTCGGGTATATGTATAAGTATATATATATAAAAGAAATTGAATACATATATATATATATATATATATATATATATATATATATATATATATGAGTGGGTATGTATTTATATATATATATATATAAATACATACCCACTCATATATATATATATATATGTATTCAATTTCTTGTGTGTGTGTGTGTGTCTGTGTGTGTGTGTGTGTCTTTCAATTCGTTTATAATTACATGTGTATGCATGAGAGTTGACCCAGTCGGCTGTGGCTGCAGAATACGCCGACTCTATCTCTACAGAGTGATAAGACTCCCCCAACAAATGTCCTGGATGTGATACAAAACAATCTTATGGTTAAGTTATAGTAATGCTTTGGGGAATGCGGAGTATCCCTTTATTGTCATCGATCCCAGGTCCACTCTGACTCGGAGTGATAACTGCTGATAAGGTACTATCTATGGGTCAAATAGAACTAAACTGTGTATTTATGCTAACTGAATTGTTTGAAATAGAACTGTCTTAACATTTAAACTGCATACTTACGTTAAACAAAATTGATTGAAATAGAACTGTTTATATGTATAAAAATGGAATTGGCATTAAATAACCAACAATTCTTGACAGCTAAATCGTAGTAAGCGAGTTCGAATTCCAGTCGAGCTATTACGTTTACTTTTGGACTAATACCCTTTGGCAAGGTATGAACCCTATTATCCTCCCAGCTATGGGTTAAATCGTAACACTACTGTTATTCTAGAAGGATGGCTTTGGCATTAAATAACATACGAATATTGATATGCCTTTAAGCAAAGAAACCAAACCAAACCTATTGTCCAGTATTTAAGTACTCTCTTGATTTGAACATTTTCAAAACGATTTATTGATTCACACATACACACACTCAGTCACACACACATATGTATATGTATGTATATAAATCCTGGAAACAACATCCTACGAAACAGCAGCTGCACGGCAACCGACCACCCATCTCAAAAACCATCCAAATTACACGAACAAGATATGTGGGACACTACTGAAGAAGCAAGGACGAAGTCGTAAGTGACGTTCGCCAATGGACCTCTTCACACGGAAGTGCCAGTGTTGACCGACCAACAAGAACTTACCTAAAGCAGCTCTGTACGGACACAGGATGTCGTCTGGAAGACCTGCTGGAAGCGGTGAATGATGGGGACGAATATAGAGACAGAGTCAAAGAAATCCGTGCCAGGATCGCTACATGATGATATATATATATATATATATATACTTTTTTCTTTTTACAGAATGATCAATAAAGAATAAACCTATATCAATAATAATAATAATTATTATCATTATTTTGCTACTTGTGATTTTTCACATCAGTGTTAGCTAGTGGTTTTTCACTGCACACTGAGTGGCATCAAATCTCCTCAAGTCTCAGGACTTTTCTCAGTATTCTAGCCAATCTTAACAGTTTGGTCTGATGATCTAGGTTCTTCCTCTGATTTTAAATGCCTTGGAAAACCATTCAAACGCACCACCTACAATTGGTATCACCGTCAACCTCATGTTCACAGCTTTTTAGTTCTTTAGCAAGGTTCAAGTATTTCTTTATCTTTTCGATTTCTATAATTTCACTTTTTAGCCCGCCAGAACGGCATAATTCAATATATGAGTTTTTTTTACTTAATTACAACTACGTCTGGTCGTCTGGCCGGGATTAAGTGATCTGCTTGTATCTAAAATCCCAAAGAATTTTATACGTCTCATTTTCTATGAGAGATTCTGGTTTATGCAAATACCATTTGGTTGTCCAAATACAGGAAATTTAGTCATGAGACTGATATCAGATATGAGAAAATAATTAATTTTGACGAGGGTCGGCTGAAAAGTTCATAGTCTCACCAAGATACCCTCATGGAACGTGACCAAATGAGGTTTATTCGAGAGTCAGTTGAAAATTTCATAGGCTAACCAAATTACTCTCATGGAAAGTGACTGAATGAAGTTTATTTTTCAATATAGTTTCCCTTATGACTCACACACTTATTCCATTCGGTTGCAGTGCTTGGATCTCATTGATCAAAAAGTCATCAACAGCAGATACGACATCATCATTTGAACTTTTCAGCCTATCAACTTTCAGCCCACCTTCGTATATATATATATATATATATATATATATATATGTGTGTGTGTGTGTGTGTGTGTGTGTGTGTGTGGTGTGTGTATGACGACTTGAGACTTGAGAGATGTTAGTCGTTTTTATCACCAAAATTACAATTCAAAAACTTCTGAATAATAACTAACTCCTCTTGTAAAAAATATACAAGATAATAAGGTAGTAAGTAAGTAATTTGGCGACCGTAGTTGAGGGAGACCAGAAGGCTCCCTTTTCAATAGCTACGACACTGAGGTGTAAGGGAGGGCGCTACTCCTTTCCCTGGATTGCTCCACTTTACCCTTGATACGTACCTTATACTGCTGAGTGTTAAGCAAGGAAGTATCAAGTACCATTTTTAAAGTCTTTGGTATGACGTGACCTGGGATTGAACCAGGACCATTGGTGAACACTCTACTTACTTGGCCAATGAGCCGGACCCATGACATAGTATGAACGACACTTATGCCACTCTTTCAATCTATGTAGGTACAACCCAGTGACAAGTCTAGCAAAATAATTGGTGAGTATGCAAACTGCAGGTTTTATTTCAGATTAACTTCTCTTAGATTTTTCCAGTTAAAGGATACCTATTAATCAACTGAGGTTTAATCCTTGAGTTTCCTTTTCCAATTTTGATTTTGGAGTTAACTTCTTCAAGAAAGGTTGCCTTCACAACGGCTTTAGAGTTTCTTCTCTCCAACAATATATATATATCTATATATATATATATATACATACATGCATACATATATATAATATATACACACTCATACACACACACATATATACACATACATATATATATATATATATACACACTTGCACACACATACATATATATATATATACACATACATACATAAATACTTATACATATATGTACACACACTTACACACTCTTACATGCATAAACACACCAATATGTACACATACATACAAATATATATATATATATATATATATACACACACACTCATATATACACACATATATACACATTCATATATACATATATATATATATAAGTACACAATCACATATACATATATATAAACACAGATATATACATATATGTACACAGACTTCCATACATAAACACACCAATATGTACACATACATACATACATATATATATATATATATATATATATATATATATATATATATACGCACAGACTCACACACACACACACACACACACACACATATATATATATATATATATATATATATATATATATATATACAGATACATATATACACACTCATACACATACATATATAAATATATATGTATATATACTCTCACATGCACACACACACAGAGGTATATATATATATATATATATATCCACATACACACACACGCACATATATATATATATATATATATATATATATATATATATATATGTATATGTGTACATGTATGTGTGTTTCTATATCTGTATGTTCATGCGAATTAGGGAGTTATTGTTTTTTTTCTCTTATCAGTTCATACGTTGCTTGTAATTTTTACCCTTATTCTAATTTCCTTCCTATTTGTCAATGGCCGAACAGTTCCAAATCCCCCCCCACCGCTGTTCCCTATATTTCAATGGCCCTACAGTCCTAAATTCTCCCCCACCGCAGTTTTTTCCTTTAATTAACCTCTTCCATCGTCCTTTATTCTCTCCCTTGTCTTCCCCCCCTCTCTCTCTCTCTCTCTCTCTTAGCCGCTGCTCATAACTCCGACTCTAACCGCCTCTCTGACCTCTCGATACTGCTCCCTGCCTTGTCATTTGTGGGTCAGACGTACATTTGGCGAAAAAGCGAATATTGTAAAAGGCGTCCGGCACTGGACGCGAAAAAAGACAAAGAAGAAATGGCGATTTTTAACTAACCTTCTTCGTCTTTCTTACTTTTTCTTTTTCGTTTTTTTTTTAGACTTTTTTTTTTACTGTTTTTTTTTTCTTTTTATCGAACGATGAATCTGAATCGAAATTAACCGAAAGAAAAGTAGGGTAAACGTGTCAGAATATCTAATAAAAGATACGTGTTGTAGATGTACGAGATGCTCCAGAAAGGTTCCGGTATATTTGAAGATCATAAGAAAAAACCTATTCCATTTGCCCAGCCGGCTGGGGCTGTAGAATACACCGACTACGTCTCTGCAGAGGAGTAAGACCCCCCCTCAACGAGTGTCCTGGTATGACACTAAACAATCTGATGTTGAGGTTCCAGTAATGCTGGAGCTTTAGGGAATGTGGAGTACCCCTTTATTGCCATCGCTCCCAGGTTCACTCTGGCCTGGCGTGGTAGCACCTGATAGGGCCCTATCTATGTGTTAAATAGAACTAACGGCATACTTATGCTAAATTGAATTGTTTAATTAAACTGAATGGCTTGACAATTAAACCGTACTTACATTTAAATTGTGTGCTTATGCTAAGCTGAATTGTTTGAGATTGAGCTGTTTTTGGCATTGAAACTGTACTTACACTAAACTGAATTGTTATATATAACTGTTTGAGTAGGCTGTGTGGTTTGAAGTGGAAATGTTTTTGACAGTTGAACTGTATACTCATGCTAAACTGAATTGTTTTAAATAGAACTGATTGTTTACATAAAAATGGATTTGGCGTTAAATTACCTACAAGGGTTGATATGCCATAAAACCCAACCAACCAACCTATTCCAGTTTCCAACGTTTCCATCGAAGTAGCCTTCTTTCCTCCTGTTTGCCTTCTAGCTTATAAAGAAATACTGGTATAGGCGAGCTTAATGGTAGAGAAGATATTAAATCGAGTCCCCAATCACTAAGAACCAATATCAGCATTAGTATTGTTCGGTTTCTTTGTTTTTAACGGCATATAAACCTTCGATGGTTATCTAATGCCAACGCCATTCTTGTAAAAGAACAGTAAGTAAAAAGTAAAAGTAAAGTTAGCGACCATAGTCGAGGGTGACCCGAAGGCTCCCCTTTCGATAGCTACTACACCAAGGTGTAGGGGGCGCTACTCCTTTCCCTGGATTGCTCCACTTTACCCTTGAACCGTACCTTATAATGCTGAGTGTTAAGCAAGGTGGTATCAAGTTCCATTTTTAAAGTCTTTGGTATGACTCGATCTGGGATTGAACCCAGGTCTCCCGAGCCATTGGCGAACACTCTAACTGCTAGGCCAATGTCCGGTTGCGAGCAAAAGAACAATAGTGGTACTATTTGACCCATAGCTGGGAGATAAATAGAAAGATAGTGTTGTACTCGCTATATAATGGACTCGCCCTCCTCCATAAATACACGTCAACGAGAGGGTCAGATAGAGCTCACCAATCAGGGGGCCTGTTCTGGACTTCGGTCCGGAGCGTGGCCCTGGAAAAGGAACAATGGCAGACTTGGGGCCTTTAATTAGGCACCTAGTTTCGACTAGGCTACCTTCGGGTGGGCGAGCTGCATTTTTGTCTCCTTTGTCCCCCATGCACGGCACTAGACCAAGCGTCTAGTTTAAGCCGTTAACTGGCATACGTGCCCGGACCCACATTTGGGTTCGTGAAACTGCTTGCCTCATCAGGCTCACATTGCACTAAGTGAGCCGATGAGCAGCACAGACAAGCAGGGTTCGAGTCTCGGCTCGTTCCCGACCTCCCCTCCCCTTTATCCCCACTTTAATCAGCCTTCGGGCTTTTGACCTTGTGTCAAGTCGTGTCTGGTGGGAGGCAGCGACAAATAAATAGAGCTCACCAATCAGCGTGACACAATCACGTGTGATACCATTTGCGTAGTGGACGGATAGTCACTGCACCACTGAACTCTCACTTCCTATCAACTAACTACTGTTTTACCATATTCACTTGTATGTTTTTCTATCAACTCTTTTTGTGTTCCCCGTATCTTTCTTTTGTCAGTATCACTATAGATATGTAGATGATGAATGGACTGTGATAGATAGATAGATAGATAGATAGATAGATAGATAGATAGATAGATATGATCGGATGGGGATAGATAGATAGATTGTAAAAAGAAGAAAACGGATAGAAAAATACGTGTAAATGGATGAGAAAATTCATTAATATTAGTTAAAGTCCACCGACCAATATGAATGAAATTATCTAAGATATGAAATTACGAAAATTTCTGATGGTAGGTATTTTAGGTCATTTTCAAGGTGAGAATTATAAATTTAAAAAGTGGTTTAAACAACGCAGAAAAAAATTCGAAAAAATATTCGAAAAAGATTACGTCATGAAACGTAAATTTACGGACCGTTATAGATAGATCCTCATCATCAGGTCTCGCCATCAGCACAGATATCCCTGCCCCTTTCTCGCCACCCTTCTCTATCGTCCATCACTTCCGGCAGGTCTTCGGGGTGACATCCTGTATCGGCATAGAGCTGTTGTATGTAGATTCTAGCTAGTCGTCCTGACTTAGCTCGTCCACGTGAAGGGGTCCACAGGAGTACTTCACTTATGAGTTCGTCCCTACTTCTCCAGCAGTATCCCGCATGTCTGGTTCGTCTAACTTGGATAGTTTTCGTGATGGGTGGTAAGTGGCCGTACAGCTGCTTTGTAGGGTGCTGCCTCCAGGACTTGTTCAATATTGCTCGAACCATTCTTTTGTGGTTGCCGTCAAGCTTTTTCTCCATACGTTTAGATAGCGTCCATGTAGTGCATCGATACAACAGTATCGACACGGCCGCTGCTTGTGTGTTTTATTTTATCGCTCAGGTCTGACTTCTATTTGACCGATAGCCTATCGATAGCTGTTCATGCCTTTGCTAGCTGTGTGTTGATGTCTGTCTCGGCTGATGAGACACTGCTTCCTAGGTAAGTGTACTTGTCTACTCGTTTTAACAAGCTACTGTTTAGTGTGGAGATGTCGCCTGTTTGATTAAAGCACATATATTCCGTGGGTTGACATAGAAATCTATGCCACCTGCTGCTCGTTCCAGACAATGTAGCAGGGTTTCGAATGTTTTGATGGGTTTCGTTTTGTTTATTTGGTTATTTCGTGCGTTATTTAATGCTAAAGCCATCCTTACAGAAGAACAGTAACGAACCTAGTGGTGTAATGGTTAAAGCGCTGGACTGCAGAATCGTAGTAAGCGAGTTCGAACTCCAGTCGCGCTCTTACGTTTACTTTCGGGCAAATACCCTTGGAAAAGGTATGACCACCCCTTATCCTCCCAGCTATGGGTAAAATATATAAATATATAAACTACCTTTCTTCTAAAAAGATTGATTTTGCATCAAATAACCCCAGAAGGTTGATATGCCATTAAACAACAAACAACATAACTAGTGGGATAAAGGGGTCCAAAATAGAATGCAATTACGTGACTGGAGTTCGAACTGGCGTACTCGGTTGTCCTAGTTCAACACGTTAGCCACTACACTACGTGGACTTCTCTTAGCGTATAGAAGCACAATGTTTATGTAATGTGGAAATGAGTACGTCATTTTCAAACGATCTTCCGTCCTATTTCTCACACAGCCCAGACGGAAGGGGTTATTGAATATACCGAGCGCATCTCTGCAGAGAGGTAAGAGTCCAACCCCGGATGACTGTCATGGATATGACATTAAACAATCTGAGGGAGAGGCTCCAGCCTTGGAGATTTGGGGAATATGGAGTAACCCTTTACTGCCATTGCTCTCAGGTCCACTCTAGCCTAGAGTAGTAACACCTAATAGGGTCCTATAGAACTGTTTGACATTCAAATTGTGTGCAAACACATGTCTTATGCTAAATTGCATAGAACTGTTTGTTGGATACACCCACCTTTTTTCCACAAAATTAACTAGTCCATCTGCCATATATAGCAGTAGCTACTAATACCACGGCAGACTAGAAGGTGAAGAGCAGCTTCTTATAGGAATAGTATTAGAGCGTTGGAGACTGGAGATCGCACTAGATCACCTTACTTGCTACCGTAATAACGGAAACCAATACTATTGTTGGACTATATCTTTATTCTATATTCACCAATCCTATGTCCTTGTCTACTAATAGTCTCTCTATTGTATATACTTTTTCCTGAGAATATATCTCTATTTCCTCTCATATCGTGGTTTGTCCTTTATTTAATATTACAAGCGTTCACTAACCAGAATGCAACACTGTTCGATCATTTAAACATGTGTTAAGAAATGACAGATGTTTAATGGAATACCCCACACAATGCAATACAAAAAGCCATTTAACTGAGTGCAAAAAATGAGCTGTGTCTCATTTAAAAATGTTATCAACAAAATGTATTCATAAATCATATATATTTGATATATATGTAGTAAGTAAAGTAAAGTTGTCTCCCTTTAGTCGAGGGCGACCAGAAGGCTCCCTTTTGAATAGCTACTACACCGAGGTGTATGGGAGGGCGCTACTCCTTTCCCTGTATTGCTCCACTTTACCCTTGATACGTACCTTATATTTCTGAGTGTTAAGCAAGGAGGTACCAAGTGTTATTTGTATAAACATATAATATATATATATATAAACATGATTTGGCATTAAATAACCAACAATAGTTGATATGCCATAAAACCCAACCAAACCAAACCAAACTATTTCTCGCATTATGAAATATAAGAATTTATTTCTTACAAAATATATGAAATAATAGAAAATGATTTTATATATCTAATGAGGAGTATAAACGAATTTCTATACTTGTGTGTGTGTGTGTGTGTGTGTGTGTGTGTGTGTGTGTGTGTGTGTGTGTGTGTGTGTGGAGAAAGAGAGAGAGGGGGGAGAGATTGAATGAAAAAACAGAAACAAACATTTGTAAATTTCATAAATTCATAAAATTGGTATATATATATATATATATATGGAGGTGCTAGAGATGTAACGATTATTGTCGTAGAAATGGATACCCAAGTTCGAATCCTGGTCGAGGTTGTTTGCATTTCATATAGCACTAATATTCTTTGGAAGGGTATGCATCCAACAATTTCCTCTCTAGCTATGGACAAATAGTAGGGTAGACTGGGCTCTTTAACCTTGGTATGACAACTGGTAGAGAAGAAGGCAAACTCAAATTTCAAACCTGTTAAACTCCGCTTCAAAAATTGACCTTGTGTCACATCCTGTTTGTATTGAGGAGTGGAGTGAATTCAAACTTCGTTATTTCCACTTCCCGCCACTTTAAGTTTCAGAGAATATCATTTTTCAACAGTTCTATTGATGGGACCCTTACAGGTACTTCCACGGCAGGTTCAGAGTGGATCTGGGAGTAATAGTAATGAAGGGGTGCTCCTCTCTCATTTGACCCCCAAAACTGGATCCTCACCATCAGATGCAGTATAGTGTCATACACTTCTGCAGAAGACACAGTTTATTCTTAGCCCCACCGACTGGGCGGACAGAAAAAGGACATATTCTGTTTATACAAACGTAGAGAAACATCTTGCGCCTGCGCAAAACGAAACCAAATGACACAGAATTCAGGGGAAAAGAGAATATTTCCAGAATGTTCACTTTTGTTGATATTTAAAACCCCTTTACCTTTTTCTAACAGATTTTTTCCCTTTTACGAAAATCCCTTGCTTCATGCTGCTGTATATAAAACTGATTTTGAAGGTGACTTTATATATATATATATATATATATATATATGTGTGTGTGTGTGTGTGTGTGTGTGTGTGTGTGTGTGTGTGTGTGTTTCTTTTTCCTGGGTGAGGAAATAAAACGAATTAGGTTTCGGGGTTTATTTGTTTATCTTTGTGGACGATTCATCTGGCGAAGAGTCTATTTCCATAAATAGGTTCCTCTGAATATGGCTGATTCAAATTCAAGCCGACAAAGGACCACAAGCTAAAGAAATGAGTTGATTCATGGACCTGCTTGGAAGCAGCATCTAACAAAACAGTAGCTGTGCGGCCACTTACCTCCCATCTCGTAAAATATGCCAGTCATTAACAACATTCTCCTGGGGGTGTCCTTGTGGTGTAATGGTTAAAGCGATGGACTGCGAAATCGTAGTAAGCGAGTTCGTACTCTAGTCGCGCTATTACGTTCACTTTCGGGCAAATACCCTTGGAAAAGGTATAAACCCCCTTATCCTCCCAGCTATGGGTCAAATAGTACCACTACTGTTCTTCTAGGACAATAGCTTTGGCATTAAATAACCTACTAAGGTTGATATGCCATTAAACAAAAGAAACCAACCAAACCAACAACATTCTCCTGTGGATGCCTATGCATGGACACAGCAGTATTGGCCGACCATCAAAAATACATTCATCAGCTTTGTACGGACACTGGATTCTGTCTAAACGACTTTCAAGTGCTATGGCCGATTGGGATGGATGTCAGCACGCCTTGATGATGATGAAGATAATGCTGCTGATGATGATGAGGAGGAGGATGATGATGATGATTTATACAAAGAAAGCAATAATGCCGTTAGAAAGAGAAAATTTTCATCTCGAAAACACAACTTTTCTCAGTCGTCTTTAGCATTGGTTATTTTTAGCCCTGGTCACACCGAAATAGACTACTCTGATTTAATATCATAATTATTCATGTATAATACGCACTCTTAAATTTGAGCTACGAAAAAAAAAACAAATAAAAACGTATCTTGAATCTAATACGCACTGAATTTTTAGAAGTTGAAGCAGCTAAATTTGTTCCACTTTTTTTCCGATTCGTATCGACTAAAAAGAGGTGTTCGTTGCGTAACGGTTATTGTTGTAAGATTTGGACTCAGCGACGCCAGTTCAAACCCTTAACGAGGCTGTTTGCATTTCACATAGCACTAAAAGAAACTTGGAAAAGATATCAATCCTGCTATTCTTTTTCTAGCTAAGGGTAAATACTTGAGCAGACCAGACTCTTTAACCTTAGTATGACAACTAGTCTAAGAGAAGGAAAACTTAATTCAAGCCTGGAAATGCACCTGGAGAGGAAGGAACTACGCCTGGCTATTCATGAGCAAGACATACTACATGGGTTGTTCACTCTGGACCAAACAAGGTTATGTGACCAGTGAGAGACTAACAATAAAATTCAGTTTACTTATGTTTTGAAATATAATATTTACGCAGTATTTAGGGCAAATACTTGAACATGTTCACACCAAAATCCGACTAGCTTGCGGTAAAAATAAAAAAATAAACTAACACAAAGTGAAACAAAATTATAAATATTTTTCTGTAGCGGCAAAAAGTGTTTATTACACATTAGTAATTTTGACTCAGAAAAATACCTTATATTCGATCGTGAATATGATGTAAAACCGGCGAGTGGCATTTGGAGACTATCAGGCGAACTCGTCATCTCAGAAACCAGTATGGTTCGTCACTTTCACGACCTCAGCAACAGCATTTAGAGCTACAGAATTATGCCCCAAGTTACTAAAATATTGCCCTAGTATATATATATATATATATATATATATATATATGCGACAAGGTCAATTTTAAGTGAAGTTTTACAGGTTTAAATTCTGAGTTTTTCTTCTCTTATACTGGTTGCGATACCATATTTACCCAACCCCTCCGCTCGGGCAGGATATGACACAAGGTCAATTTTTAAGCGGAGTTTAACAGGTTTGAATTCAGAGTTTTCCTTCTCCTAGACTAGTTGCCTCGCCAACCCAGTCTGTCCTACTATTTACCCATTGCTGGAGGAAGAATAATTGGATTCATACCTTTCCCAAGGGTATTAGTGTTATGTGAAATGCAACCAGTCTCGTCCGGGATTTGAACTCGTGTCGCCATGTCCATTTCCTACGACGCTAACCATTACACCACGGGCACCTCCACTGGTTGCGATACAAGTCTGACCGACAATTCACTCCTAGCCTGAGGAAGAACAATTGGATGTGTTATATAATTGCGGGGGGATTTTTTTTATATTATCATTTTTCGTTTTGTATAGCTTACCTTTCGGTTTAGTTAGGCTGAGAACCTTTCGGCTTAGTGCATGGGTTAGTTAAGTGCACACATTGAGTGCAGGTCTTCACGCGCGTGCGGGGCGGATGTGACAATCACAGATGTCACAATAAAAACCCGAGATAGGAAATGGGACCGGGGACGTGAATGACGTCATGCCCGGAAGCGATGGGCTAAGGATTTGGGAATTTGAAAAAACAGTGATTTGAGATTCGACGCTAGAGGTAGGTAGACGATTTTCGGAGCTCGCGTCGGCGAGACCAGTTGGCGTCTACGAAATGTGCCGCGCGTTTGTTGAGTCAATGAGTCGAGAGTTGACGATGTACGAACAGTCAGCATAGTAAGAAATTGTGTCTCTCTCTCCTCATATCGGAAAACCTTAAACTCAAAAAGGTAAATAAAAGTTTTGTACCTGAACCAATTTCGTGTTTTTCGGATTCCTATACGCGTATGAACATTATGAACGTTTTATGCATGTGAATATCTTGGTCGTATTTTTGGACGTGGATATGTTACAGATGCACACCTTTCCCAAGGATTTTAGACCTATGTGAAATGCAAAATAACCTCATCCAGGATTTGAACTCGGATCACCGAGCCCATTTCTCTACAACGACCATTACACCTCCAGCGCATAATATATATATATATATATATATACGAAGAGTGATTAAAAGTAATGAAACTTAAGCGGTATTTATGAAGAAAGAAATATGTATAATATTATACTGTCAATATTTCAAGCCTACAAATGAAATGCTGTCAATAGACTTATGGAAATAGTTCCTTCTATGAATTTGCCCTTGACCAACAAAGTCATAGATATATCTAAACAACAAGCAATCCAATGGCAATCAAATATGATTCTGTCTTTGTTTAATCAACACTGACAAAAGAACAATTGTAGATATTCCCGGCGCTTGACCTTTTCAGCAAAGCAGTTTAACAATTATCTCTCTAAAATGACTTTTTAATTGACTTCTCTTGTGATGACGACTTGAAATACAAACGTCATTTATTATGCAACAAATGTAGCCGAAACCCTGCGCGCAAATGGCTGGTGTTCAAGCCAAAAAGACCAATATTACGAAAGCTGATTTCCAAGGCCGGCAAACCAAGCTCCTCTTATATAAAATTTTTGGGCAACAAAGACTTTCTTTTTAAAGCTTCCCTACCCGGCGTTCACACAAAGATTAGTGTAGTATGAATTCTTTTTTCTCTCGGCTATTTAGCTTGGTTTCTTTATTCAATGGCATATCAATCTTCGTGGGTTATCTAATGCCAAAGCCATACCTGTAGAAGAAATTTCTTGCACTATTTAACCCAGAGCTGGGCGATATAAGGGATTTCATACCTTTCCCAAGGATATTATTCCGAAACTGAACTTGATAACTCGACAGGAGTTTGAACCTGCTGTTTCAGGTTAGCACGTTAGCCACTAAACTGCGGGAACTCCCCACAGCTACACGTATGTTTACGTCTTTGGGAGAAACGTGGTGCCGTTTGCTTCCCTTCGAAAGGAACACCAAAAAAATCGAGGTGAGACTTGTCCCAGTATTTCTAACCGTGCAGTACTACCTCCCCTTTTTCAAACAATAATTTTTATCGCTATTATTATTATTGTTGTTGTTGTTGTTGTTGTTATTGTTGTTTCACATCTTCGAAATTCTTCCCACCAGCTAACGCTGGTGGTATTTCACTGGAATCTGAGTAATAGCAAGTCTCTTCAGGTCTCCAGGACTCTTCTCAGTATTCTTACCGTTCTTGACAATGTTGTAGTCTGGATAGTCTGGATTCGTCCTCCAATTTCCATCTCCTCCATTCCTCTTTCTAAGCCTTTGGGGACCGTTCCAAGTGCACTTATCACAATTGGTATCACCGTCACCCTCATTCTCTACAGCTTTTTTTAGTTCTCTGGCAAGGTCTAGGACCTTGTTTTTCTTTTTGCTTTTTTTGTTTGTTTTTCATTGTGGTCTCTTAGGACAGCAACGTCCACTACACAAGTTCTGTTTTGTTTTTTTTTTATTCATTTATTTTTATTTATTTATTTGTTCATTTGTTTTTGTTAATTGTCGATAGGTCTGGTTTCCTGGCCGGAATGAGGTGATTTTTGGTATCTGAAAAACACAGAGGATTATTATTGTTATTATTATTAGCTGTCCATCGTATCCAATGATGACGTTCTGTTGATCTTTTTCCTTCAGTTTTTTCGATTTTTAGACAGATATTGCCAATTGTCTAAAGAAATCTTCATGTCCCCCAGGTTTCTTTTGAAGTCCTTATGACTAAATTTTGGTCTACTTGTTTTACGAGACTCTTCTTTAAGTTAAGAATGTAGGATCTGTTTTAGTCAGATGTCGTCAAGTTTGTTCAAGTGGTCAGTCCATCTTAGAATATTGCGTTCGGTGAGTATTTCGTACATGCCAGGGAGTTTAGATGTCTCCTGGATGAATTTATCTGGGAAATGTTGCCACCACTTAACATCAATACTAATGACAGTAGAAAATAATCAAATTAATATAAAAAAAAGTAAATGAATTAATTAATCACAAAACTAATATAATATAGCCACGTAGATAACCATGCAGCATAAACTAGACTGGTCTTCCCAGAATGCCCCACAAACTAAATCACCCTCCATATAATGTCCCATAAATTAGATCACCCTTCCCAGAATGCCCAATAAACTAGATCACCGAATACCCCACAAATTAGATCACCCTTCCCAGAATGCCCCACAAACTAGATCACCCTCCACATAACCCCCGTCAAGTTAAACCACTCTTTCCAGAATGCCCCACAAACTAGACCACCCTTCCCAGAATGCCCCACAAACTAGACCATCTTTCCCAGAATGTCCCACAAACTATACCACCCTTCCCAGAATTTCCCAGAAATTAGCCCAGTCTTCCCAGAATACAGCACAAATTAGATCACCCTTCCCAGAATGCCCCACAAACTAGATCACCCTTCCCAGAATGCCCCACAAACTAAACCATCCTCAACAGAATGCCCCACAAACTAGACCATTCTTCCCAGAATGCCCACAAAACTAAACCACTCTTCTCAGAATGCCTCACAAACTAAACCACTCTCCCAGAATGCCTCACAAATTAAACCACTCTCCCAGAATGCCCCACAAACTAGATGTCCCTTCCCAAAATGCCCCACAAACTAGACCATCCTCCACAGAATGCCCTGCAACTTAGACCATTATTTTCAGAATGCCTCACAAACTAAACCACCCTTCCCTGAATGCCCTGCAAACTAGAGCTCCCTTCCCAGAATGCCCTACAAACTAGATCTCCCTTCCCAGAATGCCCCACAAACTAGATCACTCTTTCCATCATGCCCTACGCAATAGTATATAAAAGGATACACAACAAGTAGGACAACTCGGTTTGATGATCGCAGTGACGAGAAACTGACTGTCACCAAGCACCGTTGTCACTGTGGCTACTCTATTCAATGATAGATAGATAGATAGATAGATAGATAGATATCTGGAGGTGGTTTCACGCAGATAATACAATTTGTAAAAAAATACATATTTACAAAACAATATCTGGAAAAAAAATAATTAAAAAAAAAAGAAAACACTAAAAACATCCGTGCTGCTAGAAAATAATCAACCACACCGCAATCTCTAGCCAAAAGAAGAAAGCACCGACATAGTTACCTATGTAAATACACTAGGTAGAGCAACACTAGAATACCTAAAAGAGCCAGAAACTACCTACCCTTATTCCACCTAACGAATCTTCAGGATAATTTTAACTCTTCTTTCAGGTATCATATATATATATATATATATATATATATATATATATATATATATATATATATATATATATACAGAGGGAAGAAGAAATAGTTAAATAGCAAAAACACATTTTTCTTTTAACTTATTCAGAATCAATCGAGGAAATTGAATTTTGTACGTGTTCAGATACTTATGAGAAACACATTCTAAAAAGTATGGCTCATAAGTATCTGAATAAACAAAAAATATGTCTTGTATTTTCCACCTCTGTTTCTATCTCCTAATATTCTCTTTCTTTTTCTTTTCGTCTTTTTCCCGGCTTTTATATATTGTTTTTCTCATTTTTTTTCTTGTTCCTCTCAACATACTCTTTCACTTTAACCCCTCTTTCCTTCCTTCCTTCCTTTCCACCTCTCTCTCTTTCTCTCTCTCTCTCTCTCTCTCTCTCTCTCGCTCTCTCTCTCTCTCTCTCTCTCTCTCTCTTTCCTTCTCTTTTTCTATTTCGCTTTCTGTTTCTCTCTTTCTTTTCTTCCTTCACAACATTCTATTATTTTTGCTTATCTGGATATTACGTTTTTTAATCATTCAGACTTCATTTGTCAAACAAAATCCTAAAAGATCTGTTTTCTTTCCTTTCTTTTTTTTTTTTTTTTTGTCTCGCTTTTATTGAATTTTTTTATTTGTTTTTGTTTTTTTTTAATATAATTTTTCACTTTGCACCTTATGCAATAGGAATATTTTATGGGCGCATAAAAATGTCAAGACGTTTTCTTTGATCCTCTGGGTTCCGCTCTGTCCCACCCGTTACCCAGCGACTAAGTCCGGCGTCTCTCCATTGCAGTTCGTTAAATTTATTGCTCAATTAAACCTACTGCCTCCAAAAACTTCAGCTTAATTACAAAACTCGACGGCACTGCTACGTAATCAGACAAAAAGAAATCGCTTTAAAATCATTATCTAACTCCGAAATTTGAAGAGTTCCATCTTAACTGTCCTGCGCCTTTTTCCAATGCGGGATTTCACTGAAACTTGCAGATACAGTTCGGTATTAGAGCATTGAATTACAGCTGGCTTGCATAAAATTCTTGGTACTA
Organism: Sepioteuthis lessoniana; assembly: GCA_963585895.1. Classification (NCBI taxonomy): domain Eukaryota; kingdom Metazoa; phylum Mollusca; class Cephalopoda; order Myopsida; family Loliginidae; genus Sepioteuthis; species Sepioteuthis lessoniana. The sequence continues at coordinate 44,399,654 of OY757940.1, read as the reverse complement.
TATATATATATATATATATATATATATATATATATATATATATATATATATATATATTACGATTATATATACATATATATATATGTTGCAATTGTATATATATATATATATATAATTGTAACATATGTATATAATCGTAATATATACGTATATATTTAATCGTAATATATATAATCGAAATATATATATATATATAAATATATATATATATATATATATATATATATATAGGATATTAAACATCAAATACACACACTCGCACACACCACATGTATGTATGTATGTATGTATGTATGTATAGGCTGTTTGCATTTCACATAACTTAACTAAAAGTTAAGCACCCAAATATTCTCCCTCCAGCTATGAGTAAATAGTAGGGCAGACTAGGCTCTTTAACTCCGGTATGGCAACCGGTCTGAGTGAAAGAAAACTCTGAATTCAAACCCGTTAAACTCTGCTAAAATTTGATCCTGTGTCATGTCTTGCTCGTGCGGAGTGGTTGTAAATGCATGCATGCATACTTGTGTGTGTGTGTGAGTGTGTGTGCGCGCGCGCGCGCGCAATTGTGTTTGTGTGTGTTAAAGATGACATGTCTATAAAATTAAATAACGCCAATAATAATAATAATATAAAGAAAACGTTGAAAAAATATAACAAGCATATATTTGAATCGCTGTAATATATGCATTAAATAAAAATGTATTTTCTCGTGATATTTCGACAAAACCTTTCCTCTTCCCCAAACAATAAAAAATTAGCTTTTGACCCATGTGATGTCACCTTTTAGCGCATTCACGAGGTGCCTTCAATAAGTTTCCAGACGTTTTTCGCATGTGCACTTTTATTGATAGTACACACATTAAACTCTAGTTCCCTTCGAAGTAATCTCCTCCGGCTGCAATGCACTTGTTGAACCATTCCATCAACTTCTGGAAGGCCACATGGAAGTCATCTTGTGTCACTGACCTTCGTCACAGCCTCTTTCATCTCCTCAATTGTCTCATAACGACAGCCTCAAAGTTTTTCCTTGAGCTTAGGGAATAACCAAAAGTCACAGGGAGCAAGGTCTGGACTGTAGAGAGGCTGAGCAACTGTCTTGATGCCCATCTTGGTCAAATAGTCTGTGACAAGAATGGAGTTGTGGACTGGTGCATTGTCCTGGTAGAAATACCACTGACCCAATTTGAAGAGTGCTGGCCCTTCCGACGGAATCTCTTGCTGAACTCCCTTAAAACCTCAACATAGTATTCCTTGTTGACTGTCTGTCCAGTGGGAACTCCGTGCATGCAGATCATGCCAGTGCTCTCAAAAAAAGGGATCAAACTGTGCACTTATTGTCTCTATAGACACACGACGGTCATTATCCATGAAAGTCTTCATTTGGCTAATCAACTCTGGTGTTCTGACTTCCTTACTCCTCCAACACCTCTCATCATCCCTCACAGACTCCCAGCCTTCCTTGAATCTCTTATGCCATTCCAAAACTGATGCAAGATAATCGAAAAGCAGTCTGAAGCATCCCATACGTTTCTGTGGCATTTTTTCCAAGTTTAAAACAGAATTTTATTGCATATCGTTCTTCTAAAGTGTCCTCACGTCCAGATTACATTTTTGAAATTCACCAGCCGTGACAATCAGCTTTTAGTAGGGTGTATTCCAATTCCTGCTGTAGCAGTTCATTTAAAACTGAAATCATAAAAAATGGTCAGTCATCTCATAAGATGTATAGCAATAACGAGTTCAAATCCTGGACGAGACTGATTGCATTTCACATAGCACTAATACCCTTGGGAAAGGTATGAATCCAATTATTCTCCCTCCAGCTATGGGTAAATAGTAGGACAGAATAGGTTCTTCAGCCTTGGTTAGGCAACTAGTCTAGGAGAAGGAAAACTCTAAATTCAAACCTGTTAAACTCCGCTTAAAAATTGACCTTGTGTCATATCCTGCCCGAGCGGAGGGGTTGGGTAAATAGGATAGCAATAACATATTGAATTTTCAAGAGTCTACATCAATTCTAAATGCCTCTACAAAAAAAGTCTGGAAACCTATTGAAGGCACCTCGTATACGTGCAACCCACACTAGAATATATGTAAGCATATGTATATACTCGCGAAATCAATGACTAAAAAGCAAGGGATTATTCATTACATAAGATATGTTTTTGAAACGTCGGAACGTCATCTATATCAAGGCTCTATTTTCCCGAAACTTCGATCTAAATATCTCCTCATGGCCTATGCCTCAAAAAAGACTCTTAAGATAATTTTTATTTTTTGCCTAACATCGTTTACTTTTCATAACATCTGTGTATATTGTATATCAGTGGTGGTGTTTTAGTATGTTTGGCTTATCCTAGTAAACACAGTAGGCTAGATTAAAGTCTAGACTACATTATTCATTTACGATATTGCATTGATTTTGATTGTATTATTATCGTTTTGAAAATATAAATAAGTATGAATATGTATTTGGAGGTGCCCGTGGTGTAATGGTTATCGTCGTAGGAAATAGACGCGACGACACGAGTTCAAATCCTGGACGAGATTGATTGCATTTCACATAGCACGTTTCAAAAACATATCTTATGTAATGAACAATCCCTTGCTTTTCAGTCATTCATTACCTTGGGAAAGGTATGAATCCAATTATTCTCCCGCCGGCTATGGGTAAATAGTAGGACAGACTGATTCTTCAGCCTTGGTGAGGCAACTAGTCTAGGAGAAGGAATACTCTGAATTCAAACCTGTTAAACTCCGCTAGTGTCATATCCTGCCCGTGCGGAAGGGTTGGTAAATATGATAAATAAGTATTTGAATGTTTTATCTTTATGTCAGTGGAGGTTGAAGTAATATTTTTGTTGGCTAGCATAACCCAAAATTAGGGGATCGTTCATAACACGTGTAATATAATGGCCGAGGGATTTCGATTCATTCCTTTGGGTTTAGTTAGGCTGAGAACCTTTCGGCTCAGTGCATGGGTTACTTAGGTGGAACATTAACGCAGGTGTTCACGCGCGTGCGCGTGGAGCGGAGCGGACGTGTCACTCAGAGATGTCACAATAGCCCGAGATGGGAAACGGGAGGCTAGAGTGTGCGAATGACGTCACGCACCGGAAGCGCGCGTGGAGGATTTGGGGAATTTGAAGAAAGTTAGTAGAGTTGAGACTAGACACCGGACGAGACGGTTGACTTTCGCTTGCTCGGGGAGGCCTCGGGCAGGTGTCGCACGAGATAGAGGGGGGTGCAGATGAAAAGGCCGGAATAGAAAGATTGTGCCTCTCTCTCCTTATGTCGAAAAACCTTTAAACTCAGAGGTAATAAAAAGTTTCGTACCTGAACAAAGAAGTCGTAAGTGTTTTTCGTGTTTCTAGATTCCTATGTTCTATATATATATATATATATGAACATTACATGTCCATTTCACACATAGCCGTATCTGGCTATGGAACATATATATATATATATATATATATATATATATATATATATTCATATATATATATACATATATATATTCATATATATGTATATATATATTCATGGCTATTGTACACACGCAATATATGATACGAACAACCTTTTGCGGCAAAAAATCAAAGGTCGTTCATTACTCGTATATATATATATATATATATATATATATATATATATATATATATGCGCCTACTGAATCAGAGAAAATCTACCCCGGTTTCACCAAATCGGATTATCGGGACGATTCTGACCAGAGAAGGGTTGGACCAAAACTACATTTTATTAATTAAAAGACCGCTAGAAAGAATAAAATTATCATAAAATATAAATAAATAAAATTGAAATTTTAATTTTTCTTTTTTATGCAAAGTTTATTCTTTCTAGCGGTCTTTTGATTAATAAAGTGTAGTTTTAGTCCAACCCTTCTCTGGTCAGATTCTGATGAAGTGAAACCGAGAAAGATTTTCTCTGGTCCTGTTGGCATTTATATTTCGCTCTTCTTAGTATATTAAGCACTTTTACGTTTAGTTTAAGGACTCGACATTCGTTATTAGTTGATTATTTTCAAGTAGTACATATGTTTTTAACCTTTTCTTTTTATATGTGATTTTTTTCCCGCATATCAGTTTGTGCAATATTTCGTTTGCAAATTGTATCATCTTGTCTTTTTTTCACACCATCAGAATTATAGAATATTTATAAAAATTATATATATATATATATATATATATATATGAATCTGTAATATCAAAGAAAGAAAACTCAAAGAATAGATACTATGTCATTGTAAATTTATTCCCACAAGTTGCAAAGAGCGGCTCGCCTCTTCAGATGGCTTATATAGAATGCAAAGGGAGATATGCAAATATAGTTTATCCGAGGGAAAAAATTCAAATAAAAATTCTTTAATTAAATTTATAATTAAAGTAATAAAACAAAAGAACATAATCATAATCATAATGAAGATAAATTATATAGAAAAATACATGAAAATATAAAGTACTAGCTTGAATACTGGCTCACCTGAGGATCGAAGGACTGAAAACGTGAGTTTGTTCTGTTTTTAGCGTATTTTTTATACATGATATATATATATATATATATATATATATATATATATATATATATATATATATATATAATAGAATAAAAACTCTCTATTTCAGGCTTTCGATCCCCAGATGAGCTTGTATTCAACACACTTGACTTTATTAACTGAACAAATATATTCGAAAAATCAGTCTTCTTGAATACTAGCTCACCTGAGGATCGAAATCGTGAAACTCTGAGTCGTGAGTTTTTATCCTAATTTATACCTCATCTTTTATGCTTGAAATATATTGTGATATAGTTCTAGATTTTCATGCATTGGCCACAATAAAGATTTAGTGGATTAAAAACGCCTTTAAAAGTAAATTTTAATGATATACAGGTCCATTGGATTAGTGGGTAGAGTGTACGCCAATAGCCCGGGAGACTGGGGTTTAATCCCTGGTCGAGTCTCACCAAAACTCAAAAAATGGTACTTGATGCCGCCTTGCTTAACACTCAGCATTATAGGATACGGATCAAGAATAAAGTGGAGCAATTCAAGGAAAGGAGTAGCACCCTCCGCTACGCCTCGGTGTAGTAGCTAATGAAAATGGAGCCTTCAGATCACCCTTGTATATGGTTGTTAACTTTACTTATGTATATATATATATAGGGTGGAACGATAAAATTGTCGCCATAGAAAAGACATGATTCCATTTCCGTTTAATGAAAACCGGTTTTCTTTTTTTTGTTGCAGACCATCTACAAGTTGCCCAGTTGCGTACAAATCCCAAGAGCGATAGGAGCCTTCTATCATGTCTGAAAGTGACACAATGTTCAACGAGCGAGATCGGAGATGCGCCGCTGTACAACGCATGCTCTCTACCGATCCAACTTATGACAACAGGACCATTGCCAGCACCCTCAAAATGCAAATCCGGACGGTTCAATGTGCCAGGGTGATGAAAACAGTTTCCGGCTCTCACTGGCCCCCCTCCTCCCCCGACCTGAAGCCACTGGACTACTTCGTTTGGTCATACGTCGAGAACATCACCAACATGACCTCCCACAACACCAAAGCCAGCCTGATCGCCGCCATCCGCCGAGTATTCGCCGAGCTCCTGCTGGCGGTAGTGGAAAAGGCATGCTCCCAGTTCCGGATCCGTATAGAGGCAGTGATTGAGGCTGAAGGCGGCTACATTGAATAGATGTCAGCTCTACTACGTAATCAAGTTACCTGGATTGATTTTTTCAATAAAAGTTTAAAATAAAGCTGTAGTGTTGTTTTCTTTAGGATGACAATTTTATCGTTCTACCCTGTACATCCAGTTATTAATTCTATTGTTGGTAGACTGATCCATGGGACGTATACTACTCCCTGGGAAGCAGCTTGATCGATTTGGTGTGCCTGATCCAGCGAGAGTTGATCTATCTTTGGAGTTCTATAAAACTATTTATACGTCATAACATCACTTAGACAACGGAAAGGGTAGTGATCAAAGAAAAAAAGTAACGTTTGGTGCAACGGTTATTGTCGTTGAAATTGAACTAGACCAGCTGAGTTCAATTCTTGGAAAAGGCAGATTACGTTTCTCTTCGAGTTAATGCCATTGGGAAAGGCATGAATCTATCCCCCCCCTGCCCCAAATATGGAAGAAATATGAGGACAGACCTGTTTTTTAGAAAGAAAGAAAGAAAGAAAGAAAGAAAGAAAGAAAGAAAGAAAGAAAGAAAGAAGGGTATAGAAAAGAAAGACAGACAGACAGAAAGAAAGAAAGTAGGAAAGAAAGGAGGGAATAGAAAGAAAGAAAGAAAGAAAGAAAGAAAGAAAGAAAGGAAGAAAGAAAGAAGGGAATAGAAAAGAAAGAAAGAAAGAAAGAAGGGAGGGAATAGAAAAGAAAGAAAGAAAGAAAGAACGAAAGAGTGGAAGGAAAATAAGAAGGAAAGAAGGGGGGAATGAGAAAAAGGAGTAACAAAAACAATAAAACAAGAAATAAAAAGAATAAGACGGAAGAAAAAGAGAATTGTTAGTGAAGAAAAAAAAGGAAAGAAAGAAGAAATCTGCAACGATAGATAGAAGAAATGGGGAAATTACGAAGGAAAGATAACTAAATAAATAAATACATAAAAAGAAAGAACAAAACTAGGTCAATGACATGCACTTGTTTTATTTATTTATTTCTTGTTGTTTTGGGGAGGTGGGGGATTGTAAAGAATCTCTTGTGACCCCTTAACACGTATTTGGGATTAACAAAAGAAAGTATTTTACAAAAAACGAAATCTCATGAGACAACACACTCACGCTCACACGCATGCGCAGAACCCCACAAATGCACAAAGGCGGACATGTATTTTTCTGTGCGTGCATATTAACAGTAAACAACTTTTCAAAGGCTTTTGATCGTCTGCTAACAATATCATTAACATGTAAGGGATTTACTGGCTTTAACTCGAAATAATAATGACTTTGGCTTCTTTAAATAAACAAACGTATGTGTGTCTCCGTTTCATTTCAACTCGGTGTTCTAATATCAAAGACAGGAAAGCACACGCGCGCGCGTGCGCATGTATGTGTGTGTGTGTGTGTGTGTGTGTGTGTGAGTGTGTGTGTGTGTGTGTATTTACCAACCCCTCCACACGAGCAGTATGTGACACAAGATCAATTTTTAAGTGGAGTTTAACAGTTTTGAAATCAAGAGTTTTCCATCTCCTTGGCCGATTGCCATTCCAAGGTTAAAAACCCCAGTCTGCCTGACTATGTCCGCAGAGATGAAGGAGAATAGTTGGATTGCGTACCTTTCCCAAGGGAAAAGCCAACAGCCTCGTTCAGGGTTTAAAACGTGTACCGCTGTGTCCATTTCCTACGACGATAACCACGAATATATATATATATATATATATAAGAAGTGTTCGTGGTTATTGTCATGCTTAACACTCAGCTTATAAGGTAAGGATCCAGGTAAAGTGGAGCAATCCAGGGAATGGAGTAGCGCCCTCCCTTACACATCGGTGTAGAAGCAATTGCAAAGAGTGCCTTCGGTTCACCCTCGACTGCGGTCACCAACTTTACTTACTTATTTATATATATATATATATATATATATATATATATATCATCATCATGTCGTGTCGCTAACATGGATATCCTAGACCCTCTCTCGCCACTTCTCCTTATCGTCATCGCCTCTGGCAGGTCTTCAGGGCTACATATCGTATCCTCACATAGCTACTGTATGTATGGTTGAGCTGATCATCCTGCTTTTGCTCAGCCATATGTGGGGGTCCATTGGAGTACATCACTGATAAGCTCGTCCCTGTTTCTCCAGCTGTGTCCTGCATGTCTGGCTCGTCTAACTTGGATAGTTTTCGTGATGGGAGGCAGGTGCCCGTATAATTGGTGCTTTGTTGGGTGTTGCCGCCAGGACTTGTTCAATACTGCTCGCAACATTCTTGTGTAGTTGCCTTGTAGCTTCTTCTACAGCCGTTTTGT
>OY757940.1:44324155-44386655 GCA_963585895.1 Sepioteuthis lessoniana | reverse complement strand
TGCGTCTAAACAAAAAAAACAGTGTACTTATGGTAAACTGAATTATTTGAAATAGAACTGTTTTTGACATTTAAACTGCGTACTTATGCTAAACTGACTTTTTTAAAAATAGAACTGTTTTGACATTCAACCGTGAGTATATAAAACTGTACTTATACTAAACTGAATAGTTTGAAAATGTTATCAAAATTACATAATTCGACGTTAAATGACCCAAAAAGGGTTGATACGCCGTAAAATAAAACAAACAAACAAACAATCAGTTAAATGATTCTGAGTATTGCTATATAATACCAATAATTCAAGTTAGGTACACATTTAAAGAGTTTCAAGTATTGCTACTCCACACAAATAATTCTATTCAACATCATTTATTCATTTTCATTCAGTTAAATGGTTCCAAGTATGACAATGTAACTCTAACAATTCAATTTAACATCAGTCATTTTTTTTTGCACACAGTTAAATGGTCAATTAATTCTACTTCACTCATTGATGGGACCCTATCAGGTACTACCACTCCGGGTCAGAGTAGACTTCAGAATAAAGGCAATGAATAGCTACTCCACCCTCTCCAGGTCTCCAGGATTGGATCTTCACCATCAGATCCAGTTTTGTGTCATATCAAGAACACCCCTTCTCTTAGGGTGTTTCCTCTTGTTTGTGTCTATGTGTGTATTATTTCTCAAAATACTTCTACGAGAGAAGAGGGAGGGGTTATGAGAAGGTAAAATCACCAATTAGCAGTTGAGCAGTTGTATAGGTTTTTATAATTTGGAGCTGCAAGCCACATCCATATTTACCAACCCCTCTGCTCGGGCAGGATATGACACAAGTTCAATTTTTAACCGGTGTAATTCAGAGTTTTCCTTCTCCTAGACTAGATGTCTCACCAAGGCTGAAGAACCTAGTCTGCCCTACTATTTACCAATAGCTGGAGGGGGAATAATTGGATTCATACCTTCCCCAATGGTATTAGTGCTATATGAAATGCAATCAGTCTCGTCCAGGATTTGAACTCGTGTCACCATGTCCATTTCCTACGACGATAACCATTACACCACGAGCACCTCCCCTTGCAAGCCACATCGTCGGCTCCCAAAGTTGAATTCAAATTTCTTCTTTTTCCTTTTACGAGTTGCTGTACCACGGCTAAAACACACAGTCGAATTCTTGCATTTTGTTGTTCGTTTAAATGATTTCTCTTTTTCGTAGACATTTAATTGAATTTCTCGCATAGCTCCTTGCCAATTTAGTTACTTTTTAACGGTTAAAAGAGCGAATAAGAATTACTTTACTACTTACAAATTTTTTACTGCTTCACAGGCCGGCATCTGAGCGCACACTGAAGTTTCCAAGTTGCCGTCTAAGAAAATGGTGGTGGTAGCTCTTGGTGCCTTATTGTCTAGACCCACTTCTCCACTCTGAAAGTGCTAAAGTTGCCGTTAATTGGCCTCATCATGGTCTATCTTATTCTTTTCTTTGAAATAGATTTTTATTGGTATAATTGCTTCCTTTCGACTGTTATTACTTGTTACTAAAAACCATAGAACAAAGTGCAAACGAATGACCATTATTAAATAGGGTTAGTTTGATAATTTCATTTAATGGTATATCAACCATTACGGGTTATTTAATGTGGAAGCTATCCTTAGAGATGTTATTTGACCCATAGCTGGAGGGATAAGGAACTTCATATATTTCTGAAGGGTATTAGTCCGAATGTGAACATAATAGCGCTACCGGAGTTTAAACTCGCTTTCTTCAAGGCCACAGACCAGCACTTTAGCCATTGTGTTACGGGATTTCATTCCTCTCTGACTATTAAGAAGAAATTGTTACTTGAATAACATGTTTCTTGAATATGTTACTTGAATATAATGTTACTTGAATATGTAACTTGAATATAATTGTTACTTGAATATAATGTTACTTGAATATAATTGTTACTTGAATAAAATGTTACTTGAATATAATGTTACTTGAATATAATTGTTACTTGAATATAATGTTACTTGAATATAATTGTTTCTTGAATATAATGTTACTTGAATATAACTGTTACTTGAATATAATAGTTACCTGAATATAATGTTACTTGAATATAATTGTTACTTGAATATAATGTTACTTGAATATGTTATTTGAATATAATTTTTACTTGAATATAATTGTTACCTGAATATGTTACTTGAATATATAATTGTTACTTGAATATAATGTTACTTGAATATAATTGTTACTTGAATATAATGTTACTTGAATATAACTGTTACTTGAATATGATGTTACATGAATATAATTGTTACTTGAATATAATGTTACTTGAATATAATTGTTACTTGAATATAATGTTTCTTGAATATGTTACTTGAATATAATGTTACTTGAATATGTAACTTGAATATAATTGTTACTTGAATATAATGTTACTTGAATATCATTGTCACTTGAATATAATGTTACTTGAATATAATTGTTACGTGAATATAATGTTACTTGAATATAATTGTTAGTTGAATAAAATGTTATTGAATATAATTGTTAATTGAATATAATGTTACTTGAATATAATTATTTCTTGAATATAATTGTTACTTGAATATAATTGTTACTTGAATATGTTACTTGAATATAATTGTTACTTGAATAAAATGTTACTTGAATATGTTACTTGAATATAATTGTTTCTTGAATATAATGTTACTTGAATATAATGTTTCTTGAATATGTTACTTGAATATAATGTTACTTGAATATGTAACTTGAATATAATTGTTACTTGAATATAATGTTACTTGAATATCATTGTCACTTGAATATAATGTTACTTGAATATAATTGTTTCTTGAATATAATGTTACTTGAATATAATTGTTACTTGAATATAATGTTACTTGAATATAATTGTTACTTGAATATAATGTTACTTGAATATAATTGTTACTTGAATATAATGTTACTTGCATGTAATTGTTACTTGAATATAATTGTAACTTGAATATAATGTTACTTGAATATAATTGTTACTTGAATAAAATATTACTTAAATATAATGTTACTTGAATATGATTGTTTCTTGAATAAAATGTTACGTGAATATGTTACTTGAATATAATTGTTACTTGAATATAATGTCACTTGAATATGTTACTGGAATATAATTGTTACTTGAAAATAATGCTACTTGAATATAATTGTTACTTGAATAAAGTGTTACTTGAATATAATGTTACTTGAATATAATTGTTACTTGAATATAATGTTACTTGAATATAATTGTTACTTGAATATAATGTTACTTGAATATAATGTTACTTGAATATAATTGTTTCTTGAATATAATGTTACTTGAATATAACTGTTACTTGAATATAATAGTTACCTGAATATAATGTTACTTGAATATAATTGTTACTTGAATATAATGTTACTTGAATATGTTACTTGAATATAATTTTTACTTGAATATAATTGTTACCTGAATATGTTACTTGAATATAATTGTTACTTGAATATAATGTTACTTGAATATAATTGTTACTTGAATATAATGTTACTTGAATATAACTGTTACTTGAATATGATGTTACTTGAATATAATTGTTACTTGAATATAATGTTACTTGAATATAATTGTTACTTGAATATAATGTTTAGCGATGGGATATTATTATGTAATGTTGGTGTTACGTTGGTTATGTTGGTATTACGTAGGTTGTTATCCCCTCGCTAAATGTTGATGGAAAATAAAAGGTAGCGGGGAAGAACGAAGATGCCGTAAGGTTTTATATGAAGGTTTTAATGGCAGCATGAAATAAAGGGTTTACGCTGGTATGCTGCAAGTCTCGTAGGGAGGAAAGAAGGAAGGAAGTAAATGAAATTGTTATAGAGTTGAGAAGGCATTTTAGCAGCTAAATGCCTGAGTGAATATATGCATCGTTAGGTTAAGGCATTGTTGAATGAAAAAAGTGTGAATGTCTCCAGAAAATGTTGCCCAGAGATGAAGAGGCTGGCTGTCGGAACGGTATTTTCATCGCAGTCGACATAGGCAAAGCTGGAAGGGACTTAACGTTGTTCCTATGTGTGGGGTATTGAATTAATCTAATTCATATTCAATGGGAACCCTTGGTCTAAGAGAATAGACGCAAGGGGCCTATAAATTAGATGGCTTTCCTCATGGTGGTGGTGCTGCTGCTATTCAAGAGAGCGGACAGCCATTACGTCTGTCCTGAACGACGAAGTTCTGAAGAAGAGAAAGTGTTTGGCGGCTTTCCCCAATTTGTGCTGCCCGGAAAGTTGATTCGGATTGAATGGGATAATTCATCCTTATTGGGTGAAATTATGCGTCGACCCTAACGGTCGAATTAAATTACGCGCCAAACAAAAATACAAAATTCTTTCAGCTACAAATGTTACTTGAATATAATGTTACTTGAATATAATTTTGCATGAATTATCAATATAAAGAAGAAATAGTTACTTGTGCATGAATTATCTCTATGAAGCAGGAATACTTGAAACCATATAACTGTGCGCAAATAATTTGAAATAGATAGGAATACTAGAAATCATACAATTGTATACTTTGATAAGAATATTTGATATCATATAACGGTATGTAGACAAATGATTATAGCCAAGAAAAAAGTTATCTCAGTCCTTACACAGCCGAGTAATCTTACTAGTTTTAAATAAATTGACATAAATAAAAGAATAAATAAAATGCGCTGAAAAGATAAATCAATCTGGAAAAAATTCTAGGAACCAACAAGAAAGGTTTATATTCTTTGGAATTCAGAAATAAACAAAAATAGCTCGAATTAAAAAACAACCATTAACGCTCCCTTGTATAAATATCAGCAATGCGCATGAGCTTGCATATGCGCATGTATACACAAAAGGATATTGTTTCTGTGTTAATAGAAATTCCACTGTTTAAATGTCTGTTAACATTGGTTTAATTTGATAAAAAAAGGTTTATAAAATGTTTGATAGCTGTTATTTATTTATCTTATTTTTATTTATTCATTTATTTTTCTTTTAATGACTACGTCATCCTCTGTATTTATTTAGTATTCAGTATTGTAGCATAATCTAAACCCTGGATGAAAAATAAGACACGGTTCGGCCAAACCCTTAAAAGAAAAAAACTCGTATGCGCTCGTATAAGCGTAGAGGTATGAAAATGCTACCAGGGTAGCATGAATTTTAACAAATTATGTGCAACGAGTTTGTGAGTAAACGTAGCGGTAGAATATTCCGGTTAATGTGATAAAAACTTAATGCTGAAATCAATTATAAATAAAGCAAACATTATAACAAATAACAAGAGGTTGAGTCGAACAGACATTATATTTTATGTATTATTTTGGTAATAATTAATAATTTTCAAAATACTTATCTGATTTCCATGGCACACCAGCCGTTCGCGCCGGGTGGGTGATTTTAAGTTCATCGCCTGGTCACAGAATGCCTTCTTCTCCCAGACAATACGTACTTAATAAGCCTGAAATTATCGCTTGGTGCCTAAGGTGCCCTTAAAGAGGAATGCTGTGGGGGACCAAGGATTGTTTGGTTTGGTTTTATGGTATATCAACCATTGTAGGTTATTTTATGCCAAATCCTCTTTATACATTTGTATTAAATATATGATTTGATTCGGTTGGGTTCTATGGCATATCAACCATTGTGGGTTATTTAATGCCAAATCCTCTTTATACATATATATTAAATATATAGGATTTGGTTTGGTTAGGTTTTATGGCCTATCAACCATTGTGGATTATTTAATGCCAAATCCTCTTTATACATATATATTAAATATATATGATTTGGTTTGGTTGGGTTTTATGGCATATCAACACTTGTAGGTTATTTAATGCCAAATCCTGTCTATACATATATATTAAACATATATGATTTGTAAACACATTTTATAGATAATATTTTAAAACTAGTCTGCACTTTTTTTATTTTTTGCACACAGTTAAAGGGTTTCAAGTATTTCTATTTACTATTAATCATTTTGTGGTACGTACAGAATTTTAACATTGCTTTTAAAAGCGTATGCATATTAAGATTAACAAAATATTTCAAAACAGATTAAAATATATTTAAAATTCTAAAAAAGTGGGGCCTTCGTTTCGGTTATGTCTCTTTAGAAAATTAAACCATAACAATCGAGTTTATACAAGAGGAATTAAACATTGGGTGGTGACAATGGAAAAAGCATGGAGAGGGAAAGAATATTTTAATCACTTTTAAAATATTTTATTAATATTAATATGCATAAGATTTTAAAAGCAATGTTCATACTTATCGTTTGTTTGCACAGATTTAAATAGATATACATATATGATTTGTAAGGACATATTTTACAGGTAATTTCATTTTTAAATGAGTTAGAACTAATTTTTTGCAGTCAGTGTATTCTATCGCCTCAGCAGATAAGGCTGATATATAGATGGGTATATATGTACATATGTTGGTTGGTCAGGTTAGGTTTATGGCATATCACTAGTCAGGTTATTTGATGCAAAATCTTATATATATATATATATATATAATCTCAGGTTGGGTTTATGGCATATCACCATTTGGATTATTCAATGCCAAATCTTATATATATATATATATATATATATGTGTGTGTGTGTGTGTGTACTTTCTTTAAAGAAAAAAACCAAAGACCGGTTATTTTAGGATTAGAAATTTATTTCCATCCTGTTTTGGAAATAAATTTATAATCCTAAAATAACCGGTCTTTGGTTTTTTCTTTAAAGAAAGTATTGCTCTGTAAAATTAATTACATTGAGCTCTCTACCAGGAAAATTTAAATGTTCAGCTCTTGAGTGATTTTCTTGTCCTGAAGGAATTACTCCCAACTCTTGTTTAACTGGACCGAATAATACTTATATATATATACATATATATATATATTTAATTAAATTATGGGTACAGGAAAATTTATATAATACAATAAATAAAGACACCATTGGTAATTACAGTTGGGGAACTAAATAAAACAATAAAACAACGAAGGACCTTTTCGTCCGGCTCTTTTCAAGTATTAGACTCCGGAAATTCAATTAAAAACGGGGTATATATATAATATATAATCAGGATGGCCAGATACAGGGAAAAATAAAAATAAGTAACCCCAGTATCTAGGAGTTCGCCCAAAATATTAAGAATATGATTGTTTAACTGCCTGCATAGAGAGGGGCGATTCGTAGAGATATAAATTGTTTCTAGAAATTTGAGGTGGGATTTATCTCTAGCTCTATGCAGGACTGAGAAACAATCATCAATATGTATATATAT
The DNA here is from genome assembly GCA_963585895.1 of Sepioteuthis lessoniana. NCBI lineage: Eukaryota > Metazoa > Mollusca > Cephalopoda > Myopsida > Loliginidae > Sepioteuthis > Sepioteuthis lessoniana. The sequence continues at coordinate 44,379,329 of OY757940.1, read as the reverse complement.
ATATATATATATATATATATATATATATATATATATATATATATATATATATTATCTGGTATATAACATTTTCAAATGAGCCTAAGCTCATTTTTTTGCGCACAATTAAATGGTTTCTAGTATTTCTATCAAACACAAATAATTCTTTTTACTATTAATCAGTTGTTTGCACATAGTTTTTAGGTAATTTCATTATTAGATGAGTTAGAATTAATTTATTTTGCTTAGTTTTATGGCATATCAACCACTGTTGGATATTTAAAGCCAAATCCTCTTTATACATATATGTATATTAAATATATGATTTTTAAATAGATTTTGTTAATAACATTTTTAAACGAACCAGATTTCATGTTTATTTAGCATAGAGTTTAATGGTTTTAAGTATTTCTACTGAATATGAACAATAACTATAACTCATTTGTTTGTATAAAGTTAAATGGTTTCAAGTATTGCTATGTAACAGTAACAATTCAACATCAGTCATTTATTTGCACACATTTAAATGGATATGCATATATGATCTGAAAGTGAATAGTTTGTAGGTATTTTCATTTTTAAATGAGTTAGAAATGATTTGTTTGTACACAAGTATAACAATTGTTCCTACACGTTTAAATGGTTTCAATTATTGCTATCTCACACTAATAATTCTATTCCGTATTAATCATTTGTTTGCAGACAGTGAAGTGGTTATAAGTATTGCTATTTAACACTTATTATTCTATCCAAAACTTCATGCTATGTAATACCAATAATTCAATTTAGGCGTACAGTTAAAGAATTTCAAGTATTGCTATTTAATTATATTTCTATTCCATATTACTCGTTCGTTTGCACAATTAAATGGTTCCAATTATTGCTATGTATCACTAACAATTCAATTAAACATCAGTCATTTGTTGAATGATCGAACAGTTCTAATTCTAACAATTCTATTATGCATTCTTCATTTGTTTGCACAAAGTTTAAATGTCAAACAGTTCTATTTGACCCATAGATAAGATCCTATCAGGTGCTACCACTCCGCTACCACTCCAGGCCAGAGTGTTCCTAGAAACAATGGCAGTGAATGGGTACTCCATATTTCCCAAATATCCAGGATTGGAGCCTCACCATCAGATTGTTTAGAGTCATATCCGACTTCTCACCAAGTCAGATATGACACAAGGTTATTTTATTGTGGAGGGCCACGCATAAATCGAGCTTCATAGATGGCTTTCATGAATAGCCTTCAAAGGATCCATAAGCCTAGTTCGTTGGGACTATAGAATATACTGACTGCTTCTCTGCAGAAGGGTAAAACGCCTCCAACGAGTGTCCTGGATATGACACTAAACAATCTGATGATGAGGCTCCAGTAATGCTGGAGCTTTGGGGATTGTGGAGTACCCCCTTTATTTCCATCACCCATATGTCCACATTCCACAAACTTCCAGAATTGGAGCCTCACCATCGTATGGTTTACTGTCATATCAAGGATATTTGTCGGGTGAGTCTTACCCCTATGCAGAGAAGCAGTTGATGTATTCTACAGCCCTTGCCGACGAAGCTAGCTCATTTAGAAATATTGGGGTTACGGTGTATAATAAAATAGCGCTTAGGCCGAAATATCAGGTTTAGATTGAGCTGTAAATTTGTACTCAGAAATATTGAGCCTACGGTGTATAGTAATATAGTGATCAACCAGAAATTGAGCATACGGTGTATTGTAATATAGTGATCAGCCAGAATTATTGAGTATACGATGTATAGTAATATAGTGATCAGCCGGAAATATTGAGCATACGGTTTATATATATTTACCAACCCCTTCACCCGAGCAGGTCAATTTTTAAGCGAAGTTTAACAGGTTTGAATACAGAGTTTTACTTCTCCTAGACTAGTTGCCTCACCAAGGCTGAAGAACCTAGTCTGCCCTACTATTTACCCATAGCTGGAGGGAGAATAATTGGATTCATACCTTTCCCAAGGGTATTAGTGCTATGTGAAATGCAATCAGTCTCGTCCAGGATTTGAACTCATGTCGCCGTGTCCATTTCTTACGATGATAACCATTACACCACGGGCACCTCCTAGAGCATACGGTGTATAGTAATATAGTGATCAACTGGATATATTGAACCTACGTTGTATCATAAAATAGTGCTCCGCCGTAAATATTGAGTTTACCGTGCATTTAGGTTTACCTGAACCTCCACTACCTGAAGAATGTGACACAAGGTCAATTTTAAGCGGAGTACAGCTGGTTTGAATTCAGAGTTTTCCATCTCCTATACTGGTTGCCTGCCGAAAGCGAGAAATCAGTCTGACCAACTATTTACCCATAGCTGAGGGAGGGAGATGGAGTAATACAATTTCAAACTTCTCATTGGGGATTCAAACTCTCGTCGCCGATTACATTTTAAACAACGATAACCGTTTCGCTAAGAGCACCTTAATTTAGGATTGCACTTCGTTATCCGCGCCAGAACGCGTACATCGAGCAATGCAAAACTTCGTGTGAGTGACGGGTCGGTAAGGAAGGCCAAGATTCAAATAACCGCCTCTTGTAGTTCCCGCTTCTTTAATCTTCCGATTTTCTTAACTAACAGTTCTTTTTCTTCTTCTTCTTCTTCTAGATTCAAATCTTACCAGATGGGTCTTACAAATTGTGAAGCCAGCCCAGTCATGTTATCTTCCGACAAGCGAGCGGTGTGACTCGACCTTACGCCTTCTTCTCTTATCATTTTGTTGATATCTAAACTTAACGGCAGTAAATCACTGTTTACTACGAACGATTTCTCTTTTTCCTTTGTCCCGGTTTCCCTAACAATCGGAACTTTGTGTACATGACTACCACAGTTTACAGCCCTATAACGTCGGCAACATTGGCTTCCCTAAAACAGAGCATGGACAATGCCGATATTGAGTAGACAATACTGTTTAAAAAAAAACGACCACAAATAAAACTGATCGTCGCAGAGCAATTACAGAAAAAAAAAAGACCGAAGAAAAAAAGAAATATAGAGATGTGCTTAAAGAAGAAGAAGAAGAAGAAGAAGAAGAAGAAGAAGAAGAATATCGTCCAACTGGGGTGAGGAGTACGGAAAAATATTAGAGGGCAGAGAGTGGACGAAGATCATTGGAGGCAGTAAATTGCCATAAGAATCAACTGATCGTTTTATATTTGTTTCTTTTTTTTTTTTCATTACTAAACATCGTAAAGTCAGTATTTTATGATATTTCATTGGTATTTTACTATACATCGTAAGCCTAATATGTCGAGTTTAGGAGGCGCACTTAGTATGACGGTTATCATCATCATTATCATGTCGTGCTAGTAGCACGGATATCCCTGACCCTCTCTCGTCACTTTTCCCTATCGTTCACCGCCTCAGGCAGGTCTTCAGGACAACATCCTGTATCCTCACATAGTTGCTGAATGTATGTTCGTGCTGGTCGTCCTGCTTCTCCAGCAGTGTCCTGCATGTCTGGTTCGTCTAACTTGAATAGTTTTCGTGATAGGAGGCAGGTGGCCGTAGTCGTAGAAAATTAAACCGGTAACCCGAGTTCCAGTCCTGTTTGCATTTCACAAAGCACTAATAACCTTTGCTCTGTTTAAAAATTATTTATATTCAATTAGAATGCTTATTTTCTTTATTTCTTTGTTTAATCATATTTACCAACCCCTCTGCTTGGGCAGGATATGACACAAGGTCAATTTTTAAGCAGAGTTTAACTGGTTTGAATTCAGAGTTTTCCTTCTCGTAGACTAGTTGCCTCACTTTATTTCTTTGTTTAATCATATTTACCAACCCCTCCGCTTGGGCAGGATATGACACAAGGTCAATTTTTAAGCAGAGTTTAACTGGTTTGAATTCAGAGTTTTCCTTCTCGTAGACTAGTTGCCTCACTTTATTTCTTTGTTTAATGGCATATCAACCTACGTTGGTTATATAAAGCGGAAACCATCCTTGAAAATAAACAGTAGTGATGTAATCTAAACCATAACGAAGGAAACCCTTGTACAAAAACAATACTATTACTTTAACCCATAACGTAGGCGGGGGGGAAACAAGAGAGTTCATACTTTTGCTATGGGTATTAGTCCGAAAGTGAACGTTATAGCGCTATTAGAGTTCGAACTCGCGTACTGTGATACTACAATCTAGCACGTTAGCAACTACGACGTGAGGACTCTCCACTGTATAGATAAATGATAAGAAAGCTCAAATATACTTTACATCCAATCTTCATAGCGTATATTCGTTAATTAAATTGTTTATTAATTTACTTTGAGTTACGTTTCTTCTTAGCTTCTATTCAACCCCAAACTTTCTAATGTGAGTTTGTTTCTCAAGTTCACGCCATAAAACCAACAATATGAATCCATCTCCGTCTCCCCACAGTCACGAGTAAATATATAAAAGAGTACTCCGCATTCCCCAAAGCTCCAGAACTGGTGCCGTACTATAAGATGGTTTAGTGTCACATCCAAGACACTAGTTGGGGTGGGGGTGGGGAATCTTACCACTCTGAAGAAAATCCAGTCGACGTATTCTATAAACGCACCCCCACCCCAACTTATTTGAAACAGAAAGATATTTAGAGAAATAGGTTGGTTGGTTGTTTTGTTTTATGGCGCATCAACCCTTTTCGGGTCATTTAACACCGAAGTAAGTCATTTTAATAAAAGTTTCAAACAATTCAGTTTAGTATAAGTACACAGTTTTTTGTTCACACACAGTAAAATGGAAAAATAGTTAATTTCAGAGAATTCAGTTTAGCGTAATTACTGTTTAGTTCTATTTGACCAATAGATAGGATCCTATCCGGGTAAGAGTGGACCTGGGAGCAGAGTGGACCTGGGACAGATTGGGTTTTTTAGCCATATAATGTGAAAAGGAAAAAAGCAAAACTCAGAATTCAAACTAGCTATACATCGTTGGAAAAATGATCTTGTGCGACTTCCTGTTTCTACTTTAAGACTTTTTTCTTCTTGTACCCCTTCTTGTCCCTCTTTATTTCTTACACTTCTTTTCTACGCATCTTTCTGCTTTTTTTTCCTCCCTCTCATTCGTATCTCTATTTTCCTCTTCTTTTCTATCTCTCTCAGTCACCTTTTTCTCATTTTCTAAGTATGTTTCTGTTTCTTTTTCCACTTATCTCCCTTTTTTTATTATATTCCCCATCCTTCTCCTTCTCTAAGCATTTTCTTCTTCTTCTACTACTTCTTCCAACACTTTATTTCTTCTTTGTCTTCTTTTCTTCGCATATTTTAACATCTTTATCTTTTCTTCCTTCTCTTCTTCTCTTCTTTATCATTTTTGGCCCAGCCGTCTGCTACAGAACACGCCGACTGCTTTTCTGCAGACGGGTGAGACCACCGCCAAAGAGTGTCCTAATATGACACTAAACAATCTGATGGTGAGGCTTCAGTAATACTGGTGCTTTGGGGAACGCAGAGTACCCATTCATTGCTATTGGTCTGTGGGGATTTAGGAATTAACAGTAAAACTCCCAACCGGATATTGACTCGTCGGTTGCCAGATACAAAATGTATAAACGCGTCGCCACGCATAAGGCTCCACGCATCCATCCGGTTAGAATCAGAAAAAAGAAAAATAATAAAATGTAAAGTAGCCAATGGGAAGCGGTCGCGCCAAAATTCGAATGATTTTGGAGTGGCGAATTTGGAGCCGGTGAAGAGAGATAAATACTCAGGTTTTCTGTGAACCGCCCTCTTTTTCGGGTAGTGACGTCGAACCGACAACACCGATTTTACTATCTGGTGTTTTTGGGCACCACGCTACGTCTTGGGACGTAGCGTTGGTTCGTCCATTCACCAAGTTAATAAAGGAAAGTATGGAAGAAATGTTTTCGTCTCTTGTCTGTTTCTATCCTTTCTTTTTGCATATTTCTTTTGGACCTTCTTTGGGCAAGGCATTGCGCCAGCCAGTCAACGTGGGGTAAAATAATATAACCAAAATATGGAGTCAGATATCTTACGGCAACACAGCCTTGCCCTTAGCGCCTGACCTTCCTAAAAACCCTCAAACTCCACAGGTCCAAGGTCCAATCTGGCCCGGTGTGGTAGGGTCCTATCTCTGGGTCAAATACAACTTTTTGACATCTACTGTGTACTTATGCTAAACTGAACTTGTTTTAAATAAAACTGTTTCATCATTCAACTGTTGCCCAATCGGCTGGGGCTGTAGAATACACCGACTGCACCTTTGCAGAGGGGTAAGACCCACCCCCCACAATGTGAGTCCTGGATATGACACCTAACAATCTGATGGTGAGGTTCCAGTGATACTGGGCCTTTGGGAAATGCGGAGCACCCCTTCATTGCTATTGCTCCCAGGTCCACTCTGGCCCAGCGTGGTAGCACCTTTTAGGGTCCTCTCTATGAGTTAAATAGAACTAACGGCATACTTATGCGAAACTGAATTGTTTGACTAAACTAAATAGCTTGAAATAGAAATATTTTTGACAATTAATCCGTACTTACATTTAAGCAGCGGCCTTATGCTAAACTGAATTATTTTACACTAAATTGAATTGTTAAATATAGAACTGTTTTGACATTTAACTGTGTGTAAACAAAATATGTACTTATACTAAGCTGAATTAGAACTGTTTGAATAAACTGAATAGCTTGAAATAGAAATGTTTTTTGACAATTAAACTGTGTACTAATGCTAAACTGAATTGTTTGAAATAGAAATAACTATTTTCATAAAAATGGATTTGGCGTTAAATAACCTACAAAGGTTGATATGCCATAAATCCCAACCAACCAACCAACCAAAATCATTCAACTGTGTAAACAAAGGACTAATGTTTAATTGAATTGCTAGGGATAGATAGCAATACTTGGAATCATTGAACTTTGTTGACATGCTAAACTGAATTGTTTTATATAGAACTGTTTTTTACATTTAACTGCGTGTGAACAAAAAACTTTATTTAAACAAATGACTAACTGTATGTAAACAAGAAACTGTGTACTTATAATAAACTAAATCGTTTTAAATACAAATGTTTTTACATTTAACTGTATTAGATAGAAATAAATAAAACCATTTAACTGTGAAAAAAATGACCTCAGGCTCGTTTAAAAATATTAATCATATATTTAATATATGTATAAAAAGGATTTGGCATTAAATGACCTACAATGATTGATGTGCCATAAAACCAAACCAAACCAAATCATTATCAATTTCGGCACATTTCTCCTCCTCTTCCTCTTCCTCCTCCTCATTCTCCTCCTCCCCCTCCTCTTTTATCTCTCGAGCTTTCTCTTCTTCCTCTCTGAGAATCCTACGATTACTTTTTCTACTTCTCCTCCTTCAGCTCAAAGCTTTTTCGACAACGCCGTCTCCTTGCCTTATTTTGTCTTCTTTTTTATTCTTTTATTTTTTTCTTTTCTTTCTTTTTTTTAGACTCCTTCCTATTTCTCTATTGCCTAGTCGGTTGGAGCTGTAGAATACACCGACTGCTTCTTTGCAGAGGGGTAAGACTCACCCAAGATGTGCCCTGTATATGACATTAAACAATCTGATGGTGAGCTTCCAGTAATGCCGGAGCTTTGGAGAATACGGAGTACCCCTTCATTGCCATTGCTCCCAGGTCCACTCTGACCCAGATAGGATCCTATCTATTGGTCAAATAGAACTAAACAGTAATTACGCTAAACTGAATTCTCTGAAATTAACTATTTTTCCATTTTACTGTGTGTGAACAAAAAACTGTGTACTTATACTAAACTGAATTGTTTGAAACTTTTATTAAAATGACTTACTTCGGTGTTAAATGACCCGAAAAGGGTTGATGCGCCGTAAAACAAAACAACCAATCAACCAAACAACCAACCTATTTCTTTAAATATCTCTCTGTTTCAAATAAGTTGGGTGTGGGGTGGGTCTATAGAATACGTCGACTGGATTTTCTTCAGAGTGGTAAGATTCCCCCCATCCCAACTAGTGTCCTGGATGTGACACTAAACCATCTTATAGTACGGCACCAGTTCTGGAGCTTTGGGGAATGTGGAGTATTCTTTTATTACCAATGCTCACATGTCCACACTGATCCGAAGGGGTAGTACTTGTTAGGGTCCCATCGATAAGTCAATAGAAATATTTAATCATTTCCTATACTTGAAGCCATTTAACTGTATGCAAACAAATGAGCTCTGGCACGTTAAGAAATATTACCAACAAATTATTCGTTTACAAATCATAAGTTTACTTAGATAGATAGATAGATAGATAGATAGATAGATAGATAGGATTTGGCATTAATTAACCAGCAAGGGTTGATATGCCATAAAACAAAACTAGCCAACCCAAATAAGCGGTACTCAATTGTAATTAAATCGGGCATTTATCTAGGTACAAACAAAGTACTGTTAAATTGAATTGTTTGTATTACATAGGAATACTTGAAACCATTTATCTGTGTGCAAACAAATGACTGTTAAATTAAATTGTTAGTATTACATAGCAATACTTGAAACCATTTATCTATTTGCAAACAAATGAGCTCTGCCTCGTTTAAAATGTTACCTAAAAACTATTTGTTTACAAATCATGTATATTTAGTGTTTGCCAATGGCCCAGGAGACCGGGGTTCAATCCCAAGTCGAGTCATACCAAAGACTCAAAAAATGGTACTTGATGCTATGTTACTTAACACTCAGCATCATAAGGTAAGGATCAAGGGTAAATTGAAGTAATCCAGGGAAAGGAGTAGCGCCCTCCTCTACACCTTGGTGTAGTAGCTAACGAAAAAGGGAGCCTTCGGGTCACCGTCGACTTCGGTCTCCAACTTTACTTATAAACAGGATTTGGCATTAAATAACCTACAAGAGTTGATATACCATAAAACACAACCAACCATCCTTCTTCTGTTTCTTTCTCTTCCCCTCCTCCTATTCCTCCTTCTCTTCTTCCTCTTCCCTCTCTTCAACTTATTTTCTTCTCGACATTTTTTCTTCCGCTCTTTCTCTCTACTTTTTCATCTTCTAATCTTCTTCCTCTTCATTAGTCTGATTCAGCATATTTCTCCTTCTTCCTCTTCCTCTTATTCACTAAATAGCTTTCTTTCTCTTTCTATTCTCCTCCTCTTTCTCCTTTTCTTCTTCCTTCTTCTTCTTCAACACAAAGCGTTTTTCTTCAACTCCTTCTCTCAGCACATTCTTTCTTCCTCTCTTTTTCTACGCATCTCTCAATTTCTTTCTTCTTCTTCTTCTTCTTCTTCTTCCTCCTCCTCTTCCTCCTTCTCCTCTTCTTGTCAGAATATTTCTATCCCGTCATTTTCTCCCCCTTTTCTTCCTCTTCTTTCTCATTCTTCTTCTTTTCTCCGCATATTTCCACTTTTGTATTTTCTCCTCCCGCTCTTCTTCCTCTTCCTTCCTTTTTACCGCCTTTCTTTTTCATCTCGTACTCTTCCTCCCCTTCCTCATACTTCTTCTTTTCTCCCCACCTTTCCATATTTACCAACCCCTCCGCTCGGGGAGGTCAATTTTTTAGCGGAGTTTAACAGGTTTGAATTCAGAGTTTTCCTTCTCCAAGATTCGTTGCCTCACCAAGGTTGAAGAACCTAGTCTGTCCTACTATTTACCCATAGCTTGAGGGAGAATAATTGGATTCATTCCTTTCCCAAGGGTATTAGTGCTATGTGAAATGCAATCGGTCTCGTCCAGGATTTAAACTCGTGTCGCCATGTCCATTTCGATAACCATTACACCACGGGCACCTCCTATTCTTTTTTCTCCCCACCTTTCAAGCCCATCTCCCCCTCGTTCCTTCTTCTTCCTCCTTCTCCCTTCTTCTTATTCATTCCCTCAACACCTTTCTTCCTCCTCCTCTTCTCTAACGTAAATTTAATGTTCCCACTTTTTCTAAACAAAAATCATTTTGATTTTTACCAAAATGTTTTTTTTTGAGAAAGAATCAAAGTACACAAACATTTCGATTTATCATTCTTTGAGACATGAGAAAGATCCTCTCTGCCGACATTTTTCACTGTCCGGATATCCTGCCATCTGGCCCGACTTCGTTTTCTCAACACTGAATCTCGATAAACGGACAGACAGACGCCGCTCCCTTACATCCAGACATTGTAATATATATAAAATTATCACTAGGAAAACTAAATATACTTATCTAAGTATTTGCTAATAGATATTTTGCAGCTGAATGAATAAAAGTATTCATGAAAGCCGAATATATATTCTCATCGAGAGACAGACTGTTTCGTTGTATCAAAATTCTTCAGTGTGGCTAGACAAGCAGGACGCTTCAAACTGGGATCGAAACCCACGTAAATTTACGCTAGACTTGGTATTCAACCACTCAGCCATTTCGGAAAAACACGTCAGCTCGGGAATTGTAACGCATTTGTATTAGTCAAAAATTTCCCATATTTATTGAATGACCCTTACAAAGGTCCTACCTCAGTCAAAAGTTCCCATTTATTTAATGAACCTCGTATAGAGCAATGATATCATTAAAAGATAAACGATTAAAATCAGCCAATAAAAATCTTCACCATTAGATAACACTGATGATAAAAATATTGTGAAACTTCATTTGGGTGATTTTATTCGTTTTTCTTTTTAACATTATATATATATACTCACACATACAGATGTAGCGGAGTAGAGTGTGAATGATTGAATCTATAAATTAATCAACAAATTAATGAATTTTTATGTCTTTAAATTGAGTGAAAAAATTTGATGAAGAACAGAAGTTACAAAATCTTTTCTTAAAAGAACGTAAATACTTTTTTGGGGGAGAAAGTAAAGATTCATGCATGAAATATAGCAGTTTTGTTTTGTCTAAATCTAAAAGATTAATTTTGTGTCTGTAAAAGATCTTTTGCATAAGCGTGTAACTATGCAGTGAGAGAACAATGTTATGACGCAAATGTCAGTTCATTAGCCAAATTAAACTATCAGCTATGAGATAATTTTTTGTAATAGTAGAAGCAATAGATTTATGTAAACATCAACATGTTCATTTAATTTAAGATGGTTAAGCGATGTTGAAATTCAATATTTGACACGCCGCGAAAAAATTGAAGGAATAAAACACAAAATACTTAAAGAAATCTTTTCCTGATTATTAAAAATAAAAGCTAGATAAATTCATAAATGAATCATCGACTTTTTATTTAATTTTTCGCAGCAAATCAAATATTGTTTTCTGCGAAGTATCTCCCAGAAATTTTAAAACAAACACATACACGCTAACTAGTCATTAAAAGCAAAAATAGATTCAAAATTACAGCCTAGTTTTTACAAAAAAACTAACTCTTTTTTAGTATGGAAATAAGTTGATTTCCTATGTATATAAATATATGTGTGTGTGTGGAGGTAAATAATGGAAATGAATCTGGCAGTATGAAGAAAATATTATATTTTACTAGAACATCCATCGTTGTTTTAATAACACTTATTTCACCATCTAAAAGTCCTGACGAAGTTTAGCTAAAACGGAAATGTTTTAACGTTGTCTTTCCTTTATAATAAATTCATCACATTTAGATTACTTAGTTTTCCAATTTTATTCTGACCCAGTCAGCTGGGACTTCAGAATATACCGATTGCATCTCAACAGAGGGGTAATATTCCTCCAACGAATGTCCTGGATATAACCCTAAACAGTCTGATGGTAAGATTCCAGTAATGTTGATGTTTTAGCATTGTTAAGATCGGCTTGAGAACTGAGAAGAGTCCTGGAGATTTAAGGAGACTTAAACTTCAGTGAGAAACCATCGGCTAACGCTGGAATGAAAAAAAATCGCAAAGGAGTTAAATAACCATAATATGAACAAACCGAAGACTTGGACATACGTAAGAAAGGGACACGAAAAAACTTCCAAGCAGCGGTCGTGTCGATACTGCTGTATGGATGCACCACTTGGACGCTTACAAAAGGGCTGGAGAAGAAGCTAGACGGCAACTACACGAGAATGTTGCGAGCAATATTAAATAAGTCCTGGCGGCAACACTACACAAAGCACCAACTATGCGGCCACCTTCCTCCCATCACGAAAACTATCCAAGTTAAACGAACCAGGCACGCAGGACACTGCTGGAGGAGCAGGGACGAGCTCATAAGTGATGTACTCCTATGAACCCCCACATATGGACGAGCTAAAGCAGGACGACCAGCTAGAACATACATACAGCAGCTATATGGGGATACGGGATGTAGCCCTGAAGACCAGCCAGAGGCGATGAACGATAGGGAAAAGTGGCGAGAGAGGATCAGGGATATCCATGCTAGCGGCACGACATAATGATGATGATGATGAAGGACCAATTATATTAAAGTGAAAATTGATAATGCGCTTCAGAATATCAAGTGTATAGACAGAAATGAAATGGTTAATGAGAAGAAAAGAAGCAAACTAGCACAAAAGGAGTACAAAATTAGGCACGATTGAGTGGTGAAGGTGATTCATTGGGAATAGTGCAAGAGATTAAGACCAGCCTTGTCATCTAGTGGATGTTGCTGTTCCAACGAACCACTGAATGAAAATGACAGCAGTCGAAAAGATAAACAAATGCTTGGACCTTGCTAAAGAACAAAAAAAGTGTGGAACACGATGGTGATGGTGATGGTGATACCGATCGTAATTGGTGCACTTGGAACGGTCTCAAAAAGCGTAAAAAAAGACTAGAGGAATTGGAAATCAGAGGAAGAATCAGAACCATCAAGACGACAATATTGTTAACATTGGCAAAAATTCTGAGAAAAGTCCTAGAGGTGACTTTCTGTCATTCAGACTCCATTAAACTCTGGTCGGATAAATTCACTAGGCATAAAACGATAATAAAAGCAGGATAAAAATGATATTGAATATGTTGAATACAAGCTCACCTGAGAATCGAAAACGTGAAACTCAGAGTGGTCCTATTTACCAACCCCTCCGCTCGGGCAGGATATGACACAAGGTCAATTTTTAAGCGAAGTTTAACAGGTTTGAATTCAGAGTTTTCCTTCTCCTAGACTAGTTGCCTCACCAAGGCTGAAGAACCTAGTCTGTCCTACTATTTACCCATAGCTGGAGGGAGAATATTTGGATTCATACCTTTCCCAAGGGTATTAGTGCTATGTGAAATGCAATCAGTCTCGTCCAGGATTTGAACTCGTGTCGCCGTGTTCATTTCCTACGACGATAACAATTACACCACGGGCACCTCCTGAAACTCAGAGTGGTGAGTTTTAACCTGTTTTAGTATTATCCTATCTTATACTTGGAAAACTATTCTGATAGTGCTCCGAAGTTTCGAACGTTGAACACTCTTAAGATTTTTCAAGTGAAAAACTATTTTGCCGTTAAGTTTTAATGCTGATTATATATGTGTGTGTGTGTGTGTGTGTGTGTATGAGTATCATTAAGTCATGCTGATAGCATGAAGTCTCTCTCTCTCTCTCTCTCTCTCTCTCTCTCTCTCTCTCTCTCTCTCTCTCTATTTGTCCATATAATCCATCACTCCTGGCAGTTACTCTAGACTGCATCCAGTGTCCGTATATATACATATATATATATATATAATTTGGAGAGTGCTCAATATCTCTCATAGAGCTATAACAATAATAATAATAATAATAATAAATAAATAAATATTAGTTTTTATACATTTGTTCTGGCTCATTGGCCAAGTGGGTAGAATGTTCGCCAATGGTCTGGGATATATGGGTTCAATCCCAGGTCACGTCATACCAAAGACTTTAAAAATGGTACTTGATACCTCCTTGCTTAACACTCAGCAGTAAAAGGTACGTATCAAGGGTAAAGTGGGGCAATTCAGGGAAACGAGTAGCGCCCTCCCCTACACCTCGGTGCTGTAGATATTGAAAAGGAAGCCTTCTGGTTGCCTCGACTACGGTCGTCAACTTTACTTTATATATATTTAATAGCATGCATGCTTTGTCGTATAAATACGGCATGGAACCAGAGATCGCAGGTAAGCATCCATGCTATTAAATATATTAAAACTAATGTATATTTATTTATTATTATTATTATTATTGTTATTGTTGTTGTTATTATTATTATATATAAGTTGGTGCGCGTAGTGTAACGGTTACTGTTGTAGAAAATGGACCCAGTGACCCGATTTCAAAACCTGGACGAGGCTATTTGTATTTGTAGAGATTATTAAAAATAAAAAAATATAATAAAATAAAATAAATCAAAAAAAGATACCGGCTTCCAGAAGCCACAGACTGGAAGTAAGAACGGTGAAAACTTACTTACTACACCGAAACATCTACTTAACATAACCACAAACTCTCAACTCATCACACATCGAAAATGACATATATTTCAATGCCTTGTTTGGGAAACACGACTACGTCCATTAGTCCAGGAAAACATCTCCCCGCTACAGAATTGCCGTTTTAAACCCTAAAATAAAGTCGTCATTTAAAAGTTATCTTCGTTTCTTTCATTCTCTTCCTTCCTTAAATTTTCTTGCAGCCTTCTACAGACAAAAAAGACGCCTACAATTTAGATGGGGTAAGAAGAGAACAACGGAGTCAGATACTATAACAACCGACACAAGGCACCTTGGTTCGTGTAATGGTTAGCAAGGTAGACTAGTAAACCTTCACGAGCAAAAAGCTTAGTAAACAACCGACAACCACCAACGACAACAACACACAAACTACAAAACGAAAACAAAAAAAAAAAACAACCAAATCTTCCTTTCCCCATACATTTTACAAAACGCTAATACTCTTTGAATCCACCGACTGGCGTGGATTAACAAATCGAAGGGTTCTTCATCTTTGTTTTTGTTTTTGTTTTTTGGGGTTTTGGGGGTTTTTTTTGTTGTTTTTTGAAGAGGGGTGCAGTTATGTAGGCTTGTTGAAATGTGGCTTTTAACTCATATAATAGCAAAAACGCATAACTCCCCGCCTAGCTGTCCTTGTTCTCACAGTTTAGTTTCTGTAAACAATCATTAAGTGTCGATGAATATCCATATTTACCCAACCCCTCCGCTCGGGCAGGATATGACACAAGGTCACTTTTTAAGCGGAGTTTAACAGATTTGAATTCAGAGTTTTCCTTCTCCTCAACTAGTTGCCTTACCGAGGCTAAAGAACCTAGTCTGCCCTACTATTTACCCATAGCTGGAGGGAGAATAACTGGATTCATACCTTTCCCAAGGGTATTAGTGCTATGTGAAATGCAATCAGTCTCATCCAGGATTTGAACTCGCATGGCCGTGTCCATTTCCTCCGATGATAACCCCTATACCACGTGCACGTGTCGATGAATATCAATGGACGCAATTTATTGACATGGATAAATTCAGTGACACACCGCTGTTTCGTACACATTTTCATATGAGACACCATTTTGTCTTACTGGCGCTCTGCTGCTCTGCTGCTCTCTGTGAACGTATAAGTTTTTTTTTCTTTAATTTGGGTTTAGACGGAAGGTTTAAACTCTATTATCAAGACACGATATGATCAAACATATCGAAATAGGTGGCATTACTCTCGCAACAATTCTTGTTTATAAGAGTGGAACAGAGGAAGAGAGAGAGAGGGGGAGAGATAGTGAGTGTGTGAGAGTGTGTGTGAGAGAGAGAGAGGGTGTGTGTGTGTGTGTGTGCGTGCGTGAGAGACAGAGAAAAAGAGTGTATGTGAGAGAGAGGGAAAGAGAGCGTGTGCGAAAAAGAATGAGAGTTTGTAGGTGTGTGAGAGAGAGACAGGATGTGCGTGTGCGTGCGTGTGTAAGAAAAAAAGAGTGTGTCTGAGAGAGAGAGAGTAGTGGGGGAAGAGAGAGAAAGAGAGTGTGTGAGTGAAAAAGAAAGAGGGTGTGTGTATGTATCTATAAGAGAGGGGGGTGAGCATGTGTGAGAGAGAGAAAGAGTGTGAAATAGAGAGATTGTATGTGTGTGTATGTATGTGGGAATGTGTGTGTTGTGTGTGTATCAGAGAGAGAAAGAGAGAGAGAGTGTGTGTGTGTGTGAGAGAGAGAGAAAGAAAGAAAGAAAGAAAGAAAGAGTGTATGTGTGAGAGAGAGTGCGTGTGTGAGTGTGTGCGTGGGTGAGAGAGAGAAAGAGAGTGAAAGAGAGAGAGTGTGTATGTATGTGAGAGAGAGTGTGTGTGTGTTTGTGTAGAGAGTAGTTTGCAACTTCCGTATAATCAAGTACTTGATAACATTTCAACTTCGAAATTGAATCTTGATACACTAAGATTCGTCCCATTAGAATTCCCAGCTGGAGAAATGCCGAGAAGAAGAAGAAGAAGAAGAAGAAGAAGAAGAAGAAGAAGAAGAAGAAGAAGAAGAAGAAGAAGAAGAAGAAGAAGAAGAAATGTGCAAAGAGGAGAAATTTTATCACTATTCGTGACTTATCGAGTCGCTCCCACGTGGGGTTGAATCAAGTGACAGCAAGTCCGTTAAGTACTCCAGCTGATTTTTGTAATGCTATCATCTGAACGGTTTCGATCCCTCCTGAGATTTTCAATTCATCCAACCTGTTTGCAAGACTCATGAAATATACCAATATTGTCACGACCGTTATTTTTTTTTTCTCTTGTGAAGTCCAGACATGTTACCCGCCAAATCCTTTCTTACAGTTTTTTTATAATCTTCTTGAACAGCAATAGACATTTTTAGCTCCACCACATTGGGTTATTCTATTTTCCTCAACATTGGGTTATTCCATTATATTTTCCTCAACATTGGATTATTACATTATATTTTCTTCAACATTGGGCTATTCCATTATATTTTCCTCAACATTTGGTTATTCTATAACATTTTCATCTACATTGGGTTATTCTATCATATTTTCCACAAAACTGGGTTATTCCATTATATTTTTCTCAACATTGGGTTATTCCATTACATTTTCCTCAACATTGGGTTATTCTATTATATTTTCATCTACATTGGGTTATTCCATTATATTTTCCTCAACATTGGGTTATTCCATAATATCTTCATCTACATGGGTTGTTCTCTTATATTTCCCTCAACATTGGGTTATTCCATTATATTTTCCTCAACATTTGGTTATTCCTATATATTTTCATCTACATTGGGTTATTCCATTATATTTTCCTCAACATTGGGTAATTCTATTATATTTTTCTCAACATTGGGTTATTCCTATATATTTTCATCAACATTGGGTTATTCTATTATATTTTCATCAACACTGGGTAATTCCATATTTTTCTCAACACTGGGTTATTCCATTGTATTTTCATCTACAGTGGGTTATTCCATGATATTTACCTCTGCATGGTTAGGAAAAAACTTATATACAATTAATTTAGATAATTTGATACATTTTATTTTATGAAGCCATCATTTTCTGCAATTAAATAAAGATGTTTTGTATCTTATCTGGTGTTATTTTTTTATATAGCTGTAAATAAACTAACAGTGAACATCCCCTAAGTGTGCCATTTCCATAGTTTTTGCCAGGAATATTCATCCGTGCCTCCCACCTGGCAGTATTTGACACAATGTCTTTTTTATAGTGGGGATGTGGAGGTGGGGGAAGTCGCACACGAGCCGAACCTCGTGCGCAGCTGGACTAAGCTGGTCATAGGATCACGTGGTACATTGTGAACTACGCTATCCTTTACTAAGTCTCCTGACACATATGCCATGAGACCTTTCTGTTCATAGGTCTTATGCAATGTGAATCTATGCTTGTCATTGCTACTCCGCGAGGTACGAATGCCAGGCGGCCTAGCCAAGATCACCCTAAGAGCAAGCTCCTTTGCCAGGTAAATATCTTTTTGCCGAGTGTAAGTTAAGTAAAGTAAGGTTGGCGACCGTAGTCGAGGGAGACCCGAAGGCTCCCTTTTCAATAGCTACTACACCGAGGTGTAGGGGAGGGTGCTACTCCTTTCCCTGGATTGCTCTACTTACCCTTGATACGTTCTATATATTGCTGAGTGTTAAGCAAGGAGGTATCAAGTATCAATTTTAAATTCATTGGTATGACGTGACCTGGGACAGAACCCAGGTCTCCCGGACCATTGGCGAACACTCTACTCACAATGAGGTTCTTTTATTTAAAAAACCGGGTCTTAAAATATTCATCAAATATAGGAATTCAGTCAAGTGGCTTTAAAATTTTACATATAAAATTTTATGAAAAATGAATGTAATCCAAATACTTATATCATATATCTTCATTGATGCGTCGGGATGGATCATCAGTGATGTTTCCTTTGAGTTCACGGCGGGTTTCGGGTCTTGCAACATCAGACCCCTTCGCCCAAATGACCCAATTGGCATTGATCTTACGCTAACTCCCATCCCGGCAGTTAAACGGCGTCTCTTCCACACAAGACAAATAACTGAAGAAAAATAATTTAATCGAGTTTGTTTAAGAAATACTTTATGAAGCCAGAATGTTCAGTTATTAAATAAAAATGTTTTGCATCTTATCTTTTATTAGTTTACTTACTGATATAACTTTGAACATCCTTTTAAAATGTGCTATTTCCATAAATTTTGACTGGAGTTGTATTTGCGAAATGTTTTATTTGTATAAAAATAAACCTGTAAGAATAGTAAATGAATGTACTTTATATTTTGTTCATCTATCGTGATATAAAATCTGTAAATCGGAAATAACTAGATATCATGTCCATTGGTCACCAAGAGGACTGTTAAGTGAGTAAATAATTAGATAAACAGTCAGGCTACCTATCAATGATTCGTGTATATCGTGTATATAATTTAGTTGAGGTGTCCGTGGTGTAATGGTTATCGTCGTAGGAAATGGACACGGCGACACGAGTTCAAATCCTGGACGAGACTGATTGCATTTCACATAGCACTAATACCCTTCGGAAAGGTATGAATCCAATCATTCTCCCTCCAGCTATGGGTAAATAGTAGGGCAGACAGTTTCTTCAGCCTTGGTTAGGCAACTAGTCTAGGAGAAGGAAAACTCTGCATTCAAACCTGTTAAACTCCGCTAAAAAAATTGACCTTGTGTCATATCCTGCCCGAGCGGAGGGGTTGGGTAAATATGATCACACTTTTAGTTGTACTTTGACGTGGCTGGTTTTGTGAAACAACACCCTTCAATTAAAGCACATGGGGTAACGGTCATCATCTTACATAATGGACACGATGATCCGAGTTCAAATTCTGTTTGCGTTTCACTTCGCGTTAATGCTCGTAGAAAAGGTATGACTCTCCGTTTTCACTCCCTTTCCGGCTTTGGGTAAATTATAGAACAAATTGGACTCTTTAAGCTTGGTACTGCAACCGGTCTGGGAAAAAGAAAATTCTGAATTCAAAAACCAGAGGTATCCTGCTAAAAAATGACCTTGTGTCGTACCCTGACCGTGTAGGATGGGGTAGGATGAATACATATACGCTTCCATTAAATCTTGGAAAGTAAGTAGGAGTCAGAGACTTCATAACTATGCGAGGGTGAAGAAAAAGGAGGAGGAGAAGGAAGAGGGAAAAGATGAGCAGCGGGAAAAGTAGCAGAGAAAGAGAAAAGTAGAAGTAATAGGAGAAGAAACAGTTCAAGGGCTAAATATGTATTTACCCAACCCCTCACCACAGGCAAGACGTGACATAAGATCAATTTTCAAGCGGAGTAAAGCTAGTTTGAATATAGTGTTCCTTCTCCTAGACTGGTTGACAAATGATGCTTGACCCAGTCTGCCATGATATTTACGCATAGCTGGAAAGATAAAAAGATGGATCCATGCGTTTTCGATGAGTATTAGGGAGAAGTGAAACACAAACAGCCTTGGAATTAATTTTTATTTATTGCGGACTTTTTGTCCTCATCTTGGTAGCTTGTGTTTTTTTGTTTCTTCTCCCTACGTTTCGGCCAAATTTCACCTCTGGCCTTCCTCAGGTGATTAACCGCGACCTCAGATAGGAACTGTAGGGACTCAGGTGAGCATTGTCAGAAGAGAGCGGTTTCAATTCCTACCCAAGCCGGCCAGAGGTTTACTTGGTAAAAAACGTGGTGCGATAGACAACAACTATGGAAGGCAGTAATTACTGGGGATACAGTTACAAGACTCAGCAGTCCTATCCGAGGTCGTGGTTAATCACCTGAAGAAGGCCAGAGGTGAAATTTGGCCGAAACGTAGTGAGAAGAAACAACAAAAAAAAAACCTACCAAGATGGGGACAAAAAGTCCGCAATAAAAAAAATTAACTCTCAGATTAAGAAGCCTCATCTCAAAAGGATTCCCAATAAAGACACAAACAACCTTGACGATTATTTGAACTCGAGACACCAATTCCATTTCGTATGAAGATAACTGTTACGCTAAGACTGGCTCCCCAATATGCAATCTCTACACAAACTAATCAAACGATAATGATTTCGTTCCATTGTGCAGACATTCTTAACAGCCTGTCAGTGAGGTTTAGAATATGCTGTATGTGGGGAGGGGCTTACCCCTCTATAAGAGGTAACCCCCCACACACACACATGTAACGTTACAGCGCTATGTTAAAAGTTTTCACGTAAGTAAAGTTGGCGACCGTAGTCGTGGGTGACCTGAAGGCTCCCTTTTCAATAGCTACTACACCGAGGTGTAGGGGAAGACGCTACTCCTTTCCCTGAATTGTTCCACTTTATCCTTGATACGTAATTTATATTGCTGAGTATTAAGCAAGGAGATAGCAAGTACCATTTTTAAAGTCTCTGGTATGACACGACCTGGTCTTGAACCCCGGTTTCCCGGACTATTGGCGGACACTCTACCCACTAGGAAAATGTGCCGGTTGTCACGTACGCGATACAAAACGACTCTGTTTACTTGATGGTACGAAAGTTTATTGCTATTAATTTTTTCGTTGTAGCCACGAGACTATAGCGATGAGTGAAATGGTTATTTGTTTAACACTATATTTTTTAGGCAACACAAATGAATTACGAAACTTTTCTTTAACAATACAACAACGAAAGTTCTTTATTTGCAGCTTTGAATATGATTTGCTTTTGGTGCTGCAAGACTCGTGGAGTTTAGGCTTGTTAGTGTTGGAGACGAAATGGCTTAGCGGGATGTTGAGATGGCAGCGTGTTGCTGGACGTGTGAGGGATATGTTTAAAGTCACCGTGTAGTTTGTATCTGGTATTTGGAGGAGAGTATGCATTATCTCCATTAATGTGGGCCAGAAGTGAAATGGTAGCTAGTGTGTCGAGAGCGAAGTACGCTCGGATCGACATAGCCAATTTTTGGGGTGACACAAAGTTGGGCCTATCCGAGGCATGTTGTATGTTTCTAATTTATGTTCAACTGGGATTCCTTGTAAGAAATCCATAAATTAGAAGGTTCCCTCGTTGAGTGTCCAAGCTGCTGCTGCTAGTGTTAAAGACACAGTGAGTTGTCCACACTGGGTGGCTTGTCTAGCTAAAAAGCATCGCTAAGCAGGGACGACCAGACGAACATCTGTTCTGGTCGCCGTCTCACGCTGAAGAGACTGGGTTTGGCCGCTCACCCGTTTTGCTAGCCGGAAATGAAAGTCCGGGCTGAATAGAATAAGTCATCCTTATTGGGTGAAATTAGGTGTTGAAATAAATTGAGCGCCAAACCAAAATACGAGATTTTCCTCTTCTCTACAAGACAAAAGAGATAGATTAACGGAATTACATTAGATCGACAGATAGAACAAAGAGTGGGTGGCAAATTATAAACAGAGACTTAGCCATTATCCGAGACGAAACAGACAACTCTACACTTGGACATTTCTTCTTCACCTCTTCTCACCGTCGGTCCCGATCGACCTTAACTCTTGAATCCTCCGATACGCCGCCTCTAACTTCTGACTCCAATTCGTCAAGTGACTCTGTATCTTATACATCTTCTTATATATTTTTCTAATTATCCCTTCAACTAATCTTTTAATGATACGTAATCACTAAAACTTTTTAGTGACACGCCATCGCTAATATCAGCTAATATGCATGTAAATGTTTATTTTAATACATCGCTGACAGCTGATTTCAAAACAAACCCGTCACACTTTATTTTGACATTCAGTGTGACATGTGTTGTCACAACAAAATCTACTTAAGTTCTGATCTTTAGAAATCGAAAACCTGCAAGTACGAACTCAAAGATTTTAGCTAGCACACAATTTATCACTGAAATAAAATAATTAACTAAAATAATAAATTAAAATACCTAATTATTTTACACATACATAAACGGATGTTTTAGGCATGACACTAAACTCCATCCGGAGATGAGGCTCCTGTTCTACAACTCTGCATTAGACTCTTGGAAGATTACATGAAGGGGAAACAATTTACCTTTTGGGAGGGTTGAAATTGAAATGAATCGTTTGTGACACCCTTACCGTTACTTTTCAGACACACCTCGTATTTTTTTCAATAAAACTTGTAAGTATATCATGTACCTATTATACGATTCTGAGTGTGCAAACGAGCGTATCTTGTCTTTCCTTCTGTGTATTCAGTGTTAGTGTATCACGGATATACTAATGCTAATATTGGTCTCTGGTAATTTGGGACTTGAATAAATACCTTCCGAATAACCTAGCAATCCAATAGTATTTTTCATTTTAATTTTGGTTGTTTTTTGAAATCGTAACTCAGTCGTGTATTTATTTCTAGGTATCAAGGCCCAATTCTGTAGGTCTTCGGAGTGTGGTGTCACTCCTTCCTTGTCATTACTTCCAGGTCCACTCTGACACGGAGTTATAGTAGCTGTTAAAAAGATGCTTTAAATTATTACTCTTCGATAGGAATACTTGAAACCATATAAATATATAAATTTTTTCTATCAAGAATAGTTCCATGAAGTTACAAATGTCTCCAAAGGTTTATTATTATTATTATTATATTTACTTGAGAGTTTTTCAGATCAGCATTAGTTGATGGTCTTTCACTAAAGTTTGAATGACAGCAAGTCTCCTCAAGTCTCCAGGACTCTTCTCAGTATTCTGGCCGATCTCAATAATATACTAGTTTGGAGGGTCTCCATTCGTCCTCTTATTTCCAAGTCCTTCAGTCCTTTTACCAATCCTTTGGTACCGAGAGCACCAATTACAATTGGTATAAACGTCACTTTCATGTTTCATAGTTTTTTCAATTCCCTAACATGGTCCGGGTACTAATCCTTCTCTTCGATTTCTTTCAACCTTACTCTTTGGTCAGCTAGGACAGCAAATTATTATTATTATTATTTACTTAGAACGAGGTAGGACTCCGTGGCATAATGTCTAAAGAGCCGGAATGTAGCCTCGGAGAAAGCGACACAAGTCGTGCAAGTACGTTCACTTTGGGACTAATACTTTTGAGAAAGGCATGAACCCTATTATTCCCCTGCGCTATCGGTTAAATTTAATCATTGCTGTTCTTCTACAATGAAGGCTTCGGCATTAAATAACCCATGAAAATTGATGTGCCATTAAAGAAAGCGACAAAACCAAAACAAGGTCCAATTGAGATAGAAGTTACCCTAGGTTTTTCTACCAAGCGCTTTCGCTCATGTCAATTGATCTTTTCAAATGATCGTCTTCAGAGGGATTTTTTGCTTTTATTTGGTTGGGTGCTGCTATCTACGATATATATATATATATATATATATATATATATATATATATATATATATATAAGGGTTGGACAAAACAATGGAAGCACCTAGAATCTTAGTATCATAATTTTGAAACTCCTATAAAACCATCAAACGTTTCTAATTTTTATATCTTTTGATTTATTATTAATTTTTCTCGTTTTATTTTACTAAAATAGTTGGGTTTTTTTTTACAGATATTGTCAGAAGGAATTAATCAAAGTCATTAAATTGTCAGATTTTTCAGGCTTTAAAAGAAGTCAAATTGTTGGTGGTCGTACAGCAAAAAAACAGCCGAATTATTTGGTGGGTGTAGTAAGGAGTACTGTCTTGAAAGTAATGACAGCATTTCAGAAAGAAGGTAAAATCTTATTACGGAAGAAAAACTCTGGAAGAAAGCAAAAGCTATCTGATCGGGACCGTCGGACTCTTAGGCGGATTGTTAGAAAGGATCACGAGAATACAGCTCCGAAAATTAAAGCTGAGTTTAATGACTATCAGGTGAACCAAAAAACAGTAAGAAGGGAGCTGCACGAACCCGGATTTTACGGGTGGGGGGCTGCAATCAGAAAACCATATTAAAATAAATTTGTTTGAAATTCCCCGGAGTTTCCATTATTTTGTCAAACCCCTGTATGCAAGTATACATATACACACACGTACACACACACACACATATATATACATATATATATGCACATATATATACATATCATCATCATCATGTCATACCATGAGCACAAATTTCCCTGACTCTCTCTCTCTCTCTCTCTCTCTCTCTCTCTCTCTCTCCATTCGTCTCTATCATCCATCACTTCTGACGGAGTTTCTTGACTACATCCTGTGTCAGTGGAAAGCCGTTTCTAGACTTTTTTGTACAGGCATTTAAAATTGTCGTAGACCCTTGAAAATTCAGTATATTATTGCTATACATCTTATGAGATGACTGACCAATTTTTATGATTTCATGTTCAAATGAACAGCTACAGAAGGAATTGGAATAAGTAGTAAGTAAGTAGGCGACCGTAGTCGAGGGCGACCAGAAGGCTCCCTTTTTAATAGCTACTACACCGAGGTGTAGGGGAGGGCGCTATTCCTTTCCCTAGATTGCGCCACTTTACCCTTGATACGTACCTTATATTGCTGAGAGTTAAGCAAGGAGGTATCAAGTACCATTTTTAAAAGTCTTTGGTATGACGCGACCACGGATTGAACCCAGGTCTCCCAGACCATCGACGAACACTCTACCCACAAAGAGCCTGATTGTCACAGCTGGTGAATTTCAAAAATACAATCTAGACGTGAGGATACTTCAGAAGAAAGACATGCAATAAAATTCTGTTTTAAACTTAGAAAAAATGCCAGAGAAACGTATGGAATGCTTCAGACTGCTTTTGGAGCATTTTGCATGAATCGAGTATCAGTTTTCGAGTGGCATAAGAGATTCAAGGAAGGCAGGGAGTCTGTGAGGGATGATGAGAGGTGTGGGAGGATAAAGGAAGTCAATACACCTGAGTTGATTGGCCAAAGGGTTAGGGTTATGGTTACTATGTTGAGGTTTTAAGGGAGTTCAGCAAGAGATTCCGTCAGAAGAGGCCAGCACTCTTCAAATCGGGTCAGTGGCATTTCCACCAGGACAATGCACCAGTCCACAACTCCATCCTTGTCACAGACTATTTGACCAAGATGGGTGTCAAGACAGTTCCTCAGCCTCCCTAAAGTCCAGACCTTGCTCTCTGTGACTTTTGGTTATTCCCTAAGCTCAGAGGCTGTCGTTATGAGACAATTGAGGAGATGAAAGAAGCTGTGACGAAGGTCATTGACACGCTCACTCAAGAGGACTATCATGAGACCTTCGAGAAGTTGTTGGAACAGTACAACAAGTACATAGCAGCCGGAGGAGAGTACTTCGAAGGGGACTAGAGTTTCATGTGTGTACTATCAATAAAAGTGCCCATACGATAAAAGTCTGGAAACTTATTTAATGATCCTCGTATATATTCATATACATATATATATACATATATATTCATATACATATATACATATATATACATATATATTCATATACATTTATACATATACATATTCATATACATATATATAAATATATATTCATATATATATATATATATATTCTAATACATATACATATATAAATATATATATATATATATATATATATTATCATAAATAGTATTCATAATAACCCATCTCTCCCTCCTCATAAAATCAAACCTAATATACTTTGGAAAATACTCCCAAGATATACTGCTGAAGTTCCATTTCATGAACATCTTGGTAATCTTTACGTTCAGACGGATGGGGTATCTATGGGATTTGTCCTGGGCCCGATCTTCTGTAATTTCTACTCGTCCGACCTCGAAAACAAAATATTTAATAGCATTAGGAAACCTCCAATATACCTAAGATATAGCGATGATATCCTTATTCTTGCTAATAATATTAACGAAATCAACACACTACTAGACACCTTCCAAAAAATTTCAGTTCTTAATTTTACTCATGAACTAAACAAAAACAATGAAATTTCCTTTTTAGATGTTCTCATTGATGCTAACAATAATAATAACTTCACTGCCTCTACTTACAAAAAACCCTCTAATAATAACTCCTGTACCCTCAAATTTAAAAGTGAATGCCTCTTCAGATATAAAAAAGCAGTTATTAATAACCTGATATCCCGTGCTAAACTGATTTCCTCCTCCAAAACAATATTCTATAAAGAGGGAGAAAATATATATTACAGGCTCTCATCCATAATAGGCTCCCTAACTATATCGTTGATGAACAAATTACACGTATGATTAAAAGTGTTAACCAACAAAATAAACACTGTACCACTCCACCCAATCAACAAACATTTATCACATTTTTTTTTGTCGCAACCAAATGCACTACAATTATAAATTAGATGAAAATATATCAAAAACATTGATTCAAGGAAATATATTCCCCACTGATCCAAATAAAAAAATAAAAACCTATCATATACAATAATAAATTTAAAACCTCCAACTTAGTCATTAAAAATAATTACTCTCCTTCGATGGGAGTTTTGCAAAAAAACAACCTAATATATCAATTTAAATGTCCTTTCGGAGATTGTATCTGTGAAAACAACAATATCTCAACTACCCGATAGAGAAGACTTACAATGCCTCTTTCTGATAGCAGTTCCATAGCACAACATCCAAAAAACATTCATGCCCAACAACAGAATTACGGGAAATTCCGCTCGGGCAGGATATGACACAAGGTCAATTTTTTAGCGGAGTTTGACAGGTTTTAATTCAGGTTTTTCCTTCTCCTAGACTAGTTGCCTAACCAAGGCTGAAGAACCTAGTCTGTCCTACTATTTACCCATAGCTGGAGGGAGAATAATTGGATTCATACCTTTCCCAAGGGTATTAGTGCTATGTGAAATGCGATCAGTATCGTCCAGGATTTGAACTCGTGTCGCCGTGTTCATTTCCTACGACGATAACAATTACACCACGAGCACCTCCTCCTAGGAAATATCTAATTATGGAGGGTTTATCAACCAATTCCCGCTGAATATCATAAGATCAATACGGCAATTCGAAAGGATTAACAAAAAATATGTAGACAAAAAATGTCTATTATGTTCAATCAAATATATATTCATACTCACTTTATATGTATACATATATATATTAATGCGTATATATATATACATATTCTTATATTCATATAAATATATATATACACATATATTCATATACATTTATATATTCATATACATATATATGTGCATATATATACATATATATATTCATATACATATATATATATATACATGTATATAATCATATATATATGTATATATTCTTATACATATACATCCAGCGAATGAAGTAATCGTGTTGCCATTAGCATTTATTGCAAGTCTCTTCATATATGAATTGAGGTCTCGGTAGCCGTTAAACGGATGTATGTAAACAATAATAATTGTGATTCAGAACCGTTTAAAATTTACTTAGCTGCAACTGGCTCTTCGTGGCTGAAGGGTTTGAACCTTAGATTGGTGTTTGAGTCAACCAGGTTTCGATCCCAGCTACGGGAGGTTAATATGTCTAGCCATACTGATGAGTTCTGATAGAACGAAACAGATCTGTCTGTGGATGACTATATATATATATATATTCGTATACATATATATATTCTTAAACATACATATATATTTATTTCTCCGGCTTAAAAAGTCTATTTATAGTGTATATACATAATTCTAACATATTTGGTTTTGTTTCTTTGTTTAATGGCATATCAATCTTCATGGGTTATTTACTGCTAAATCTATCCTTGGAGAAGAACAGCTGGGAGGATAAGAGAGTTCATACATTTTTTGGTTTAATGGCATATTAACCTTCATGGCTTATTTAATGACAAAGCTATCCCTATAAAAGAATAGCAGTGATAATATTTAACTCATAGCTGGAGAGAATAAGGGGTTTCGTATCTTTCGCGAGAGTATTAGTCCGAAAGTGAACGTCATAGCGCAACTGGAGTTCGAAATCGCTCACTTCAATGTTGCAGCCCAGCACGTTAGCCACTACGCCAAGAAAACTAAAATAGGCCTGAACATGAAGGTGCAAACGGCACAATCTCTAAAAGTTTCGTAAAGAGACTGAAAGATTTAGAAATCAGAAGACCTGCATTGTAAAGATCGGCCAGAATACTGAGAAGAGTCCTGGAGACTTGATGAGACCTGCTGTCACTCAAACTCAATAAAAGACCATCAGGTAAGACTGGAGTGAAAACCCGCATAATAATAATAATAAATTGGACCTGGACGTGCCCGTGGTGTAATGGTTATCGTCGTAGGAAATGGACACGACGACACGAGTTCGAATCCTGGACGAGACCGATTGCATTTAACATAGCACTAATACCCTTGCGAAAGGTATGAATCCAGTTATTCTCCCTCCAGCTATAGGTAAATAGTAGGGCAGACTATGTTCTTTAGCCTTGGTGAGGCAACTAGTATAGAAGGAAAAACTCTGAATTAAAACCTGTTAAACTCCGCTTAAAATTGACCCTGTGTCACATCCTGCTCGAGCGGAGGGGTTGGTAAATAATAATAATAATAATAAATTAGACCTGGCCAGAGAACTAAAAAAAACTGTGGAGCATGTGGCTAACGGTGATACTAATTGTAATTGGTGCACTTGGAACGGTCTCCAAAGGCTTGGTAAGGGGACTAGAAGGATTGGAAATCAGAGGAAGAATCAAAACCATCGAGATTTCAGAATTGTTGACGGCTGTCGAAATACTGTGGAGAGTCCTGTGGACCTGAAGAGACTTGCCGTCACTCAGGGTACAATGAAAGACCACCAGTTAACGCTTGTGAAAAAATTCACAAGGAGTAAAATGATAATTATTATTATGCCCTCTTTAAATAATAATGTCCTCCTTGAATAGGTTTGCTTTGCCTGTACCCGAAACAATCGTTGCCCAACTCGGCCGGGGCTGTAGAATACACCGATTGCTGCTCTGCAGAGGGTTAAGACACCTCCATGACACTAAAACATCTAATGGTGATATTCTAGTAATGCTAGAGCTTTGGGAAATGCAGAGTACCCCTTCATTGCCATCGCTCCCAGGTCCACTCTGGCACGGAATGGTAGCATATACTAACATATATATGCATTGAATATATGGAGGCACTGTAAGCGAATAAAATCAAATCAATGGAGGCATTTTTTATCCATTTTCTATTTAGAAATTATTTTCATGTAGGATGATGTTTGCTAAATTGTGGGAAATCTGGTAAAATCTTTGTAGAAATTAGTTGCTCATAGAAATGACAGCAGATTCTAACAATCTGCAGGATTTTTTGCAATGTCTGGATTTGATTAAAATTGCTTGGGAAAAATTGAAAGTGTGTTTGAGATCAAACTTGTGGGAGAAAATGGCGTTTCGGTCGTAATTTAATTGATCATTTGTGTGCGTAATCTCTTTTTTTTTCCAGACTGCGTTTGGTTTCGCAGATATAGTTTTTGTCACAATCTTTGCATGGAATAGAATTATAGCAGCTGTTTTTTGTTGTTATGCGGGGAAAATATTTGTTTGTGTTTAGCGAGGAAAAGTATTGTTACATGCGTGTGTTTACGTTGAGTTGTTTTCTCGCTCAGTTTGTAAGGTCCCTCGCTAAAGCTTATTGGGTATATAAAGGAGAGATGAAGAAATAAGATGCCGATAGTCGAAATGTGTTGTTAAGAATAGTTTTAATTTGTAGCATGGAAAATGTAGTTTGTGTTTGTGCTGCAAGTCTCGTAGGCGAGGTTGTGAGTATAGAGACGAAATGGAGTTATGAGAAGGTTGAGATGGCAGCGTGTGTCGTCGGACGTGCGAGGGATTGTGTTCGCCGTAGTTTAGCGAAAGCCATGTTGCCGTTGAAGGAAATGAACTTTGGAGTCACCGTGGGTTTTGTGTGTCTGGTGATTTGGGGAGAGTGTGCGTTGTTTCCATTAAAGTGGCCCAGAGGTGAAATGAGAGCTTGGTGCCGAGAGCTTAATTTTGCGTCGCATCGACATAGCCAAATTTGGGGGTGGCTTAAAGTTGTTCCTGTGCGTGGCATGTTAAATGTATTTAATTTATATTCAACTGGGATTCCTTGCAAGGAATCCATAAATTAGATAGGTTCCCTCATGTGTCCATGCTGTTGCTGCTATTGAAGAGCCACCAGTGAGACGTCTGCACTGGACTGCGTTGTCCAGTTAAAGAGACTGGGTTTGGCAGCTTAACCAATTTCTGCTGCCCGGGAAAGGAGATCCGGGATTAATAGGATAGGTCATCCTGATTGGGTGAAATTATGCGTCGAATTAAATTGCGCGTCAAACCATAATACCTTCTGGTACAGAATATATACCTGCGTGAATAGTTACCTTGTTGTTGCATTTGGAGATGTTAGTGAGATTTTTTTATGGTTTGTGATGTGCTTTGTTTATTCCGAATTTAGTTAATTTGTTGTTTTATCTCTCACGGTGCATCCTTATTTTTAATTTTCTTTTTAATTAGATATTCCAATGAAATCGAAAATTTTTGACCAAACAGGATATGCCTAAACTTCCACCACCACCACCACCCCAACATACATATAAACATTTCCTCTTTTACTTCCCTTCCATTTCCTCCCTCTCAAGACCTCCTCTTTCCTCGTATCATCTCTCTCTTTTCTCACTGAAATTAAGTCAAAACCGAAAACCCCTTGCACCACCACTCAATCCAAGATCTTTTTCTCTTTCATTTTCTGTCTTTTGTCTTTAAACTCTACCATCTTTTATATTCACTTTGGTACACTTTTATCTATTTCTTCCTTTGGTAAACTTTAGAAAAAAAAAAACAATTTTCGCAATTTCTCAATTGAAAAAGTTCCGTCAATTAAAAACGAAATATTCTGAACTGAATCCGTTGTCTGTGTTTTAGTATATCGACTTTTTTTTCATCATCTTCTGAGATATGCCAAAATCTACCTTTTCTTTATACATATATATATGTGTGTGTATGCGTGTGTGTGTATTATATATGTATATATATACACACACACACATACACATGCAGATATATACTTATATATATATATATACACATATACATACACACACACACACACAAAAGCACGAAGTATCACTGTTGGCTCAGGCTATAGAATACATTGACTGCATCTTGGCAGAGGGGTAAGACACCCCACCAACGAATGTCCTAGGTATGACGCTAAACAATCTGATGGTGAGGCTGCAGCCTCGGAGATTATGGGAATGTGAATTATCCCTTCATTGCCATTGCTCCCAGGTCCACACTGGCTCGGAGTGGTAACACCTGATAGAGTCTTATCTATGGGTCAAATAGAACAAACTGTGTGCAAACAAATGACTGGTTATAAATTGTGACTGTCATATAGCAATATTGGAAACCACTTAACTATGTATAAAAAGGAGCCCAGACTCGTATAAGAAAATGTTTACAAATCATATATATTTAATATATATGTATAAAGAGGATTTGACATTAAATAACCAACAATGGTTGATATGCCATAAAACCCAACCAAAACAAATCATATATATTTAATATATATGTATAAAGAGGATTTGACATTAAATAACCAACAATGGTTGATATGCCATAAAACCCAACCAAAACAAATCATATATATTTAATATATATGTATAAAGAGGATTTGACATTAAATAACTAACAATGATTGATATGCCATAAAACCCAACCCAACCAACACACACAATAAAAAAAAGTTTATGGATAGCATTTTCATAGTCGTTTTAAGATCAATGAACAAGAATAAATTTTCAAATTAAAAGTTAAACTGAATTTTAATCTCTAAATCAACTCTGCAAAGTTAAATTCTTCATATTTGACATTCTTTCTTCCAACGTTGTGTCAAATTAATCATGGTGTTTGGTTCAATTAAATTCATGGCTTTTTATTTGTCTATATTGATATTTTATTTTATCGGTTAGGTCTGACTTCCCTATGATCAGCTGTCGTATCGATACTGCTGTATGGATGCACTACATGGACGCTAACAAAACGGCTGGAGAAGAAGCTAGACGGCAATTACACAAGAATGCTGCGAGCAATCTTGAACAAGTCCTGGCAGCAACACTCCACAAGACACAAACTATAAGGCCACCTGCCTCCCATCATGAAAACTATCCAAGTTAGACAAACCAGACATGCAGGACACTGCTGGAGAAGCAGGGACGAGCTCATAAGTGATGTACTCCTATGGACCCCCACATATGGCCGGGCAAAAGCAGGACGACCAGCTCGAACATACATTCAGCAGCTATGTGAGGATACGGGATGTGGCCCTGAAGACCTGCCAGAGGCGATGAACGATAGGGAAAAATGGCGAGAGAGGGTCAGGGATATCTGTGCTTGTGGTACCACATGATGATGATGATGATATTGATATATTTTCAATTGTGACGTTACAATGTTTTTATGACATTAAAACGACTCAATGCCGTCTTTTTTTACACACATTTCAATATAGAAAAATATCAAAATTTTTCTTAGCCCTGTCGGCAAGGGCTGTAGAATAAATACACTGACTGCATCTCAGCAGAGGAGTAACACCCCCCCCACAACCAACAAATGTCCTGGATATGACATTAAACTATCTGATGGTGAGGCTTCAGTAATGCTGAAGCTTTGGGGAATGTAGAGTGCCTCTTCATAGCCATTGCTCCCAGGTCCACTTTGGCCCAGAATGGTAACACCTGAGAGGGTCCTATCTATGAGTCAAATAGAAATGTTCGACATTTCAAAAGAATCCAAACAAATGACTTATGCTAAACTGAATTGTTTGAAATAGAACAGTTCGATCGTTTAACTATCCCAGTGAGTATTATTATATTGTTTGACTGCATGGCTTGACCTCAGAAGTTCTCAGCCTACTTGGTTGGGACTGTAGAATACACCGACTACAACTCTGCAGAGGGGTAAGACCCCCCCCCACAACAAGTGTTCTGGATATGACATTAAACAATCTGATGGTGAGGCTCCAGTAATGCTGGAGCTTTGGGGAATGCTGAGTACGTCTGTATTGTCTATCTATAGGTTAAATAGAACTGTTTGACATTTAGAATCATGCGCAAACAAATGACACGCTAAATTGAATAGTTTGAAGTAGAACTGTTTGATCATTTAACTGTATCTAAACAAATGACTGATGTTGAATTGAATAGTTAGTTATACATAGCAATATTTTGAACTTTGTTGACTTATATTTGCAAATCATATATATCTAATATATATGAATAAAGCGGATTTGGTATTAAATAACCTACAATGGTTGATATGCCATAAAACCAAACCAAAATTTTTCTATGCAAAGGTTTGAATAGTCCAAAACCAAATAGGGAGAAATTGGGAATGGAAGATCATGTTGCACCAATCACCCAACTGGTATGTATCTATCTACCTAGAAAAAAAATCAACATTTAAATTAGCGTCTACTGAAAAGTTCTCGGTCCAACTAAGAAGAAAATCTTTAAAAACCATGAAACGTACGTTTTCCCTCATATTCATTACATAGATTGACTCTTTTGGCATTTTGCTTATCAAGTCTCTTTCAGTCGAGTCAGTTAGGTCTGTAGAATACGCCGATTGCATTTCTGCAGAGGGATAAAACACCCCCCTCAACGAGTGTCCTGGATATATCCCTAAACTGCATCTGATGGTGAGGATCCAGTCCATCTACTTTGGGGAATGTAGAGTAGCCTTTTATTGCCATTACTCCCAGGTCCACTCCGACCTAGATTGGTAGTATCAGTTAGGGTCTCATCTATGGATCAAATGAACTATCTAATCATACTTGAAACCAATTAACTGTGAGCAAACGAATGATTAATGACAAATTAAATTATTGGTGTTAAATGGCAATACTTTAAATCCTTTAATTGGCTCGTCTAAAAATGTTACCAACAAACTATTCTCTTACAAAACATATGTATAAACATGATTTGGCATTAAATAACCTACTTGGGTTGACATGCCATAAAACACAACCAACCAATAAAACACGTATATCTTTATGGAGGTGCCCGTGGTGTAAGGGTTATCGTCGTAGAAAATGAACTCGGCGAGACAAGTTCAAATCCTGGATGAGACTGATTGCATTTCACATAGCACTAATACACTTGGGAAAGGTATGAATCCAATTATTCTCCCTCCAGCTATGGCTAAATAGTAGGACAGACTAGGTTCTTCAGCCTTGAAGAGGCAACTAGTCTAGGAAAAGGAATACTCTGAATTCAAACCTGATATATCCTTCCCGAGCGGAGGGTTGGTAAATATGATAAAACACGTATATCTAATATATATGTATAAAGAGGATTTGGTATTAAAAAAACCTACAAGAGTTGACATGCCATAAAATACAACCAACCAAATTTAGTCTTTAACGGATGATTTTTCCTTATGAAGCAAGGAACAAAGAGACTGTTGTTCTTTTGGGGGTCCTAAAGTTAAACTTCCAAATTGGAATTGTTGGATATTTTATTTCATTTGCATATTTTATCGGTTTTTTTTCCTTTATTTTGGGGATTTGGGGGGAATTTAAACTTTATTAATTCAATAATTTCCACAAACGGTTTCAAAGAAATTTCAATAAAGGTTGTTTTCTTTAATTAAAATGGTAATACCCCTCTAGGTTAAGCTGAGAACTAATCAACATTCCTTTAGACTAAACTCATTTGGGTAAACCATGAAGGTAAATATAGAAAGAAAGTAGCTGAGGAAGATTGTGTTGTGCTGATCTCCCAGTTCGGAAGATATTGTCTGCGTGGAAAATCAATATCTAAAATCCTTGATCTGATATTTAGTAAGCTTGCATTCTCTCCCTCACTAGTCTCATATTCTGTTAAGGCAAGGGGTTCTACACATGTCGCGTGTCTAGGGTAGAAATAGACTGAGTCCATTTCCTTCCAGTTCTATAACTGGTTTGAATTGGGAGTTTTCCTTCTTCTAGAACAGTTGCCAGTCTAAAGTGAAATAGTCCAGCCTACCCTGATTTTCATGGCAACAAATCAAGCAAGTCCTCTTCAAATGGAAGATTGTCGAAACACATTCTTCCAAAGTTAATTCCTGCTATTTGGCTTTGTGCCTTACTAAGCAAAGATTCAAACTGGAATTTGAATAGGCTACTTTGTGCGCTGATTTTCAAAGCAAGAAAGACTGCAACAGTTAGAGGTTTGGCACAAGACTAAGTTTTATCATCACTGGTCTCGTGACCTCAGGTAGCATGTCTCAGACAAGAATAGCTTGATGAAGCCCATCCTCTCCAGGTCTACAAATGATTTTCATTTTTGAGTTGTCCATCTCCTAGACTGGCTGCTATGCCAAGGTTAAAGAGCTCTGTCTGCTCAACAATTTATCCATAGCTGGAGGGAGATTAATTGGATTTATGCCTTTCCGAAGGGTATTAGCGCTATATGAAATACAATTAGCCTCGTTCAGAATTTGAAATCTGATCACCGTGTCCGTTTCCCACGACGATAACCGTTTAATGACTTTGGTTTGGTTTTAAGGCACATCAAACATTAGAGCTTACTTAATACCAAATCTATTTTATATATATAAAAAGTTATATTTCAAACAATTCAGTTTAGCCTAAGTACAGTTTATTTCTATTTGACCCATAGATAGGACCCTAACAGGTACTACCACTCCGGGCCAGAGAGCGATGGAAATGAAAGGGTACTTCACGTTCCCCAAAGCTCCAGCATCACTGGAACCTATCAGCTTGTTTAGTGTCATATCAGGACACTCGTTTGGTGGGGATGGGTCTTACCCCTCTTTAGAGGATCAGTCAGTGTATTCTACAACCCCAGCCGACTGGGCAAGTTAAATGAGACGAAAATTGTATTGGGAGATTGTATTGTATGAATCTTCAATGTGAAAAAAGCCAGACTGCTTTGAAAAGGAAAAATCAACAAAGTCCTGAACTCAAAACACTGACCTCTGTCAATAGAGAGTAATATATAACCATCTCAGTCATGAGACAAGACATTACTTTCCTTGTTGATTATTTAGAGTAGGGTCTGCAAACACTGACCCATGACCTCTTTTGAATATCTGGTCAACTTCAATGAATATGTGACTCACAAAAAAAAAAAAAAAAAAAACGTTTGCCGACTTCATCTTGAAACAAACTGTAATTTTTATCAGAAATTTTTATTTTTTCTTGCTTTTTAAAAAAATGGCTCATTTCCGTAGAATTTTCATTTTTAAGAAAACCCGGGTAAAGGTGGATACAAAATGAGGATTCAGTTTAAAATAGAAATAAACTGCATGACTTTGATTTTCTGACAGCTTTTATGATACCCGGTATTGAAATTAAAATGTAAATTTAATGTAAACTGAACCCTGATTTTACGTCCACTTTCAATTTCATCAGAAATATTTTTTTATGTATATTTTTCTTTGCTGTTTAAAAATGACTCAGTTTTTGGAATTAAAATTAATTTGAAATTAAATTTAAAAACCATTTAAAGTAAATCTGGAAAGTAAGACTGGGTAAGGTATCTAAAAAGTGAGGGTTCAGTTTATAATATATGTATAGTGGACATAGATGCAGGGTCCAGTTAATATTATATTTACATTGTAAATTGGACCTTGTATCATAAAGTCAGGGTTCAGTTTGAATTATTTATATATATATATATATATATATATATATATATATATATATATATATATATACACATTGTAAATTGGACCTTGTTTTATAAAGTCAGGGTTCAGTTTGAATTATATATATATATATATATATATACACGTTGTAAATTGGACCACGTATCATAAAGTCAGGGTTCAGTTTGAATTATATATATATATATTGTAAATTGGACCATGTATCATAAAGTCAGGGTTCAGCTTGAATTATATATATATATATATATATATTGTAAATTGGACCCTGTATCATAAAGTCAGGGTTCAGCTTGAATTATATATATATATATATATATTGTAAATTGGACCCTGTATCATAAAGTCAGGGTTCAGCTTGAATTATATATATATATATTGTAAATTGGACCATGTATCATAAAGTCAGGGTTCAGTTTGAATTATATCTACATTGTAATTGAATCATGTATAATAAAGTTAAGCTTTAGATTAAATTACATACAAACTGTAAATTGAACCATGTCCCATAAAGTCAGGAGGGTATCTTATAGTAAGTATCTACAAAGAAGCTCATAATATTTTTTATGCACATATGGATGCCTTTCATGGTACAATGATTAGCAATTGTGTCTCATTAGTGTAGTGAGTTTGATCCTCACTAGGTACCACATGAACATGGTTTTATTCCAAGACTAAGTTATGTTTAGTATATAACTATCAGGTCATATGCAAATATACATATCTATATATACAAAAACATGCATAAGTAAAGCAAACACATTCACCAGGTATCTATCTTATATAGACACTTTCCCGGTGTTTTTATTCCATGCAGAATGCTAAAAATTCTTTTTTAGATTAAGGTATTATCATTATTTAGAAATTAGTTTTTTTCTTTTTAAATCATAAAAAGTAAAATAATAGTAATAACAAAAATACCAATACCTGGATCTTGCCTGGGAGCTGAAAAAGCAGGGGAACATGAAAGGTAATGGTGACACCAATTCTAGTTGGTGCATTTAGAATGATCCCCAAAGGCCTGAAAAAGATACTGGTAGGAAAAGGAATCCAAAAGAAGAATCAATACCATCCAGACCACAGCAGTGTTAAGATCAGTTTGAATACTTAAAAGAGTCTTGCAGACCTGAGGAGACTTGCTGTCACACAAACTTCAGTTAAAATTGGTGTAAACAATTCACATAAAGTGAAAATAATAAACATTTTTTTTTTACTAAATAGTCCATAACAGCTGTTTACTGATGAATACAATTAATCAAAAATTAGTGTTGAATGATTGTACTGAACATGAAATATCTATCATAGGCTATTAAATGAAAATCATTGATTATATATATATATATATATATATTGCACACAGTACTTTAGAATAAAAACAGACATTGCATGTGTTATCTATATATGTTTTGAGGGGTATACAGAATTTAAAACTACATACTGATCATGAAAATAAGAAATTAATAATAGCAATGTGTGATTTTGATTTCTGTTAGTCTCTCTCTCAATATATATATACACACCATGAACATATCTGTTTATCTATTCAGAACATTCATATAATTCCAATGCATGTGTTCATATTTACATATGCTTTTAAAGGTATACATATGTACATAGCATATGCTACCTATATATATATTTTAATAAGTGTATGTGTGTGTGTGTATACACACACACCAGCCCATTAGCATAGTGGATAGAGCGTTCATCCATGGTCTGGGAATCCCAGGTCAAGTTATACTAAAGACATAAAAAATGTTACTTGGTGCCTCCTTGCTTAACACTCAGATCAAGGGTAAGTGGAGCAATCCAGGAAAAAGAGTAGCACCCTCCACTACACATTAATGTAGTAGCTATTGAAAATGGAGCCTTCAGGTCCCCTTGACTACAGTCACCCAACTTACTTTGGCATAATTTTTAGTGTTTGCCAATGGCCCGAGAGACATAGGTTCAATCCCAGGCCAAGTCATACCAACAGCTGAAGAATTGTTACTTGATGCTTCCTTGCTTTACTCTTAGCATTAAAATGTACAGATCAAGGGTAAGTGGCAAAATCCAGGGAAAGGTGTAGCCCCTTCCCCTACACTTCAGTGTAGTAGCTATTGAAAAGCGAACCTTTGGGCTGCCCATGACTACAGTTAGCTAACTTATATATATATATATATATATAAAATATTTATATTATAGTGATTTACCGACGACCAACACTCTCATAATATATATATATATATATATATATATATATATATATGATATTTATATTATAGTGATTTACTGACGACCAACACTCTCATAATATAATATAATATATATATATAGATAGATATGTATGCATTTAGAAGGTAGACACATATACACTCCTGTGGTGGTGTAATGGTTAGCAAGCTCCACTAGCAAACCTACACGAGTGAGTTCGAATCTCATTGGGGGCCCTTTCATTGGGGGGCCCTTTCATTGGGGGCCCCTTTCATATGGCCTTGTGCCACATCTAAGCAAAAAGCTTAGTAAATTACCACATACACACTCATTGTAAATGTAATCATTTATAAATGATTACATAAGTAGCTTTCCAGCTAAGTCTGTTCATATGTATGTATATATATATCAATCTATCTATCTATCCATCTAAGTCTGAATA
The DNA here is from genome assembly GCA_963585895.1 of Sepioteuthis lessoniana. Lineage (NCBI taxonomy): Eukaryota > Metazoa > Mollusca > Cephalopoda > Myopsida > Loliginidae > Sepioteuthis > Sepioteuthis lessoniana. The sequence goes on along the minus strand of OY757940.1, from coordinate 44,339,892 downwards.
TATGTATGTATGTATCTATCTATCTAAATCTGTCTGTTTCTATCTATCTCTCTGTCTGAATGTATCTATCAGTCTATCTATCCATGTATGTATGTATGTATGTACCTATATATCCAACTAAGTCTCTTCATATGGATGTATGTATAAATCTATCTATCTATCTATCCATCTAAGTCTGAATATATGTATGTATCTATCTAAATCTGATCAGATGTATCTATGTATCTATCTATCCATGTATGTATGTACCTTTTTTTTTCTTTTTTTTTTTTCCTCATACGTGTGAAAGCACGTGTGATACCATGTCCTCATCAGCCGCCATCCAGGGGTGGCTGATGAGGACATGGTATCGCACATGCTTTCACACGTTGTATGATAAAAAAAAAAAAGTACATACATACATGGATTTATAGACCAATAGATACATTCAGACAGAGAGAGAGATAGTATGTATGTATGTACCTATATATCCAACTAAGTCTCTTCATATGGATGTATGTATAAATCTATCTATCTAATCAGACGGATATCCTTATTGTGTCCACCACAATGTCTGAGTGAGCCAGCTGCACCACTACTATGGATTTAAATCTGTATCTTGTCCAATCGGCTGGGGCTGTAGAATACACCGACTGTTTCTCTGCAGAGAGGTAACCCCCTGCTCAACAAGTGTCTTGGATAAGATACTAAACAATCTGATGTGAGCTTCCAGTAATACTGGAGCTTTGGGGAATGTGGAGTACTCCTTCATTGCCATCACTCCCAGTTCCACTCTGACCCACAGTGGTTGCACCAGTTAGGGTCCTATCTATGGGTCAAATAGAACTCAACTGCGTTGGTTGAGATGGACGTGTTTTAACATTTAAACTGTGTAATTATGCTAAACTGAATTGTTTGAAATAGAACTGTTTTTACATTTAACTTTATGTATTTCTCAGTCAGCTTGGGCTGTAGAAAGCACCGAATGCACCTCTGAAGAGGGGTGAGACTCCCCCAATGAGTGTCCTGTGTCCCAGTCTGCTGGGGCTGTAGAATACACTGACTTCTTCTCTGCAGAGGAGTAAGAACCTGACCCCACCCAGCAGCGAGTGCCCTGGATATGTTACTAAACAATCAGTAATACTGGAGCTTTGGGAAATGTGGAGTACCCCTTCACTCTGGCCCTGGACTGGTAGCACGTGATAGAGTCCTATCTATTGGTCAAATAGAACTAAACTGTGTTGGTTGAGATGCGACTGTTTCTGCATTTAAACTGCGTATTTATGCTAAATAGAACTGTTTTGATATTTAAACTGCGTATTTATTGCACCAGTCATTTAGTTGTACACATTTAAATAGATATATACAATATGTAAGAGATTAGTTTGTAGATAATTTCATTTTTAAATGAGTTAGTACTCATTTCTTTGTACATTAGTATTTCTGTTGTTGCTACCCAGTAAAATGGTTTTGTTTTAAGTGTTAGATCACTTATAATTCTATTCAATATTAGTCATTTATTTGCCCACAGTGGAGTGGTTCTAAGTACTGTTATGTATCACTAACAATTTAATTAAACATCAGTCATTTCTTTACTCAGTTAAATGATCAAACAGCTCTATTTCAAACAATTCAATTTAGCATAAGTCAACAAAGTTAAATGGTTCCAAGTATTGCTATGTATCACTAACAATTCAATTTAACATCAATCATTTGTTTATACACAGTTAAATGATCAAACAGCTCTATTTCAAACAATTCAATTTAGCATAAGTCAACAAAGTTAAATAGTTTCAAGTATTGCTATGTATCACTAACAATTCAATTTAACATCAATCATTTGTTTACACACAGTTAAATGATCAAACATCTCTATTTCAAACAATTCAATTTAGCATAAGGCAACAAAGTTAAATAGTTTCAAGTATTGCTATGTATCACTAACAATTCAATTAAACATCAATCATTTGTTTACACATAGTTAAATGACCAAAAAGTTCTATTTGAAGTAATTAAGTTTAGCATAAGTTATTTGTTTGCACACAGTTCACATGTCAAACAGTTCTATTCAACCCATAGATAAGACCCTATCAAGGCTACCATTCCAGGCTAGAGTGGACCTGGGAGCAATGGCAATGAAGGGGTGCTCTGCATTCCATAAAACTCCAGCATTACTAGAGCTTTACCATCAGTTTATTTAATGTCATGTCCAGAAGACTCATTGAGGAGGAGCGAGAGTGTCTTACCTCTCTGCAGCACCAGTTGACTGGGCTGAACTTGCACCAGTTTTGAATGACAACAGATATTACTCCAAAACATGCATAGTCGAACACTTACAGATTCTGGGTATTTTCTTATTGACGTAGCCAATTTCTTTCGTTCACAACTTTCATCCAAAATTCATAATTGTAGAAGATAAACACTCACAGGCACCCACCCATTGCATATTTATATACGATTTGGCGGAGGTGGAGTATAGACATATATACAGCATACAGCAGAAATACCCCCCACATTTTAAACTGTCACCTGTGTGATGCAAGTGAACTTAGGCAAGTGGTAAATGTAGCTTCATCCAGCTAATGTCAGCATTTTCTTTTTTTTAGGTATGATCAGTTATGATCATGTTTTGGACTAGTCATACTGTAAGTTCGCTGTTGAAACATTATTGAAGGCTGGTGAACTTGTAATTGCAACACAAAGAGCTTTTTGTGCTCAGTTCATGTTACATCAGAATTATGCTGTTTTGGATAGAATTTTCAACCCTTAACAGTATCAATTTTCTATGCAGCAATTACAGTTTCAACAACAAACACATGATGTCCACCAGTCCAAAACCATGATCATAACTGATCATACTCTGGAAAAAAAAGTGGAAACTAGGGCTACTATTACCACTTACCTAAATTCACATGCACCACACAGGTGACAGTTTAAAATGTGGGAGGCATTTCTGCTGCACCCTCTGTGTATATATATATATATATATATATATATATATATATATATATACACACACACACAGGCTGTAGAGTAATAGTTATCCTCAAAAGAAATAGACACAACAACAAAAGTTCAAATCTTCAACAAGTCTGTTTGCATTTCACATAGCACTAATACCCTTGGGAAAGGTATGCATTCAACACTTCTCCCTCCAGCTATGAGTAAATAGAAGGGCAGACTAGGTTCTTTAGCTTTGGTTAAGTAACCAGTCTAGGAGAAGGAAAACTCTGAATTCAAACCTGTCAAACTCTGTTTAAAAATTGACCTTGTGTTACATCCTACCCGTGCAAAGGGGTCGGTAAATATACATATATATGCACACACATGCTTTAAATATATACATATACTTTATATGTATATATACACACAATTTATATACATACTTTTTATAAATATATATAAAAACACACATACTTTATACATAAGCACATACTTTATACATATATATATTTAAATAATCTCTCCTTCTACTTGGATTACCTTGTTATCAATTTTTCTTTATATATATATATATATATATATATGCACACACTTACACATATACATATGTGCCTGTGTATGTTTGGATATGTGCACTTGGCTCACAAAATGTTTCTTTCCTTTTAAATCTTAGGATCTTCTTTTTACAGATCAACATTTTCTGTATATATATGTATACAAACAAGAAACATCATCCACTTCTGTTATCACTTTCATAGACACCTGTGAAACCACTCAGATTATTACACAATGAAAACAACAAGAAAAACATAACAGTCTTATATATTTCTGTTTGTTACTACTTTTTTTTTTCCTTTTATCAATTGTACAAATTCAGTCTTTTCTGTTTTCCAATGTTTTATATTTTCTTCTTCTTTCAACATATTTTCAGTTATGGTCAGTCTTCTACTTTTGAGTAGACTAACAACAGTGGTTCCCGCTATGTCAGGTGTTAGTTTAAAAATAAAAAAAAATTAATGAGTAAATAGTAAAATCAGGGGCTGGTAATCCACAGCTGATCTGACCAACACTCCTATTTAAATTGGTCAGGGTCATTTTTTTGTCTTTCTTCCACATCAGCAGCAGAATGCAAATGGCTCCTTGATTTCACAGGGAAAAAGGCTACAAAAAAGAAAAAAATAATAATAACAGAGAGATACAAGATAAAACAACAAAATTAAACATTGAATATTTGGAATGAAACAAAAAAAAAAAAATCTGACTTCTTCTGCAAATACTTGAAGACAGAAAATGTTTGAAACAAATGATTTAAAATAAGCAATCATTATTTTAGTAATTTTGATCAGAATTTTCCTTCTTCTCCCTAACTTTAATTGCTTTTATCACAACTCACACAAGTCATCATTTCTATTTCTGCAGACACACAAGTCAGAGACTTTGTAGGAACTTATTCTTTATTCTAATGAGCTCTATTCCTCATTGTCATAAAAGTGGAAAGCTGTGTGAGTTGATATAAAAAGCAACTGGAATTAGTAAGATGAAGGATAATACAAGTCAAAATTATTAATAATAATGACTGACTGACAAAGCAAGTAGAATAAGGAAGATGAAGGATAATACTAGTCCAAAGTACTAACAATAATAATGACTGACAAAGCAGGAAGATGAAGGATAATACAAGTCAAAATTATTAATAATAATGATTGACGAAACAGTTATAATTAAGAAAATGAATGATACTACCAATCAAAATTACTAATGATTGATTGACGGGCCTCCATCAAAAACTTAACAAAAATAAGCAGATAATGTAATTCTCTTAAAGAAAGAAACACACGAAAAATAATGGATACCTGACCAATCTATTAGCAATAAAATCATCTGGGTGATATATCTCCTTTGAGTTTGCTGCAAAGACGATCTTTCTGAAATTTAAAAAAATAGAAAAGAATTAATCCCATACAGCCTGAACAGACAACAATTTTTTAACAAGAACCTTGTCCTCCTACAGGTCACAGTCCACTCAGCCACAAGGATCCCATCCTTAGGCATTACAGGTCCCCACCCACAGGCAGCAAATGACCCCTTAGAGTCTTAGCTCTCTATAGGGGTGCAGTCAGGGTATTCTACATCCCCAGCCAACAGAGCAGACAATTCTTAAGCTTGTTTCAATTCAGTTTTTAGTTAGTTTAGTTAGGTTTTATGGCACATCAACTATCTTAGGTTATTTAATGCCAAATGTTCTTTATACATATATATTAAATATATATGATTTAGTTTAGTAGGGGTTTTATGACATATCAACCATTGTAGGTTATTTAATTCCAAATCCTCTTTATACATATATATCAAATATATATGATTTGGTTTGGTTATATTTTATGGCATATCAACCATTGTAGGTTATTTAAAGCCAAATCCTCTTTATACATATATATTAAATATATATGATTTGGTTTGGTTGGGTTTTATGGTATATCAATTCATTGTAGGTTATTTAATGCCAAATCCTCTTTATACATATATATTAAATATATATGATTTGGTTTGGTTGGGATTGATGGCATATCAACCACTGTTGGTTATTTTGTTCTTTTGGATCCATAGATAGAATCCAATCAGGAGATACCACTTCAGTCCAGAGTGGATCAGGGCACAATGGCAATAAAGGGATATTCCGCATTCCCCAAAGCACCAGCATAACAGGAGCATTACCATCAGATTGTATAATGTCATATCCAGGACACTCACTTAGAAGGGACTGAGGTCTTACCCCTTTGCAGAAATGCAGTCGGCATATACTATAGCCCCAGCCAATGGGGCTGGAATTCAGTTTTCTTTGAAATAGAACTCTTTGACTAATTTGAATAGCTTGAAATAGGAATGTTTTTTGACAATTAAAATGTGTACTCATGCTAAACTGAATTGTTTGAAATAAAGTAAGAAGTAAAGTTGGTGACTGTAGTTGAGGGCAACCAGAAGGCTCCCTTTTCAATATAGCTTCAAGCAGCCTCTAGGTCATATCCGTCCAACAAGATTTTATCCAAGCCTCAGTAGCAACAAACTTTTTTTTTAACATTATTCAGATAGTTATCCACTGAAAAAAAAAATTTTTTTCATTTTTTTTTTTCTACAAAGAAAAAATTGAAAATATTTCTGGAGATCTGGGATGTTGACCAATATTAGACCTTTATTTCATTTTAGATAAAATACTGTCAATGTTTTTCAATTTTGTTATTTTAGTTATTTTTCTTTCTTTTTTTATCACAACTCTCTTAGGCTATTAATTTATAACAAGTAAACTTCAGATTACCTAATAAATAATCAACTCAAGGTAAGATTAAAGCTTTGTCTTTTGGTAAAACACATAAACTGCTCTAAAGCATCTGAGCTAAGAGAATACAGTGAGTACAGGAGTTCAAATCTCACAAGATGATAATTTGGTTTCTTTGTTTAATGGCCTAACAACCTTCACTGAGTATTTAATGCCAAAGCTATCCTTGTAGAAGACCAGTAGTTATACAATTTAACTCATAGCAGGGAGTATAAGAGAGTACATACTTTTCTTTGTTTAATGGTATATCAATCTTCTTGGGTTATTTAATGTCAAAGACATCCTTCAGTGCACTTCCACAAAAAAATCATCCTTCAATGTACTTCTACAGAAAAATCATCCTTCAATGCACTTCAACAAAAAAAATCATCCTTCAGTGCATTTCTACAAAAGAATCATCCTGCAGTGCACTTCAACAAAAAAATCATCCTGCAGTGCACTTCTACAGAAAAATCATTCTTCAGTGCACTTCTACAGAAAAATCATCCTTCACTGCACTTCTACAGAAAAATCATTCTTCAGTGCACTTCTACAGAAAAATCATCCTTCACTGCACTTCTACAGAAAAATCATCCTTCACTGCACTTCTACAGAAAAATCATTCTTCAGTGCACTTCTACAGAAAAATCATCCCTCACTGCACTTCTACAGAAAAATCATTCTTCACTGCACTTCTACAGAAAAATCATCCTGCAGTGCACTTCTACGGAAAAATCATCCTTCACTGCACTTCTACAGAAAAATCATTCTTCACTGCACTTCTACAGAAAAATCATTCTTCACTGCACTTCTACAGAAAAATCATTCTTCACTGCACTTCTACAGAAAAATCATCCTGCAGTGCACTTCTACAGAAAAATCTTTCTCCAATTCATCTCTCCAGTAATATCATTCTACAGTGCACTCTTCCATTGCACCTATATAGCAAAATTATTATCCATTGCTACCCTACAGTAAAATAATCACCAGTTCTACAGAAAAATCATTCTTCACTGCACTTCTACAGAAAAATCATCCTGCAGTGCACTTCTACGGAAAAATCACCCTACACTGCACTTCTACAGAAAAATCATCCTTCACTGCACTTCTACAGAAAAATCATCCTTCACTGCACTTCTACAGAAAAATCATCCTTCACTGCACTTCTACAGAAAAATCATTCTTCACTGCACTTCTACAGAAAAATCATCCTGCAGTGCACTTCTACAGAAAAATCTTTCTCCAATTCATCTCTCCAGTAATATCATTCTACAGTGCACTCCTCCATTGCACCTATATAGCAAAATTATTATCCATTGCTACCCTACAGTAAAATAATCACCAGTTCTACAGAAAAATCATTCTTCACTGCACTTCTACAGAAAAATCATCCTGCAGTGCACTTCTACGGAAAAATCACCCTACACTGCACTTCTACAGAAAAATCATCCTTCACTGCACTTCTACAGAAAAATCATCCTTCACTGCACTTCTACAGAAAAATCATTCTTCACTGCCCTTCTACAGAAAAATCATCCTTCACTGCACTTCTACAGAAAAATCATCCTTCACTGCACTTCTACAGAAAAATCATCCTGCAGTGCACTTCTACAGAAAAATCTTTCTCCAATTCATCTCTCCAGTAATATCATTCTACAGTGCACTCTTCCATTGCACCTATATAGCAAAATTATTATCCATTGCTACCCTACAGTAAAATAATCCAACTTGGTTGGCTATTAACATCTGAAACAATGGAAAGAATTTTTGACAAAGGTTCTAACACTAAATATATTCTTCAAAATTAAGTTTCCTTTTGTTTTAAATATAGATGAAAAAAAAATGCTTATCTTTCAAAATGATGAATCTATTTAAAGAGAACATTGTTTTTTGTTTTCTTTTTAGATGGCCTGTTTATAGAGACATTACACTTCATTTTTACAGCTGTTTTCCATACGAGCAAGAGTTAAATGGTTCTCATAACAAACTCTTACAGTTAAATGATTATCATTGCAGAACTTAAGAAAATAGGTTTTACAGTTGGTTACCCTTCATAGTGCCAGCCGACTTTGACAAAACAAGGGCCTCTGTGTGTGTGTGTGTGTGTGTGTGCACAGTGGAAAGATTGGTGGAGTAATGGTTATCAGTAAGGAAAATGGAATTGGCAATCAGTGTTCAAGTGTTGAACAAGGCACTCTGCATTTCACTTTGTTGAAGTGTCCTCAAGAAAGGGCTTAGAATATGCTGACAATATCTCAAGCATATGAGTAAGATCTCCCCCTAAAAAGGGTGCACTGGGTATAATATTAAACTGCTTCTGATGGTGAGGCTCAAGATGTGGAAAGTTTGGAGTAGCCATTTATTGTCATTACTCCCAGGTCCACTCTAATCCAGAATGGTAGGACCTATTAGGGTCTCATTTATCAGTTAAATAGATCTGTTTAAAAATCATTAGTATTGGATAAGAATATATGAAACCATATCTCTGTATGCAAACAAATAATTCTTATTAAATAGAAATAGTTAGTTGAAGCCATATAACAGTACATAAATTATTGATATTAGATGGGAATACTTGAAACTATACAACTGGATGAAAACTGGTTGGTTGGATGGGTTTTATGGCATATCAACTTTTGTAGGTTATTTAATGCCAAATCCATTTTTATACAAATAATCTGTTCTATTTCAAACCTAGTAGGTAGAGTGTTCGCCAATAGTCCAGGAAACCTAGGTTCAATCCCTGGCCGCGTCATACCAAAGACTTTAAAAATGATACTTACTTAACACTCAACAATATAAGGTATGTATCAAGGGTAAATCCAAGGAAATGAGTAGCGCCCTCACCTACACCTCAGAGTAGTAGCTATTGAAAAGGGAGCCTTCTGGTTGCCCTCAACTACAGTCACCAACTTTACTTCTTACTTTATTTCAAACAATTCAGTTTAGCATGAGTACACATTTTAATTGTCAAAAAACATTCCTATTTCAAGCTATTCAAATTAGTCAAAGAGTTCTATTTCAAATAATTCAGTTTAGTATCAGTATAGTTTTTGTCCACACATAGTTAAATGTCAAAACAGTTCTTTTTCAAACAATGCAGTTTAGTTCTATTTGACCAATGATAGGACCCTATCAGGTGCTACCAATCAGGGCAAGAGTGGCCCAGGGAGCGATGGCAATAAAGGGGTACTCTGCATTGCCCAAAGCTCCAGCATTACTGGAACCTCACCATCAGATTGTTTAGTGTCATATCCAGGACACTCATGGGGGGGAGGTCTTACCCATTTGCAGAGATGCAATTGATGTAGTCTACATCCCCAGCCAATAGGCCTCCTATTTCTTTGAGATAGAAATACTTAATATCATATGACTGTGTGCAAACAAATTATTATCATTATTATTAAATAAGAATACTTGAAACCATATAATTGTTTATAAACTATCAGTATAGATAGGAATACTTGATGCCATATAACTGTAAATTATTTTTTACTAAGAACAGTTACTTGAAGATATAATTGTTAACTAAGGATTATTATCAGTTATTTAAAGTAAGTAAAGTAGGCAACCCAAAGGCTCCCTCTTCATTAGCTACAACACTGAGATGTAGGGGAGTGTGCTACTCTTTTTCCTGGATTGCTCCACTTTACCCTTGATACATACCTTATAATTCTGAATGTTAAGCAAGATGGCATCAAGTACTATTTTTTGAGTCTTTAATATAACTCGACCTGGGACTGAATGCCGGTCTCCTGGGCCAGTTGTAAACACTCTACCCACAAGGCCAATATATGTGCAAACAAATGACTATTATCAAATAGAGATAATTACTTGACAACCTTTAATTATTAGTATTAGATAAGAATACTTGAAACCGTACAACTGTATGCGAATCATTTGTACTAGATAAGAATACTTGATATCATAACTGCAAAAATTTTTCAGAAATAACTACGTGTGTGTGTGTGTGTGTGTGATGTGTACATACAAGATGTGGCAGAAATAATAGGACCATCTATAACATGTTTTCATGGATTGCTCTGTTAATTGATTGTTAAAATATAGTGACACCAACATAAGCCCATCAACCCATGACTGAAACTTTATACCAGTCATTCACAAGCTTTATTGTATGATGATATGCTAAGAAATATACCTAACTTAATCAACATACCAACCCTTTTCACTAGACATAAAGGAATACGCAAAAATACTTCTTCTCAGTTTAAATTCTCAGCTTAAAATATATGTTGGTTGGATTCATGGCATGCCAACTCTTTTTCAGTTATTTAATGCTAAAGTCAGGACTTTTTTTTGGCAAGATATTATATGGTCTTAAGTAAAGAATATTCATCATCATCACCATCATCATGTCGTGCCGCTAGCACGGATATCCCTGACGCTCTCTTGCCACTTCTCCCTATCGTTCATCGCCTCTGGCAGGTCTTCAGGGCTACATCCCGTATCCTCATATAGCTGCTGTATGTATGTTCGAGCTGGTTGTCCTGCTTTTGCTTGGCCATATGCAGGGGTCCATAGGAGTACATCACTTATGAGCTTGTCCTTGCTTCTCCAGCAGTGTCCTGCATGTCTGGTTTGTCTCACTTGAATAATTTTCATGGTGGGAGGCAAATGGCTGTATAGTTGGTGCCTTGTGGGGTGTTGCCGCCAGGACTTGTTCAATATTGCTCGCAACATTCTTGTGTAATTGCCGTCTAGCTTTTTCTCCAGCCGTTTAGTTAGCGTCCAAGTAGTGCATCCATATAGCAGTATCAATACGACTGCTGCCTGGAAGAAACTGTGTTTCACTTTATCGGTCAGGTCTGATTTCCATATGATCAAATGCCTATCGATAGCTGTCCATGCCTTCGTTAGCCGTGTGTCGATGTCCTTTTCTGTTGATGATACGCTGCTTCCTAGGTAGGTGAATTGGTCTACCAGTTTCAGAGAGATCCGTCTAGTGTGGAAATGTCGCCTGTTTGATTATAGCAGATATATTCAGTTTTGTGTGCATTGACATGGAGGCCAATGCCTGCAGCGGCTCGTTCCAAACTATGCAGTTGTGTTTCGGCTTGGTTGGGTGTATTCGCCAGTAACGCTATGTTACAAAAAAATTATATATTCAAGTAACCATTCTTAATATGAATAATTAGCAGTGATATGGTTTCAGGTATTCTTGTCTAATACTAATAATGTGGATATGGTTTCAAATATCTAATTTGGTTTGGTTTCTTTCTTTATGTTGAAGAGAAGATGACTTATTCCATGTGACAAAGCAATCCCATATATGCCTGGTGTGCAAAATGAGAGATTCACTCAAGAGAGAGGAAAAAGAAACATGGCTACCCTAACACCTCAATTTAAGATAAAACACAGTCTTGAGCAAGAAGAATTTGCAAGAGTGGTGTATACAAATTCTCCTTACCCAATGTTTTTATGGTTGGCCATTACATTCTCTTCAAAAGTTAGAAATGTTTTCAAGTTTTAAAATATAACAGTCACAATTTAACATCAGTCATTTGTTTGCACATAGTTTGTAGGTAATTTCATTTTTCACTGAGTTAGAACAAATTTGTTTACACACAAGTATTGCAGTTGTTTCTACACAGTTAAACAGTTTCAATTATAACAATCTATTAATAACAGTATTCAACATTACTTATTCATTTGTACATAGTTAAATGGTTCAAGTATTGCTATGTATTACTAACAATTCAATTAAACATCAGTCATTTGTTTATGCACAGTTAAATGACTTTTGAGATTGCGTTTGTTTTAAACATTCTTCAAATGAAAACAGGAAATACTCACCAGCCCGCCTTTTCGAATGTTACGAGTTTGAGTACTAGTTGGTCGTTTTACGTCCTTCAATTGCTTAACTTTTTCCTGAGCTGCCTTGATTCTGCAATTGAAAAAATTATTTCAAAATCAAGAACAAAGAAAGTTAATATTATAATAACTAGAGTGAATTAAAAATTTTGCTATATTTTAGTAATATGAGACACAATTCATCATCTCTGGTTTGGTTTGGTTTGGTCTTATGTCATATCAACCATTGTAGGCTACTTAACGCCAAATCCATTTTTATACATATAAACAGTTCTCTTTCAAACAATTCAATTTAGCATAAGTACAGTTTTTCATTTACACACAGATGTAAAAACAGTTCTGTTTCAAACAATTCAGTTTAGCATACAAAAACAGTTCCATTTCAAGCAATTCGGTTTAGCATAAGAACACAATTTAGTTCTATTTGACCCATACATAGGATCCTATCAGGTGATACTACACTGGGCCAGAGTATACCTGGGAATGACAGCAATGAAGGGGTACTCTGCACTCCCCAAAGCTCCAGCATTCTTGGAACCTCACTATCAGATTGTTTAGTGTCATATTCAGGACACTCATTGGGGGGGTGCTTCCCCCTATGCAGAAAAGCAGTCAGTGTATTCTACAGCATCAGCTGACTGGGTAATACACAGAGTTAAATGTAAAAACAGTTTTATTTTAAACAATTCAGTTTAAATGTCAAAACAGGCCCATCTCAACCAAGACAGTTTAGTTCTATTTAACCCATAAATAGGACCCTATCAGTGGACCTGAGAGTGATGGAAATGAAGGGGTACTCCACATTCTCCAAAGCTCCAGCACTATTGGAACCTCACCATCAGATTGTTTAGTGTCATATCCAGGACTCTTATTGGGGGAGGAGTATTCAGACAACTGGGCAAAAAAAGAATTGATTATTCATATAAAAACCTTAATTAGTTATTTATTGCCAAATCTATCCCAGTACAAAGACAATAGTGGAACTATTTAACCTTCAGGTGAGAAGATAAGCGAGTTCAAACGTTTCCCAAGAATATAAGTCTGAAAGGGAACTTAATAGTTTGACAGGATGGTTTGGTTTGATTTTATGGCATATAAACTATTGTAGGTTATTTAATGCCAAATCCTCTTTCTACATATATATTAAATATACAGGATTTAGTTTAGTTTGGTTTTATGGCATATCAACCATTGTGGGTTATTTAATGCCAAATCCTCTTTATACATATATATTATATAGGATTTGGTTTGGTTGGGTTTTATGGCATATCAGCCATTGTAGGTTATTTAATGCCAAATCCTCTTTCTACATATATATTAAATATACAGGATTTAGTTTAGTTTGGTATGGCATATCAACAATTGTGGGTTATTTAATGCCAAATCCTCTTTATACATAGTATTATCCAAGTATTGTTATGCATCAGTAACAATTCAATTAAACATCATTCATTTGTTTACACACAGTTAAATGGTCAAGCAGTTCTATTTGACCAGTAGATAGGACCCTATCAGGTGCTACCACTCTGGATCAGAGTGGACCTGGGAGCAATGGCAACGAAGGGGTACTCCACATTCCCCAAAGCTCCATTATCAAATTGCTTAAAGTCATATACAGGACACTCATTGCGGGGGGGGGGGGGGGGTTTACTCCTCTGCAGAGAAGTAGTTGGTGTATTCTACAGACGATAAAATGAAATGCTGTTTCTTCCAAGCAGTGGTCGTGTTGATACTGCTATATGGATGCACTACATGGACACTAACTAAACAGATGGAGAAAAACTTTGATGGCAACTACACAAGAATGTTGCGAGCAATTTTGAACAAGTCCTGGAGCAACACCCCACAAAGTACCAGCTGTAAAGCTACCTAACTCCCATCACGAAAACTATCAAAGTTAGACAAACCAGACATGCAGGACACTGCTGGAGAAGCAGGGACGAGCTCATAAGTGATGTACTCCTATGGACCCCCTCACATGGCTGAGCAAAAGCAGGGCAACCAACTCGAACCTCCATACAGCAGCTCTGTGAGGATACGGGATGTAGCTCTGAGGAACTGCCAGAAGCGATGAACGATAGGAAGGAGTGGCGAGAGAGTGTCAGGGATATCCGTGCTGGCAGCATGACATGATGATGATGATGATGACAGCCCCAGCCAACATGGCTGAGCACAAGTGGAGTTTGAACTGGCTTATTATGATGTTAAAGTTCAGAGGTGCTCGTGGTGTAATGGTTATCGTCGCAGGAAATGGACACGGCAACACAAGTTCAAATCCTGGACGAGACTGATTGCATTTCACATAGCACTTATACCCTTGGGAAAGGTATGAATCCAATTATTATCCCTCCAGCTATGGGTAAATAGTCGGGCAGACTAGGTTCTTCATCCTTGGTGAGGCAACTAGTCTAGGAGAAGGAAAACTCTGAATTCAAACCTGTTAAACTCCGCTTAAAAAAAAAATGACCTTGTGTCATATCCTGCCTGAGCGGAGGGGTTGGGTAAATATGATGTTAAAGTCCAGCACATTAGCCACTATGTCTACGAACAATCTACAGTTCTATAGCATTCAGTATTTCAATTGAATACAAATAAATTTCAAGCAGATTTATTTGACTGGGACCCTAACACTTAGGTTTAGAGTGGACCTAGGAGTAATGAAAATAAAGGAGTGTTCAAAACTCCCCAGATGTCCAGAACTGAAACCTCACCATCAAATGTAGTTTAGTGTCATACCCAGGATACAGCTTTGAGGAGTAGGTTTAACCCTTTGCATGGGATACAGTCAACATATTCTAACCCCCACTAATGAAGTAAATAGGCATCAAATTGAAGTGAAACCCAAACAGGCTCATACAGGGGTTCTATTTCCTCTCCATTAGAGAGAGTTTTAAAATAGTCCCCCTCAAATCTTAGATATGCCTCTGACAATTGCGTTAATTTCAGTAGTACAGTCAATTCAATAGCAACAACTTGGAAAAATTATTCAGATTCTTAAACTAAATGCAACACACATTCAGAATTGTTATATCATTTAGGGGAGATAACTCACTATTGCGTTAATAACAGCTAAGAATCTTTGATTACAACATTTTCAAGGGAGACAACTGAGGAAAAGCTTGATGAGGTATATTAAAGAATTTTTATTTATTTTCTCTCTTATTACCGTTTATAACAGCCCTTGATTGATTGTTGGCTGATTATTTTGAAGGTATGTTAACCCTATTTGGTTTATTTAATGTCCAAGTCAGCCTTTTTTTTTTTCAAGTAATCATATCATTTCAAATAACTAATAATCCTTAGTAAACCATTATAGTTTCTAGTAACTATTCTTAATACAAATAATTTAGTTATATGATATCAAGTATTCCATTCTAATACAAAATCATTTGTTGACTTATGGTTTCAAGTATTCCTATCTAATACAAATAATTTGCAGTTATATGATTTCAAGTATTCATATGTAATACTAAATAATTTGCAGTTGTATGATTTAAAGTACTCCAATCTAATCAAAATAATTTGTACACAGTTGTATGATTTCAAGTATTCCTATCAAATACTGATAACTTGCACATAGTTATATGGTTTCAAGTACCTATTCCTAATTTAATAACAATCATTTATTTGCAACTGTTATATTTCAAGTATTTCTATCTAATACAAACAA
>OY757940.1:44221655-44319155 GCA_963585895.1 Sepioteuthis lessoniana | reverse complement strand
GCACAATTATGCTGGGTTACGGTTAAAGCTTAAAATGAATCATTAATAATTCTATCTATTTTTTCATCTTTTTAAATAACCTTGTAGTGTAATGGTTAAAGCACTGGACTGCAGAATTGTAGTAAGTGAGTTTGAACTGTAGTTGCGCTATTATATTCACTTTCGAACAAATACCCTTGAGAAAGGTATGAACCCCCTTATCCTCCAGGCTATGGGTTAAATAGTACCACTAATGTTCTTCTAGAAGGATGGATTTGGCATTAAATAACCCAAGAAGGTTGATATGCCATTAAACAACAAAACAAACAAATAAATAACTCTATTTAGGTCTCAAGAGTAAAATTTATGATTTTTTCAAAATTGGAAATATCACAAAAAATTGAAAAATAAATGAAAAAATACATAAGAAAAAAGAATCCAAAAAAGATTGGCTTGAGTTGGTTTGGTTTGATTTTATGGCATATCAACCATTGAAGGTTATTTAATGCCAAATCCAGTTTAAACATATATATTAGATATATATAATTTGCAAACCTAAGTCAACAAAGTTAAATAGCTCAAAGTATTACTAAACACATTTTATTGGTAACATTTTTAAATGAGCCTGAGCTCATTTTTTTTTGCACACAGTTAAATGGTTTCACTTATTTCTATCTAATATGAATAATTCTATAAAATTATCAATTATATGTTTGCACATAGTTAAATGTTTTCAAGTAATACTATTTAACACTAATAATTCCATTTAAGTCATTTGTTTACACACAATTAAATGATCAAACAGTTCTATTTCTAACAACTCAATTTAGCATACACCATTTGTTTACACTCAGTTTAAATGTTAAATAATTCTATTTGACCCATAAATAGGACCCTTTCAGGTGCTGCCACTCCAGGTCAGGGTGAACTTGGGAGCGATGGCAACAAAGGGGTACTCCACATTCCCCAAAGCTTCAGCATTACTGGAGCTTCAACATCAGATGGATATGTGTCATATTAAGGACATTCATTGGGGGTACCCTTCTGCAGAGATGCAGTCAGTGTCTTCTACAGCCCCAGCCAACTGGGTAGTCATAAAAGGGCAGAAAGTAAATCTTATTGATTGATTCATTAATTTTAATGGCACATCAACCTTTCTAGGGTTATTTTATGCCAAGAAGTTACGCAATTGCATTCATTATATGTTTATATTTACTTTTTTTATGTAGTTGCTTTTTTAACATGTTTTTTGCACACAATCCTAAAGAATATGAACAATTTTTAAACAGATCTATTTGACCTGATAGGTACTACCACTCCAAGTCAGAGTGGACCTAAGAGTAATAGCTATGAAGGAGTACTCTACATTCCCTAAAGTTCCAGAATTGGAACACCATCAGATGCAGTTTAGTGTCATACCCAGGATACCACTTTTTGTGGGGGCTTTACTCCTCTATGCAGATACACTTAGCATATTGGAAGTAAATAATGGAAAATAATATGACAATGGGGAGAAAAATATTGAAAAGCAAAGTAATCTAAAGTGAAGAATTCAATATGAAAGAAAGTCGATGTTATAACATTTCAGTTTCAATAAAACATCATCAGGAACATCTTTTTTAAGTCCTGATAATGGTATATTGAAACCAAAATGTTATAATGTTGACTTTCTTTCATAGTAAATTCTTCACTTTAGATTACTTTGTTTTTCAATATTTTTCTCCACTTAGCATATTCTAAGTTTTACTGAAAAGACTGAAAAATTTTTGATTTGCTTTCTTTGTTTAATGGCATATAAATCTTCATGGGTTATTTAATGCCAAAGCCATCATTTTAGAAGAACAGCAGTGATACTATTTTAACCCATAGCTAGAGGGTTTAAACAAGATATTATTTCTGGAGCTGAGCATTTTAGGAAGTAAACTCAGAGACCCAAGTTCAAATCCTGAGCAAGGTTGTTCGTGTTTCAATTCATGCCTATGTTCTAGGGAAAAGCATGAATCCATTTCTTCTTCCCCAGGGATAGGTAGATAGAAGGGAAGACTTGTACCTTTAGCCTTGGTACAGCAACTGGTCTAGAAGATTTAGTTTCTTTGCTTAATGGCATATTAACCGTCATAGGTTATTTAATGCCAGAGCTATTCTTGTAGAAGAACTGAAGTGATACTATTTAACCCATAGCTGGTGGGGATAAAGGAGTGAGGTCATACCTTTCCCAAAAGTCCAAAAGTAAACATAATTGTATGACTGGAGTTTGAGCTCTCTTACTTTGAGGCCACAGTCCAGCATGTTAACCACTAGACTATGTGGACTCCCCACTAAACAAATTTCACTTTTTCATAAGAGTGCCAGAAAGTAAGGGTTAATTTTTTTTATAACAGATACATTATAACTGAACCCAGACTTGAAACTAAAAGTTTGCCTTTTTTATATAAGTTGGCTTACCATTGTCAAGGGCGACCTGAAGGCTCCTTTTTCAATAGCTACTACACCAAAGTGTAGGGGAGGGCATTATTCCTTTCTCTAAACTGCTCCACTTATCCTTGATCTGTACCTTATAATGGTGAGTGTTAAGCAAGAAGGCATCAAGTTGGTTGGTTGTTTGGGTTTTATGGCATATCAATCTTTGTAGGTTATTTAATGCCAAATCCATTTTTATACAAATAATCAGTTCTATTTCAAACAATTCAGTTTAGCATGAGTACACAGTGTAATTGTCAAAAACATTTCTATTTCAAGCTATTTAGTTTAGTCAGTTCTAATTCAAACAATTCAGTTTAGTGTTAACACACAGTTAAATGTCAAAATAGTTCTATTTCAAGTAATTCAGTTTAGCATAAATATGAAGTTCAGTTCTATTTGACCCATAGATAGAACCCTATCAGGTGCTACCACTCCAGGTCAGAGTGGACCTGGGAGTAATGGCAATGAAGGGGTACTCCACATTCCCTAAAGTTCCAGCATTACTGGAACCTCACCATCAGATTGTTTAGTGTCATATCCAGGACACTTGTTGAGGAGAGGAGGTGTCTTACCCCTCTGCAGAGATGCAATCAGTATATTCTACAGCCCCAGCTGACTGGGCGAGAAGGCATCAAATACCATCTTTTGAATATTTGGTATGACTAGACTTGGGATTGAACCCCAGTCTCCAGGGCCATTGGCGAACACTAAATGGAAAATTTACCTTAACCCAATCTTGACTAAAGATTTAAAAAACTAATTAAAAAAAGATTTTTTTATGCCTTACTTGCAAAATTGTATAATCTAACAATAAAAAAAAATGTCCACAGGTAAAAATGTACGGCAATTCCACTCACCTTTCTTTTACCACAATCTGTTGTTCTCGCTTCCAAAGATCTTTAAAATCCTTGCAGAATGAACCCCAAAGGGAGAAGAAGAATCCGACCGTGACAACCTTCTCCCCACTTTTAGGCTTTACACAATAGAAACGCACTGTCTCCTCAAACCTACAATAACAGAAAGGTTGAATATATATATATATACACATTTATATATTTATTTGTTCCTCTAATATTCTAAGCTCAGTTATGTACTTTTTATATGCAATATTTCAGAAAAATTGATATTATTTCATAATCATGATTCTCACACAAATGATCTCAAATTTAAACAACATATGTAGAAACAACTCTAAATTCTTTGTTTAATGTTTTAGAATTTTTCTTTTCTGGTAGAGAAAAATGCCATTCACTGGGGGAAAAAAGAAGACAAATAAAAGAAACAAAAACATTAAATACAAAATTTTTTTTCTAGACATGCTGTTAAAATTTGAGATCATTTCAACAATAATTGGTCAAGTTATTAGATCATGAAATTATATCATTTTTTCTGAAACAACCTAAACATCTCAAATGATATGAAATTGCTTTAAAAACTATAAATATCCTAGTAGGAGTAGCTAGCACTGTCAGAGAGGAAAATAATATCCAAGAGTATATTTTATTAAATGAAAATTTATTCTTCAAGAGCTGCGGAAGAATTTTTTCCAAACATGCATGCACATATTTAGAGGAAGCATATTAAACTAGCACACTGAAATCATACTCCCCCGCCCCAAAAAAGTTAAAATCATAATAATATTCAAACATATAAATTTAAAAATATTTACCTCATTAAGTACTGTGCATTTAGGTTTAAGTTTTAGTTTCTAAATATAATATGTTTCTATTTTTAACAAGGGTGTCTGCCACTATGAAGATCTGGATTTTAGGAACCTAACTTTCTCTCATTCATTTCTCCTTTTTCCTACATGTTCCTTTCTTTTCCACCGTCTGGGAGTGAGACCAGTAAATCATTAGGAAACGACTCACAATCAACCGGAGTCCCTAATTATTTTACAAAAATGTTATAAAAAAAATCTTTCAACTTACTTCTTCTGACAATCCTGTAGATTCTCTTGTTGATCCTTCATTTCTTGCTTTCCTAAAAAAGGAAAAAGAAAATCAATTAACAAAAATATCCAATAGATAACTTAAACTTTTCTGACTAAAATGCTGATCACGTGTAATTCATATAAAAAACAAACAAGGGTAACCAACATCGCACAAAAGAACTTGATTTGGTGGTAGCATTGTCTTGGGCAAGAGGCCCAACTCTTTCCAGCTCTACAACCGGCTTGAATTCAGTTTTCCTTCTCCTAAAATAGTTGCCATATCAAGATTAAAGAGCCTTGTTTTCATTACTGCATAATCATTTGGAGGGAGAAGTTGGATTCAGACCTTTTTCAAGGGTGTTAATGTTATGTGAAATGCAAACAGCCTTGTTCAGGATTGAACTCAGGTAGCTAAGTCCACTTTCTATGACAATAACCATTATACCACAAGTATATATATATATATATATATATATATATATAATAAACTTAGCACAAGGCCACAAGTATGGGGCATCTAGTAAAGATCAAACTTAATGGACAATATTAATGATCTGTAACTATTACACCATAGTCAGTTACCTTTTGCTTAGCATTCAGTAAATTTTGAAAAAGCTTTCTATAACCCATATTAAATTTCAAGAGATACGGAATAGTTGTTTATATATATATATATATATAATTAGATTAAACAAACAAATGGAAAACTTGTTAAAAATTTTCAGGATTTATTTTTAATTTTATTTTTTAGAAAAATATCATAAATCATTTCAAACACCATTTTGCAAATGTAAACTTGATACCTCTAATATTTATAACTTTAAATTTCAAATCCATTTCTCTCTCTTCCTCACAACATTCTATGTATGTGTGTGCGTGTATATGTATGTTTATGTGTATATATATATATATGTGTGTGTGTGTGTGTGTGTGTTATGTAATGTATGTCTGTACATATATGTATGTGTACACAAATATGAAAGATATATTCTAGTGCATCTAATGTTACTATCACAACAAATATTAAGCAAAAATGATTTGCAACAAGAATAAAAAAACTAAATTGACTAAGTATTTACCCAACCTCTCTACCATGGGCAATAAAGACTCAACATAAAGTCAATTTTTAAGCAAAGCACAGCTAATTTAAATACAGAGTTTTCTTTCTCTTAGACTGATTACCAGAACAAAGTTTAAAGCATCCATTCTGCCATACTATTTACCAAACTTCTCTACCATGGGCAAGACTCAACGTAAAGTCAATTTTTAAGCAAAGCACAGCTAATTTAAATTCAGAGTTTTCTTTCTCTTAGACTGGTTGCCAGAACAAAGGTTAAAGCACCCATTCTGCCATACTATTTACCCATAACTGGAGGGAAAATAGATGATTTTCATGCCTTTTTCATGGGAATTAGCATGACTAAATCAAGTATGTTGATTTCATATCTATGCCAAGATTGATTGATTTTAATGGCATGTCAACCTATGTGGTGTTATTTCATGCCTAGAGGTTAAAAATCACATACATTATACATTTATATTGATATTCTTTGTATAGTTTCTTATGAGTTTTTTGCACACATATGGTTTCAAGTATTCCAATCTAATGTAAATAATTTCCACATGTTTATATGATATCAAGTATTCTTACCTAATACAAATAATTTGTACACAGTTCAATGATATCAAAAATTCCTATAAAATACAAATAATTTGTACACAGTAATATGGTATCAAGTATTCCTATCTAATACAAATAATTTGTACACAATCATATATCAAGTATTCCTATCTAATATAAATGATTTGCACACAGTTATATGATATTGAGTATTCCTTTCTAACACTAATATTTTATAAACAAAAGATCTGTTTGAAATTATTTGTATACAAAAGGAATACTTGATGCCATATGACAGTAAATTATATATATTAAAAATAATTACTTGAAGGTATAATTGTTTTTGGATTTTTTTTTAAGCTATCGATAGGCTTTCGATCATATGGAAATCAGACCTGATCGATAAAATGAAATGCAGTTTCTTCCAGGCAGCAGTCGTGTCGATACTGCTATATGGATGCACTACTTGGATGCTAACTAAACGGCTGGAGAAGAAGCAAGACGGCAATTACACAAGAATGTTGCGAGCAATTTTGAACAAGTCCTGGAGCAACACCCCACAAAGTACCAGCTGTAAAGCTACCTAACTCCCATCACGAAAACTATCAAAGTTAGACAAACCAGACATGCAGGACACTGCTGGAGAAGCAGGGAAGAGCTCATAAGTGATGTACTCCTATGGACCCCCGCATATGGCCAAGCAAAAGCAGGACAACCAGCTCAAACATACATACAGCAGCTATGTGAGGATATGGGATGTAGCCCTGAAGATCTGCCAGAGGCGATGAACGATAAGGAGAAGTGGTGAGAAAGGGTCAAGGATATCCGTTCTAGCGGCACGACATGATGATGAGGATAATTGTTTACTAAGGATTATTATCAGTCCCTTGAAACCATATAAATCTGCACAAACAAATTACTATTATTAACTAGAAGTAATTATCTGAAACCATATAATTGTTTGTATTTGATAGGAATACTTGAAACCATACAACTGTGTGCAAATTATTTGTACTGGATAGAAATATATGATATTGTATATTCATATGCAAAACATTCTTAAGAAACAACTACCCAAAAAATGTAAACACGAATATACAATGAGTACAATTCCCTAACTTCAAGGCATGAAATAAGATGGTGTGATATGCAGTTAAAATCAAACACTCTATCAATCAAAAAACCAACATAGAAAGTCTTGAGGTAAACTAAATCCACTTGAGCTGAGAGCCAAAGATTCATTTGTGTTAGATGTATCAAACATTGTTGGGTTTCATAAAATGGTAAATTTTACAAACGGTTTAACAAAGAATGGGATGCCGGATGCCTTCTGGCAATTCTTGCATTTTCTTCTTGATCGTTTTTTTTAAACAGATCTGGGAGCCATAAATTAATGTACATTGTAAGAGACAAAGGACTCATCTGAATGACTACTGCTACCACCTATGGAAAAAAATAACGGAATTAGCAGACTTAGAGTATGTTTCACTCAGGGTTTTCTTTTTTGCTTAGTAGTAAATAAGTAAAAAAGTAAAGTTGGCAACCTTAGTCAAGGGTGACCCGAAGGCTCCCTTTTCAGTAGCTACTACACAGAGGTGTGGGGGAGGGCGCTACTCCATTCCGAGGATTCCTCCACTTTACCCTTGATCCTCACCTTATAAATGCTGAGTGTTAAACAAGGCAGGATCAAAGTACCATTTTTTGAGACTTTGGTATGATTCGACTTGGGATTGAACCCCAGTCTCCCGGACCACAGGCAAACACTCTACTCATTAGGCCAATGGCTTGGTACTCAGCAGTAAATAAACTAATCAAATACAAGATGCAAAACATTTTTCTTTCATCACTGAACATTCCGGCTTCATAAAATATACCTTTAAACAAACAAAGTCAAATTATTTGAATCTATGGTATAATTTTTTTTCTAAGCTATGCACACTGATTGATTTTCATGGCAAGTTAACTTTTCTGGGCTTATTTTATGCTGAGCGGTCAAAGAATTACATATACAGTACATTTATATCTATATTTTTTATATAATTGTTTCTTTAGTAATTTTTTTGTGCATAATCCAATCAAATATGAATAATTACCCCTGCCCAATGTTTATTTTAGAAGTTAAATTCATTAAACTCAATTAAACATTGTTTATATTTTAATTTATCACTCACTTGAACTTTTTTCTTTTTTAATAAGAACAAAAAAAAAGAGGAAAGAATATACTTAAAAAGTTAAATAGATAAAATAAGAGAAAAAAACAAAAAAAAACGATTTCTTGAAAAAATCTTTTTAAAAAAGTAAATTGTATCTTTTTAAACAAGCTACAATGCATTCACATTTTAAACCAACAGAAATAAACTAAGAATTTTACAATGGTAACAATAATTTGAAAAGGTTTGGTTTGGTTTGGTTTTATGGCATATTAACCATTGTACGTTATTTAATGCCGAATCCATCTTTATACATATAAACAGTTATATTTCAAACAATTCAGTTAAGAATACAAAAACAGTTCCATTTTAAACAGTTCAGTTTAGCATAAGTATGCAATTTAAATGTCAAAACAGTTCTATTTCAAGCAATTAAGTTTAGCATAAGTGTACAGTTTAGTTCTATTTGACCCATAGATAGGACCCTATCAGGTGCTACCAGTGAGAGCCAGAGTGAACCTGGGAGTAATGGCAATGAAGGGGTACTCTACATTTCCCAAAGCTCCAGCATTACTGGAACCTAACCATCAGATTGTTTAGTGTCATATCCAAGAGACTCGTTCAGGTAGGTGGGGTCTTACCCCTCTGTAGTGATGCAGTCAGTGTATTTGGCAGCTCCAGCCAACTGGGCAAAATTTGAAATGGAGACGATAAAGAAAAAATAAATAAACACATAACATATTGCATTTTAAAATTCAATCAATAATAATGATGTTATTTGTATAAAGTTAGTATTTTTACTTCAATTCTTTTTCCTTTCTTCACAGATAAAGAATATTGGAGGATTTTTTATTCATCAAATGGGTGATATATCGGTACAATTTTTTCATGTAACATGATTAGTAGCATCAGTGAAAAAATCTTGATGCATCAACGAATCATTACATCTCAACATGTTAGAGTCTGACATTTCTAGAGATATCAGAAATTTTATATAGATTCAATTACTTCCTACTGTCATCTAAATTTTCATTCAACATAAATATACTATTTACTCATATATTATTTGCCTATATATATGTATATCTACATATATAAATGTACAAATATGAAAAAACAAGGTATTCAAAGGTTCACAGAATAATTTTATTTATAATTGAATTATTTGCTGAAGTTAAATGTCTCACTTTTTACATTAAACCATCATCAGGGCAATTAATATGTTATGTTGATCTTCTGAATATTTGATTTTATTTCAAAACTCTAGGATAACAAGAGTAAATATACGAGGGTAAGTTAAAAAGTGATGCCTTTTTCTTTAGTATAGGAATAGTTACCGACACAGGAACATGTATCATACATCAAAATGAAGCTGATCCTCTGTAGATCACATCCCTACCTCTCAACATAGTCATTGTTTCTCTCAATAGCAAAGTTCAACTTTTGAATGAGAGCATGTATCCCTGCCTCATAAAATTCCACTGATTGTTCTTTGGGTCACTTCATCACTGCTGTTTTCACTTCCTTGTCACTGGCATAATATTTGTCTCTTAAACCCTCTTTCTTATAACTGAAGAGATGATAGTCAGAAGGCGCTAAATCTGGTGAGTATGGAGGAAGCGGTAAAATTTTCCAACCAAATGATGGGATTGTCTCCCTTGTCCTGATGCTTGTGTGTGGTCAAGCATTGTCATGTAGAAGGATGGTTTGGTTTGTTGGATTTTATGGCATATCAACCTTTGTAGGTTATTTAACACCAAATCCATTTTTATGTAAATAATCTGTTCTATTTAAAACAATTCAGTTTAGCATAAGTACACAGTTTAATTGTCAAAAACATTTCCATTTCAAACTATTCAAGCAGTTATATATAACAATTCAGTTTAGTTTGAAAACAGTTTTAATGTCAAAAAACAGTTCCATTTCAAATAATTCAGTTAAGCATAAGCACACAGTTTAAATGTAAGTACAGTTTAATTGTCAAAAACATTCCTCTTTCGAGCTATTCAGTTTACTCAAAGAATTCATTTTAGCATAAGAATGCTGTTAGTTCTATTTAACCCATAGATAGGGTCCTATCAGGTGCTACCACACCGGGCCAGAGTGGACCTGGGAGCGATGGCAATGAATGAGTATTCCACATTCCCAAAAGTTCCAGCACTGCTGGAACCTCACCATTAGATTGTTTAGTGTCATATCCAGGACACTCATGGGAGGGTCTTACCCCTCTGCAGAGATGCAGTCAGTGTATTCTACAGCCCCAGCTGACTGGGCAACATGTAGAAGGGGGACATTGTCAATTGGCAAGTTGGGTCTCATTTCAGACTATGTTATGAAAAGTACACTGGTAATATATTCTAAATCTTTATAGAGGGCCATGGAACAACACTTCGTCCTCACTAGAGTACATACATATTCTGATCCTTGGCAGATATACAAATCAAAAAACTCAATCAATGAACTTTTAAAGCAACTAAAACTTGTACCATAAAAACTGAGCTGAACATTTATTCACACAACAAATAAATTAGACATTATTGAATAAATTACCAGTATGCTCCATTCAAACATAGATTAGATTTTGAGCCTTTCACTCCACCATTTTTTCAATGGAAATTCCATATGAAGTATATCACAAAGGATCAAAAGGTGATGTTTCATTAAAATATTTTTAATTTTGATTAAATTATTAATTTGAATTTTTCAAATTTTATTCAAAATATGCATAAAACTAGACATTCAAATAAATTCAAGGGTTGCAGAACACTAAATATCTCCCACTCAAAATCAGTTGTCAGTTTTAAATATGCATAAAACTAGACATTCAAATAAATCCAAGTGTTGCAGAACACTAAATATCTCTCACTCAAAATCAGTTGTCAGTTTTAAATATGCATAAAACTAGACATTCAAATAAACCGAAGGGTGGCAGAACACTAAATATCTCTCACTCAAAATCAGTTGTCAGTTTTAAATGTGCATAAAACTAGACATTC
Organism: Sepioteuthis lessoniana; assembly: GCA_963585895.1. NCBI lineage: Eukaryota > Metazoa > Mollusca > Cephalopoda > Myopsida > Loliginidae > Sepioteuthis > Sepioteuthis lessoniana. Next base: position 44,308,013 of record OY757940.1, on the reverse strand, counting down.
AAATAAATCCAAGTGTTGCAGAACACTAAATATCTCCCACTCAAAATCAGTTGTCAGTTTTGAATATGCATAAAACTAGACATGCAAATAAATCCAAGGGTTGCAGAACACTAAATATCTCTCACTCAAAATCAGTTGTCAGTTTTAAATTTTAGAGAAGAGAAATAGAAAGTAGAAATATTGGGTCAACACCAGTTAATACAATAAAATTATTTATTAAAAAAAAAATCAGACAGAAAGAAAATGCTTAAAATTTTTTACCTTTGGTAAAAAATTCTGTCATTATGTCTTTGAAAGGCTGGAGAAATTTTTCTCCTGAAGATTCGAGAACTTTGTTTGATCGTAACTCTGCAGCTGAAATGAGAGATACATAATTTTTAAAAATCACATTAATAATGATATATATATATATATACATATATAGGTTTGGTTTAGTTTGGTTTGGTTTATTTGTTTAATGGCATATCAACCTTTGTAGGTTATCTAATGCCAAAGCTATTCTCCTAGAAGAACAGTAGTGGTACTATTTAACCCATAGCTGGGATGATAAGGGGGTTCATACCTTTCCCAAGGGTATTTGCCCGAAAGTGAACATAATAGCGCAACTGTAGTACGAACTCACTTACTATGATTCCGCAGTCCATCGCTTTAACCATTACACTACCACAACACCGCCTATATATATATATATATATATATATATATATAAAAAACAAGATTTTTCCATGCATGAGGATATAGTGAAAGAGAAATATATGTATTTACCAACCCCTGTGCACAAGCAAAATGTAACACAAGGTCAATTTTTAAGCAGTTAAACAGGTTTGAATTTAGAGTTTAACTTCTCTTAGACTGGTTGCCTTAGAACCAAAGAACCCACTCTGCCCTTCTATTTGCCCATTGCTGGAGGAAGAGTAACTGGATTCATACTTTACCTAAGGGTATTAGTGCAATATGAAGTGCAAACAACCTCATCCAGGATTTGAACCTATGTCCATTTTCTAAACCACAAGTGCTTATATACATGTGTGCATATGTGTGTATGTATGTGAAAATGAAAAAAACAGTTTGAAAAATGAAAATGAAAAAAAAACAGTTTGAAAAATGAAAATTAAAAAAAAAACAGTTTGAAAAATGAAAATGAAAAAAAAAACAGTTTGCTCACTTGCTTTTATAGCATGTCAACCCTTGTTGGGTTATTTTATACCAAATTCAGTTTAACAATTATGGTCTCCAATTATATATGGTACAATATAATCAGTTTAAACAAGAAAACTCTTCATACATTGTGACAAAATCCATGTTTTAAGAACCAATAAATATATAAAAGTTCAGTCATTTTAAACAGGTAAACACACCATATTTTGTAACAATCCCAATGTTTTAAGAGTCAATATATAAATAAAGTTCCCAGTTATTTTTAATAGGTAAACACTCCATATTTTGTTGCAATATCCACGTTTTAAGAACCAATATATAAATAAAGTTCCCAGTCATTTTTAATAGGTAAATACTCCATATTTTGTGGCAATATCAACATTTTAAGAGCCAATATATCAATAAAGTTCATAGTCATTTTTAATAGGTAAACACTCCATATTTTGTTGCAATATCCACGTTTTAAGAGCCAATATATATATATAAAGTTCATAGTCATTTTTAATACATAAACACTCCATATTTTGTTGTAATATTAGATAGTATCATTAGTATTAGCAAGACTTGAAACCATTTAACTATATGAAAACAAATGATCTCTGGTTCATTTAAAAATAATGTTACCAATTAACTATTTGCTTACTTTTCAGCTTGGATGCTTAATATATTTTCTATTATTATTATTTTATTCTTATTTTTATACTTAAAATAATTTTAAGTAGAATACTGTGTATGTAGGGAAAATTTTAGTTGAAACACATGTCGGCAAAGAAAATAAATTTTCATCAGCACCAAGTATATATCTTTCTTCCATTTATCTTTTCACCATATTTGTCTGATTCATTTCATTTTTTTCTTTCACTTACACACACACACACATATATATATATATATATATATATATATATATATATATATATATATATATATGATTTGTAAGCAAATAGTTTGTAGGGAAGATTATTTTTAAATGAGCTAGAGATCATTTGTTTGCACACAGTAAAATAGTTTCAAGCATTTATCTCCGCAAAATCGACCCTCAACCACTGCCTTCAAGCATCTTTAAAATAAAATAGGATTTGGTATTTGTTTGTTACAACCAATTTGAGAAATATGGTTGAGATAATTATATAAGTGCTAGGGCTTGACATGACCAGCTGATTGATCACTTCTGGCTTCTCCTTCCGCCTCTCTAGCCCAGTAAGGGCCAAAGTGGAGTATTATAGGTTATGTGATCACAGTTTGGTTGCCAGGTCAACGATTGCTAAGCCACCAGTGTCCTTTCTTCAAGCAGTAAGTAAAAGTAAGTTAGCGACCATAGTCGAGGGTGACCCGAAGGCTTCCTTTTCGATAGCTACTACACCAAGGTGTAGGGGAGGGCGCTACTCCATTCCCTGGATTGCTCCACTTTACCCTTGAACCGTACCTTATAATGCTGAGTGTTAAGCAAGGTGGTATCAAGTTCCATTTTTAAAGTCTTTGGTATGACTCGACCTGAGATTGAACCCAGGTCTCCCGGGCCATTGGCGAACACTCTAACCGCTGGGCCAATGTCCCGGTTAAGCAGTATGGGTCACCAAACACAGCCAACAGGTGAACTTATTGGGGTGGGGTTTTTTCCCTTCTGTAGAGATACATTATACATCCTCAGAATGCAAGTCTTTGCTGATCAGCCAATACTGGTGTGTCCAGGTGTGGGAGTCCACATGAGAACTTTGCTTACAAGTTTGTCCCTACTTCTCCAACAGTGCCCAGCATACCAAGAGTTCATCTTACTTGAATCGTTTATGAGATGGGTGGTAAGTGGCCGTACAGCTGCTCTGTTGTGGTTTGGTTTGGTTTGGTTTTATGGCATATCAACCATTGTAGGTTATTTAATGCCAAATCCTCTTTATACATATATATTAAATATATACAGGGTGGAACGATAAAATTGTCGCCCTAGAAAAGACGACATGATTCCATTTCCATTTAATGAAAACCAGTTTTCTTTTTTTGTTGCAGACCATCTACTAGTTGGACAGTTGTGTACAAATCCCAAGAGCGATAGGAGCCTTCTATCATGTCTGAAAGTGATACAATGTTCAACGACCGAGGTCGGAGATGCACCACTGTACAAATATGCTCTCTACAGCTCCAAGTTATGATGACAGGACCATTGCCATCATATTCAAAATGCAAATCTCAATTGCCACGAATAATAGACGTGCCCAAGGTGATAAAAACAAAGTCTCCAGCTACAGTTATGGTCTTTGATGTGGTTTCAACTGAGGGCCACATCATGCCACCTCATATCTTTGAAGTCGGCTCGAAAGTCAACACCAAAGTCTACCTGGATGTGCTGAAGAGTGTGGTGATTCCCTGGCGCAATCAGATGGCTGGTGGCAAACCCTGGATGTGGCAGCAGGACTCGGCGCCGGCCCACAAGTCCAAAGAGACCCAGGCTTGGCTTCAGAAGGAGTGCTACGACTTTGTACACTTCTCTCACTGGCCCACCTCCTCCCCCGACCTGAACCCACTGGACTACTTCGTTTGGTCAAAAATCGAGAACATCACCAACATGACCTCCCACAACACCAAAGCCAACCTGATCACCGCCATCTGCCGAGCTCCCGTCGGCGCTTGTGGAAAAGGCATGCTCCCAGTTTTGAATCCGTATGGAGGCGGCGATTGAGGCTGAAGGCGGCTACATTGAATAGATGTCAGCTCTACTACATAATCAAGTTACCTGAATTGATTTTTTCAATAAAAGTTTTAAAATAAAGCTGTAGCGTTGTTTTCTTTAGGACAACAATTTCATCGTTCCACCCAGTATGATTTGGTTTGGTTGGGTTTTATGGCATATCAGCCATTGTAGGTTATTTAAAGCCAAATTCTCTTGATACATATATATTAAATATATATGATTTGGTTTGGTTTTATGGCATATCAACCATTGTAGGTTATTTAATGCCACATCTTCTTTATACATATCTATTAATTATGCGTTTTGTTAACACATTTTGTAGATAACATTTTTAAACAAACCTGAGATCATTTTTTTGCACACAGTTAAACGGGTTCACTTATTTCTATCAAATACAAATGATTCTATTTACTTTTACTTATTTGTTTTCACACATTTAAATATTTTCAAGTATTGCTATTTAACACTAACAATTCAACTAAACATCAGTAATTTTTTTTACACACAGTTGAATGATCAAACAGTTCTATTCAAACAAGTCAATTTAACAAAATCATCTGTTTACACTCAATTTAAATGTCAAACAGTTCTATTTGACCCATAGATAGGACCCTTTCATGTGCAACTCTCCAGGCCAGGGTGGACCTGGGAGTGATAGCAATTAAGGGGTACTTCACATTCCCCAAAGCTTCAGCATTACTGGAGCTGCACCATCAGATTGTTTAGTGTCAGATTATCAGGATACTCAATTGGGAGGGGTCTTACCCCTCTACAGAGATGCAGTTGGTATATTCTACAGCCTCAGCCAACTAGACTGTGGAAGACAAGAAATACTACCAAATGTAGCCTTTATATAAAAACAATTTGTCAAGAAATGGTCAACTCACATTCAAAGTCTCTCCCAATCTTGTCCAACTCGGCCTGAATATCTTCAAATCGGACCATTGATGCTTGATTTATGTCACTAGGGTCAGGCACCGGCAAACTGACCTTTTCAGACCCTGCATCCTCGCCCTCATACCGCTTCACATACTGCTTAACCACGTAATGTAGAAAACTTGTACGGTTATCCTGAAGAAGAAAAGTAAAAACATTGATAAAGATATTTATTTATAAATCTTATTCACAGCAAATTAAAAACAATGGCTCAAATCTGGTTTGACTTGAGAGTCATCATCTTTTGATTGTCCATCCATACTGCTAAGAATCTGGCATTTTTAGCTTGATTTCAAACTAACTTTCAGGAATTGTAAGAGTTATGCCCAGAAACTATACTAACTTAGGCTCAGATTGACCTTAATGTGGATCTGTCCCTCAGCCTCTCTGTCTTACTGCTATCATGGTGTACACATGACAAGTAAATGCATGGACAGCTATCGATAGGCTATCGGTCATATGAGAGTCAGACATGACTGATAAAATAAAAAGCAGTTTTTTCCAAGCAGCATTCATGTTGATACTGCTATATGGATGCACTACATGGACGCTAACTAAACGTATGGAGAAAAAGCTTGACGGCAATGACACAAGAATACTGCAAGCTGTATTGAACAAGTCCTGGATGCAACACCCAACAAAACAGCAGCTATATGGCCACCTACCACCAATCACAAAAACTATCCAAGTTAGATGAACCAGACATGTAGGACACTGCTGGAGAAGTAAGGACGAACTCATAAGTGACATACTCCTGTGGACCCCATCACATGGACGAGCAAAGGCAGGACAACCAGCTAGAACCTATATATAAAAGCTCTGTGCCAATACAGGATATAGCCTTGAAGACCTCCTGGGAGCAATGGACGATAGAGATGGGTGGCGAGAGAAGGTCATGGTGATCCATGCTGTCAGTGTGACATGATGATGATGATGGTTATTGCTGTAGGAAATGGGTATGGCGACCTGAGTTCAAATCCAAGATGAGGCTATTAGCACTTCTAAGAGTGCTAATGCCCTTGGGAAAAGTATAAATCCAATTATTCTCCCTGGGTAAATAGTAGAGCAGACTGGGCTTTTTAACCTCGATATGGCAACTGCAGTAGGAAAAGAAAAACCCTGAATTCAAAGTTGTTAAACACCACTTGAAAATTGACCTTGTATCACATCCTACACATGCAGAGGGGTTTGTAAATACATCTATCTTACTGTGCCCTCCTCAATGTAAAAGGGGGCCCACATCACAGTGCTTACTCACTCTCTTGGTAAGAGTTTTTAAAGGCAGATAACTCTCTCTCTTCCATTCAGTGTTTGGTTTGGTTTAGTTTCTTTGTTTAATGGCATAGCAACTTTTGTGGGTTATTTAATGCCAAAGCCATCCTTCTGGAAGAACAGCAATGGTAATATTTAAGGTGTCTTTGTTTAATGGCATATCAACTTTTGTCAGTTATTTAATGCCAAAGCCATCCTTCTGGAAGAACAGCAATGGTACTATTTAAGGTGCCTTTTTTTAATAGCATATCAACCTTTGTGGGTTATTCAATGCCAAAGCCATCCTTGTAGAAGAACAGTAATGGTACTATTTAAGATGTCTTTGTTTTATGGCATGTCAACCTTTGTGGGTTATTCAATGCCAAAACCATCCTTGTAGAAGAACAGTAATGATACTATTGAAGGTGTCTTTATTTAATGGCATATCAACTTTTGTGTGTTATTTAATGCCAAAGCCATCCTTGCAGAAGTACAGTAATGGTACTATTTAACCTATAATTCTCACAATATCAATCAAAAGTATCTGTTTTTTTTTCCTGCTACTTACAATGTTAAAAGAAAACAATCCACAAATGTATAAATGTCTTTGGCATCATCATCATTATAAATTCATGCCGATAGCTTAGATTCCTTTGACTCTTTCTAGCCATCCATCCCTCTCTATCATTGATCATTCTTAACATGTCTTCTAAATGGCATTGAGTGTCTGGACTGAGCTAACAAAGATAAATCTTTACTGAATGCCCTCTTTTTTGTGGTAACATGGAGAGACTCTAGGAGGGAATCTATTTTATCAATTAACCTAAAAAGTCTAAGAATTAATTTATCAATTAACCTAAAAAGTCTTAGAATTAATTTATCAATTAACCTAAAAAGTCTTAGAATTAATTTATCAATTAAACTAAAAAGTCTTAGAAAATCTTTCTTCTTTGTAGTGAAAGAGTTGACTTAATTCCAAGGCAGAAATAGCAACACACATGCTTCGCATGCAAAATATCTTTGAAAAAGAAACATGATCACTATCAACATGAAGATATATAGATGGTCGTCTTGTAAAATCTTGCTTGACCAATGTTGATATGCAAATTTTGAATCTACGTGGATGTGGATATAAACGACGAAAGAAAGGTTCAGTAAAACACTTTTTATTTGTTTTTCTGGTGTTTGAGTTTGTTGTGGTTTTATGGCACATCAACCATTATAGGTTATTTAATGCCAAATCCATTTTCATACATGTAAACAATTCAGTTTAGCATAAATACACAGTTTAATTGTCAAAAATATTTCTATTTCAAGGTATTCAGTTTAATCTAACAGTTCTAATTCAAAGATTTTAGTTTAGTATAAGTATAGTTTTTGTTTACACACAGTTAAATGTAAAAACAGTTCTATTTCAAAACAATTCAGATTAGCTTAGTACAGTTTCAATGTCAAAAACGGTTCTATTTCAAACAATTCAGTTTAGCATAAGTACACAGACATACCAGTGTAAGCCGACCAACAAGAACTTACACACAACAGCTCTGTATGGACACAGGAAGTAATCTAGAAGACTTACGGGGAGCGATGGATGATAGGGACGAATGGCAGGAGAGAGTCAGGGAAATCTATGCAAACAACACAACCAGATGATGATAATGATTATGTATATATATATATATATATCTTTTATATAAAGACAAAAAGAAAAAATTCACTTTCTTGATATCATAATAAATTTATTTCAGATACTTATAAGTTTAATTTATAAGTTTTTTATAAAAACCTTCTTCAGATGAGATATTCAAAATTTTAATTAAATGTTTTCATATTGCTTCCGGCGAGAATGGAATTTGAAAAAATTCTTTATTTTAATTTTTTAAAATTTGAAATAATTTATTTTATCTATTTATTAAACAAGAAAAAATTAATATAAGTTGAAGATATTATATCTATTATTATTTTTCATATACATATTCTGAAAAAAAAACAAAAAAAAAAACATTACCCCTAATTTACATACTGGTGTGTCTATTGTTATATAGACACACCAGTGTTTGTCAACCAGCAAAAACCTACAATCATCATCAGTTTATGGACACTAGATGCTTTCTAGAGAATTTGCCAAGAGAGAGTCAAAGGAATCCATGTAGTTGGCATATTTTAATGATGACAATGTTAGTTCAAGAATACATTCTTGATATGGGTTGAGTGATAATTTTAGAATATGAATGTATACGTGGAGAGAGAGAAAGAGAGAGAGGGTCTATGGATGAAGGTGATATTTATTCACCTTGGACTTATGAGAACAAGTTATATGCTGTCAGTAAGGCCCAAAAGGGAAGTGCTCCATATTTCAGCAAGTTGGTATTCATTCTACATGTTAAACTTTGAAAAGAAAGGGATTATCAATAGTCGGGAAGCAGGAATAAGATTTTAAAAAAATCAAAAACTCACTTTACTTCTGACATCTTTCAATTTGGCAAGAATTTCAAGTCCAAACCCATCAGCTTGACCACGTTTCATGTGACCTGCAGGAAAAGAGGAAGAGGGTTTAAAAACAATTCCACTAACTATTCCACTTGAGCAAACTGTTGAACAATTCTATTAACCATCCACATTTCAGGTAAATAAATAATTCAATTAAGAGCCCACACTTAAGGAAAATAATTGATGAATAATTCTATTAACAGTCCACACATTGGTTGTTGGGTGATTGGGTTTTATGGCATATCAACCAGTGTAGGTTATTTAATGCCAAATCCATTTTTATACACATAATCAGTTCTATTTCAAATAATTCAGTTTAGCATGAGTACACAGTTTAATTGTCAAAAATATTTCTATTTCAAGCTATTCAGTTTATTCAAACAGTTCTAATTCGACCAATTCAGTTTAGTATGATTATAGATTTTGTTTACACACAGTTAAATGTCAAAACAGTTCTATATTAAACAATTCAGTTTAGCATCAGAAGTTTCAATGTCAAAACAGTTCCATTTCAAGCTATTAAGTTTAGATTAAGTATGTAGTTTAAATGTAAGTACACAGTGTGTCAAAAACATTTCTATTTCAAGCTATTCAGTTTAGTCAAACAGTTCTAATTCAAACAACTCAGTTTAGCATAAGTACTCATTTTAGTTCTATTTAACTCATAGATAGGGCCCTGTCAGGTTCTACCATTCCAGGCCAGAGTGGACCTGGGAGCAATGGCAATGAAGAGGTACTCCACATTCCCCAAAGCTCCAGCATCACTGGAACCTCACCATCAGATTGTTTAGTGTCATATCCAGGACATTCGTTGGGGGAGTCTTATGTCTCTGCAGAGGTGCAGTCGGTGTATTCTACAGCCCCAGCTGACTGGGCAATCCACACATTGGTAAACAATTCTATTAACATCTATGCTTAAGATAAATGACTGATAAATATTTCTAACAGTTCACACCTAGGTAAACAATTCTATTAGCTTGTACAGCTTAGGTAAACAATTCCATTAACCATCCACTTTTAGTTAAACTGTTAAACAATTCAATTAATGGTCTACACTTAGGTAAATAATTCTATTAATACCCAGCACTTTGGGAACAATTTTACACTTTGGTAAAAAATCCTATTAACCATCTCCACTTTGTTTGGGTTTTGTGGCATATCAACCTTTATGGGTTATTTAATGCCAAATCCATTTTTATACAAATAAACAGTTCAATTTCAAACAATTCAGTTTAATACAAGTACATAATGTAATTCTCAAAACATTTCTATTTCAAGCTATTCATTTTAGTCAAACAGTTCTAATTCAAAGAATTTAGTTTAGTATAAGTATAGTTTTTGTTTACACAGTTAAATGTCAAAACAGTTCAATTTCAAACAATTCAGAATAGTATTAGTACAGTTTCAAAGTCAAAAATGGATCAATTTCAAAAATTCAGTTTAGAATAAGTATATAGTTTAATAGTCAAAACAGTTCTATTTCAAGGAATTCAGTTTAGCATAAGTACACAGTTTAGTTCTATTTGACCCATAGATAAGACCCTATCAGGTGCTACCACTGAAGGCCAGAGTGGACGTAGGAGCGATAGCAATGAATGGGTACCCCACATTCCCCAAAGCTTCAGCATTACAGGAACCTCACCATCAGATAGTTTAGTGTCATATCCAGAATACTCGTGGGTGAGCGTGGGGTCTTATTACTCTTCAGCAGAGATACAGTCGGTGTATTCTACAGCCCCAGCCGACTGGGCAACTCCACTTAAGGTAAACAAGTGTTAAACAATTCTATTAACCATCAACACTTAGGAGAACTGATAAAAAATTCTGTCAACTGTCCACAGTTGGGTAAAAAATTCTATTAACAATTCAGACTTAAGATAAACACATGATAATTAATAACAGTTCACACTTAGAAAAACAATACTATTCATAAATCACTCTTAAGGCAAACAACTGATAAACAATTCTAGCAACCATTCACAGTTAGGTGGTAAACAGTTCTATTAAATGACTACACTTTCTAAGTCACCTTTAACATAAACAATTCTATTAATCATATTTACCAACCCCTCTACTCGGGCAGGATATGACACAAGGTCAGTTTTTTTAAGCAGAGTTTAACAGGTTTGAATTCAGAGTTTTCCTTCTCCTAGACCAGTTGCCTCACCAAGGCTGAAGAACCTAGTCTGTCCTGCTATTGACCCATAGCTGGAGGGAGAATAATTGGATTCATACCTTTCCCAAGGGTATTAGTGCTATGTGAAATGCAATCAGTTTCATTCAGGATTTAAACACGTGTCACCGTGTCCATTTCCTACGATGATAACCATTACACCACAGGCACCTCTATTAATGACTCATTCTTAAGATAAATAACAGTTGAACAATTCTAATGATAGTCGACACATAAGGTGAACTAATGATAAACAATTCTAGTAAACTTCCACATTCAGATAGCAAATAATTCTAGTGACCATCCACGCTTAAAGAAAACAACTGATAAATATTTCTATTAATAGTCAACACTTAGCTGAACAATTCTATTAACTGTTCAAACCTAGGTAAATAGTTCTATTAACAGTATACACTTAATATAAACAACTGCTAAACAATTGTATTAACCATCTACACTTAAGTAAACTAGTGATAAAAAATTCTATTGACTGTCAACACTCAGGTAGTAAATAAATCCATTAACCATTCACACTTAAAGTAAACAATCAAAAAATCTAGCAGTCTACACTTATGTAAATAATTCTACTGTCCACACTTAATATAATAACTGATAAACAATTCTATGAAGAGTCCACACTGAGGTAAACAATTCTATTAACCATGCTACAGTCTGAAGGTAAAAAAAACTGATAAACTATCCTAATGACCATACACACTAAGGTAAACAACTAATAAACAATTCCATTAACCATCATCACTTTAAGTAAATAAATTAAAAACAATTCTAATAACATTTTACACTTAGCTAAACAACTGACAATTTTATTAATTGTCCACAGTTAAGGTAAAATCTATTTAAAGTCTGCAATTATGTAAATAATTCTACTAACTGTCCACACTTAAAGTAAACAACTGATAAACAATTCTATGGAGGTACCCATAGTGTAATGGTTATCACTGTAGGAAATGGACATGGCGACATGAGTTCAAATCCCAGACGAGACTGATTGCATTTCACATAGCACTAATACCCTCGGGAAAGGTAGGAATCCAATTATTCTCCCTCCAGCTATGGGTAAATAGTAGGGCAGACTAGGTTCTTCAGCCTTGGTGAGGCAACTAGTCTAAGAGAAGGAAAACTCTGAATTCAAACCTGTTAAACTCTGCTTAAAATTTGACCTTGTGTCATATTCTGCCCAAGCGGAGGGGGTAGGTAAATATGGATAAGTAAAGTAAAGTTGGCAACTGTAGTCAAGGGCGACCCGAAGGCTCCCTTTTCAATAACTACTACACCGAGGTGTAGGGGAGGGCACTACTCCTTTCCCTGGATTGCTCAACTTTACCCTTGATACGTACCTTATATTGCTGAGAGTTAAGCAAGGAGGCATCAAGTACCATTTTTAAAGTCTTTGGTATGACGTCACCTTGGATTGAACCCAGGTCTCCTGAACCATTGGCGAAGACTCTACCCACTAGACCATGGATAAACAATTCTATTAACCCCTTAACCTTATGTAAACAGCAGTCAGTAAAAGAGGAAATAATGACAGTGTTCTGGGACATGAAAGGACCCCTCAACAATTGATTTCCTTGAAAAAGGTGCAACTGTAAACAGTGCTACCAAGAACCTTAGGTTTAATTCACCTTATTTAATGAATGACCTTTTCAATTATGATAAAACCTTAGTTTGGGGTATCATTAGTAACCACACAAAATGTGATGATAAAAGTTCAAGCCATTCTTGATTTATAATGGCTAGAAGATAAACTAAAAAGACCTATGATGAATTCTAATCAGATTTGTTATAAAATTTGGCATTTACTATGAACAATGTTAAAAAATTGACAAATGTTCTCAATAGAATCAAACTTGATAATCTAAGAAAAGTTTTTTTCTGAATTCTTTTTGTCTGTCAATAAATTTGCCAACAATAAGATAAGTAAAAACGTCTATTTCACAAATCCAAAGAGAAAGAATGAAGCCAAAAAATCAAAAATCACAAGTCCAGTAACAAACATCAAAAAGACAAATAAATTTTTTAAAAAAAAGGGGGATTAAAAACTGGACTTTCGACAAGCATAAAAAAGCCACTGCCAAGTGTTAAAAAAGCAATGGCTTTTATCAACAAACCAAAAATTTGTGATGGATCATGAGAGTCAGAGAGAATAAAAAAAATATCATATTTCAAGCTATATTCTAAGTTGCTAAGTATCTGTAGCAGGAGCAAAAAGCAGAGTGAACCACCAGCTGCAGTTAGCAAGAATGGCTGTCCTCATCGAAGACCATGTTTGATGTTGCACCAAATAAAATTGTTGTTACGTCCCTCAACGACCAAAAACTTCCTTTCCATATTCAGTAGTATTCTTCGCCCTGTCTCTTTATACTGAACTCTGTTTCTTCTCTAATCAATTCTTGTCCAAAGCAAAAGACTGTCACAAAAGCAAAGCAAAAAAAAACAACTGGACCTCACTGACCTACGTTCGTTCTTTTTATGTCCTCATTTGAATGTGTGTCTTCACTCTCCATAGTTTTATGCGACTGCCGGTGTGAAAATGCGTGACCAATTGCAATAAAAGCTTGCTCAGGGCAGCCATGTTTTTTTTTTCTAGTCAAAGAAACAGATCTTGCACGCGGAGCATATGCACTGACGAGAGTGTTGATTTTCTTCCCAATTTTCACAACAGTGTTAAGTCAGGTCTTCTGGCTGGTTACTCATGTAGACCATAACAAACCATTACACTAGTCTGTCTGGTCCCATAATGTTACAGAGATACAAATTATGTAAATAGTCAGCCAAGGCTTGACCTAGTTTGTATCTCATGTATAGTGCACCCCTCTTGCACCAAATAAAATTGTTGCTGCGTCACTCAACGACCAAAAACCTCCTTCCAGTATTCAGTAGTGTATATTTAAAATGTGGATTGGGCATAAATGGATTTCACTCGGAACTGTCAAAGAAATGGATCTTGCATGCAGAGCATATGCGCTGACATTTGTGCTGGGGTGTGTGCCAATTTTCTTTCCAATTTTCACTGCAGAAGAGGATGGCTAGCACAAACCTCGGACATCCATTAATGAAAACCTGATTGTAGTGGTGGCTGAGCAGTGCCGAAATTCCGCTTATGCAATTAACCCATATTTTGGCTCTACATCATCTCATCATCTTGTCACACCATTAACACAGATATCCCTGACCCTCTCTCACCACCCCTCCATATCGTTCATCGCTTCCGACAGGTCCTCAGGGTTACACCCTGTATCCTCTCAGAGCTGCTGTATGCAGGCTTGATCTGGTCGCCCTGCTTTTGCTCGGCCATGTGAAGGGGTCCATAGGAGTACATCACTTATGAGCTCTTCCCAACTTCTCCAGCAGTGTCCTGCATGTCTTGTTCGTCTAACTTTGATAATTTTCGTGATGGGTAGTAGGTGACCGTATAGCTGCTGCTTTGTCGGGTGTTGCCTCCAGGACATGTTCAATATTGCTCACAGCATTCTTGTGTAGTTGCCGTCAAGCTTTTTCTTCAGCCATAACAAATTTCTGCTTCATGAGTTTAAAAGAAAAACCGAATTTGAAGGAAGTGAGCGAAGCAGCTGCAAGGATTAGACATGTAATATAATGACCGAGGGATTTCCTCTTATATATCTTGCCTTTGGGTTTAGTTAGGCTAGGAAACTTTCAGCTCAGTGCATGGGTTAGTTAGGTGCAAATATGAGCGCAGGTGTTCACGTGTGCGCGGAGCGGACATATCATTCAGAGGTGTCACAATAAAAATTCCAGATAGAGGATGTGACCAGGGATGTGAGTGATGTCACGCACCGGAAGCGTGGGCTGAGATTTGAGAAAAAGGGATGAATCGAGTTTTTGCCGCCGAAGGAGAAGGTTGACTTTCGGAGCTCGCCGAGGCCTTGCGGTGGGTGCTGCATGTGGTTTGTGGCAGATGGAAAAGTCAACAAAGAAAGATTGTGCCTCCCTCTCCTCATGTCGAAAAACCTTTTAACTCAAAGGTAATAAAAAAGTTTCGTACCTAAACTAAGAAGTCGTAAGTGTTTTTTTGTGTTTCGGGATTCCTATGTTATCTATATATGAGTTATGAACATTCAATGTACATATCACGTATGGCTATGCAACACAGAGAAGAAGAAACAATAACAAAACCGATTTTACGTGTGTATTAACAGAAACTTTCTTAATAATTTCATTCAGTATAAAATATCTACTTTTTTCCTTCAACTGATCAGATACAGAGTATGAACCCTTGTTCAAGGTTAGTGGTTTCCTTTTCTTTTGCCATAATTTTAAATACAACTAAAATGTGGATTAGGCCCGACAACTAATATACAAATTTCCGAAATGGGCAAGAACTATTCTCATTTAGCTTACTTAACTAATTTTTTTTATATATATCAAGAGAGATAACTATCAAATTACCTCCTTTGCATTAGCCTATTCACAATTTTTTTTAGTGTTAATTCTTTTGTTAAAAACAAAATTGATGAAAATAAAAATCTTTAAAACAGTTTTATCTTTAAAAAAAAGTTAACTGATACGTACCAAAAAAATATGTACAAAATGTTACATATATATATATATATATATATATATATAACGCTCCCCCATGGGGGTTGAGCACTCTGGCGAAGGAATTGTCGGCGGCCGCTAGCGTAATGCAAAGCTCTTTGAAAGAATTGAGCACTCTGGTAGCCGATAGGGTATAAAAAATGTAAACAAATGGCTGCTGCTGCTGTTGCTAAATAAATACCTTAAAAATTCCCTTAGCCAACATGGTCCGCTTGGTGGCCGAGAGGTCTGAAACTTAGTCTAACGTAAAGTTGGACGGGTTTCGATCCCGGCTTCAAGCGTCCTGCTTGTCTAGCCACACTGAAGAGTTCTGATAGAACGAAACAGTCTGTCTGTGGATGACTATATATATATATATATATATATATATATATATATAAATTTAGGTAATGATATATAAAGAAATACATCACCATTAAGAAATCAAAATGTATGTACATGAATTATAATGCTTCTATTTTTTCTCGTGTGTTAGGTTGTTCAGAAAATATTGTCTGATTTTAGAATAAACTTTTATTCCTGAATTAATGAATTTAAACAATATCTTAATTAGTGAAAATATAATCCCTGAACATCTATGCATTTCTGTTATTGATTAACAAAATTATTTATGCCTTTACGATAAAACTCTAAAGGTTTTGATGCCAAGAAATCTTTAAATGCAGTTTCTACTTCTTCTTTGGAACAGACCGTTCTTTGGTATAAAAAAAGTGTCAGATGCTTGTAAAAATGGTAATCAATTAGTAAGAGATCAGGAGAAAATGGTGGATGTGTTAAAGTCTCCTGTCCCAACTCAGAGAGTTTCTGCTGTGTCATCCTGGCAACATATCGCTAAGCATTGTCTATGGGTTAAAATGGTAATCAATAAGTAAGAGATCAGGAGAAAATGGTGGATGCGGTAAAGTCTCCTGTCCCAACTCAGAGAGTTTCTGCTGTGTCATCCTGGCAACATATCGCCAAACATTGTCAATGGGTTAAAATGGTAATCAATAGGTGAGAGATCAAGAGAAAACGGTGGATGTGGCAAAGTCTCATCCCCAGTCAGTGAATTTCTGCAGTGTCATCTTGGCAACATGTGACCAAGCATTGTCGTGGAAGAAAATTATGATCAACCTTGAAAAGTAAACATGTCACTTCCTTTTTCAGCTTCATGAATAGAAGCATATAACCTTCAAAATTAAATTCTGAAGAAGAGATAGAAAATTGACAAGGAAGACACTTTAGATTATTAGGAATGTGAATTTTTTAAATAACTACTATTAAGATATGTTAGAGCAGAATTTAAACAATTCATATTAAACCAGCTCATAATCCCAGTGGGTAGAGTGTTCGCCAATGTCCGGGAGACCTGGGTTCAATCCCAGGTCGCATCATACCAAAGACTTTAAAAATGGTACTTGATAACTCCTTGCTTAACACTCAGCAATATAAGGTACGTATCAAGGGTAAAGTGGTGCAATTCAGGGAAAGGAGTAGTGCCCTTCCCTACACCTCGGTGTAGTAGCTAGTGAAAAGGGAGCCTTCTGGTCACCCTCGACTACGGTCAACAACTTTACTTTTACGTTATATTAAAGTTGGATAGTATTATCTGAACAACTTAATAATTCCTGTCCATTGACAGCATACCTACACAAATGAGTTTGAGTCTCATTGAGTGTCCCATTCATACGGCCTTGTGCTACATCTAAGCAAAAAGCTTTGTAAATTACTCTATATATGATGCTGGTGGACTCTCCTTTCAATTTGAACCAATGAGTTAAGAAGCAATGGATCTACTGACAAATTAGTAACAGCAGCTAATGTAAGCAACCTGGGGCCTGTCTACCAGACTAAGTAAATATTACTAAATAACAAGATTAATATAAAACCTTTAAATATTCAGTAACTTAAACTTACCTCCATTCATGTAGTTACCCAACATTAGAATGAGTGAAAGAATTCGCTTAACACTGACACCAGTCTGAAGAGACTAAAAAAAGAAAAGCACAATTTGTAATCATCTGTATTTAATAAAACAAGACATTTAGTAAAGTGGTTGGTTGGTTAGTTTTTAAGCATGTCAACAATTGTTGGGTTATTTTATACCAAAATTGGTTTATTATCTTTTTTACAATCATTTTAAACAGGTAAAAAATTCACACATAGCCCCAATGTCAATGTCTTAAGAATTAATATGGTTGAAATCACTTAAAATATTATTTCAAACAGATCTATTTGCCCCATAGATGAGAAGATAAGAGGCATTTTAACAGCAGCAACTGGAGCCAAAAATCAAAGACACGAGTCTCGTACTGATGAAGATGTATATCTTTATTTGCGCACGTGTTCAGCGTAAAAGACAAGCGTACACATTCTCCAACTTGAAAACTCTTTTTGCCTTGCTAGTGACCCACAAAGAAAAACGTCCGTCTTGCAAGCCGGTCAATTTGAAAAGGACCGAATTCGCGCCAGCCGGTGTTCAGGCCAGAAGTTCCTCCCGCACCTTCCACCTGGAAGCGACCGGTGCAGGAGGCAAAGTTCAATCTAAAAAACTATACCGGTTGAAATGCAAACTCTTACATTTACAGGCATGACCACTCCAGGTAAGCATGGACTTGGGAATAATAGTAATAAAGAAGTACTCCAGAGTTTAAGCCTCAACACCAGCTTAGTGTCATTCCCAGGATACCTCTGTATTTGGGGAAGGGGGGGTCTTACCCCTCTGAAAAAGTTGCAGTTGGTGTATTCTAAGCCCAGTTGAAAGATTCTAATAAGCATTTCATTCATTTCCATTATATTGAGAAATTGGGGGATTAAAAACTGAAGATAACTGAAAAATAATAATTCAGTTGAAAAACTGAACTAGAAATTCTTTATTCCCTACAACTCAGGACAGAGTGAACTTGGAAATAATGGCAATAAAAGGGTATGTCCATAATCTTCAGAGCACCAGAACTGGAGCCTCACAACTTGATGCAGCCTAGTGTCACACACAGAACTCTACTTTTTAGTAGTCTTGGTTTTGTTTGGTTAGGCTTTATGGCATATCAGCTATTGTAGGTTATTTAATGCCAAATCCTCTTTATACATATATATTAAATATATATGATTTGGTTTGGTTGGGTTTTATGGCATATCAACCATTTTAGGTTATTTAATGCCAAATCCTCTTTATACATATATGTTAGACATATATGATTTGTAAACATTAATCAGCAAAGTCAAATAGTTTCAAGTATTGCTATGTATCACTAACAATTCAATTAAACATCAGTCATCTGTTTACACACAGTTAAATGATTAAATAGTTCTATTTTAACAATTCAATTTAGTAGAAGTCATCTGTTTGCACTCAGTTTAAATGTCAAACAGTTCTATTTGACCTATAAATATAACCCTATCAGGTTCTCCCACTCAAAGCCAGAGTGGACCAGGGAGAAATGGCAATGAAGGGGTACTCCACATTTCCTAGAGCTTCACCATCAGATTTTTTAGTGTTATATCCATGACATACATGGTGGAGGGTACATCTCTGCAAAGATGCAGACAGTGTATTCTACAACTCCAACCAACTGGGCTGTGGTAGAGTCTTAACCCACTGTAGGGAATATGGTCAGTATATTCTAATCCACACTCACAGGATTGTAATTCTGACTAGTTCTTTCATCTTATTAATGTTGCTTCAAATTATTCAAGTCATTTTATATTCTACAACGAAATAACATGATTCAGAAATAAAGAATTGACCTCCAACAAGATTTGAACCTTGGAGAATCTGGCATGAACAATGATTTTGATCGATTGATATGTTAACCTGTTTGGGGTTATCTAATGCCTACAAGTTAGGGAATTGTATTCACCGTAAAATTTATGTTTATCACACAGTTATATAATATGAAGTATTCTGATCTAATACAAATAATTTTTAAACATCTATTTGAACCAAAGTCCTGGTGGCAACACCCCACAAGACACCAACTATACGGCCACCTGCCTCCCATCACGAAAACTATCCAAGTTAGACGGACCAGACATGCAGGACACTACTGGAGAAGCAGGGACGAGCTCATAAGTGATGTACTCCTATGGACCCCCACATATGGCCGGGCAAAAGCAGGACGACCAGCACGAACATACATTCAGCAGCTATGTGAGGATACAGGATGTAGCCCTGAAGACCTGCCAGAGGTGATGAACGATAGGGAAAAGTGACGAGAGAGGGTCAGGGATATCCATGCTAGCGGCACGACATGATGATGATTTGAGCCATAGAAGGGATCCTAACAGGTATAACCACTCCGGGTCAGAGTGGACATGGGAGTTATGGCAATGAAGGGGTGCTTCACACTCCCCAAATTTCTATAACTGGAGCCTGAGTATCAAATAAAGTTTAGTGTCTTATTCAAAACACGCCTTTTTTGAGAGGTTTTTTTTGGGGGGGGTAGGGGGGAGCTCTTGAATTTTTTGCATGAGATACAGCCAGTATATTCTAACTATCCAGCTGGATAACAGAGTTTGCTATGGAGACCCATCCACTTTTACCATGCCATATTGTTTGTTCACTCCTAGAAGAACAAGACTGAAAGACGTGCTGGGGTCTGCCAACCCCTCCATGACACAAGATTGATATTTTAGCATAGTTTAACAAGTTTTAATTCAGAGTTTTCCTTCTCCTAGACAAGTTGCCATACTAAGGTTAAAAAACCTCGTATGCCCTACCATTTATCCATAGCTGGAGAAAGAATAGTTGGATTGTGTCGGAATGCTGCAATGGATCTCGCAAGTCAGTTTCCCAAGGCTTGGGCGTATTAACACTAGCGCTTCTATTCCTTGTGTCCTGAGCTTTTCCTTCCTTCTTTCTGTCCATCTCTCTTTCCTTCTCTCCTTCAAGTTGTAACAAAACTTTCGAGCGTGCTCGTCAGTTGACTCACTCAGAAAGAATCACACGTTCCAGCCGTCACCATGCGTTTTTACGTTCGTGAGATCTCGAAACAATTTGCATACGTGCAAATTGACTCTCACTGGTTCGAGATTTCCCAACATTACATATGGTGCTTGAGGCAGCCATACCTGTTTCTTGCTTCTACTCTACAGGCCAGACACGTCTGTGCGCGCTTCGAATGTCCAGGTATGTTGCGTCCATTACATTCACATGGAATATTAAGAGTTGTTTAAAATACAAACAGCCCTGTTCTGATTTTGAACTTGTGTCAGCCATGTCTATTTCCTACAACACTAACCACTAATTCATCAACACCTCCACCTTCAAGCTTATAAGCCATTGATTGTAAACATCAAAAACTTTCAGAAGACTTACTCATTGATTAGAAATAGTATAAATCAGAAAATATTTGGTAAATATGAAATTCTACGCACCTCACACGTCATCTTTAGATTATTTAATTTGTTGTCTATGGCAGATATACTCTCTTGAAATGTTGATTGAAATATGAAGCAGAATATCCGCTCGTCGTAATCGGGAATTTGGCTGAGATCATATAAAAACCTGGAAAGTAAGGTAAAATAAAATGACAATGAAAAATTTATCAGAATTTTCAAGTTCAGGAATTTTCATTATTAAACACTGATCTATTTAGATTAGTGTCCTCAACTTAGTTGTTTTCGTCCCAACATAGCCGCCATTTTTAAAAATGATGTTTCATTGGCTGGTCAGCTTTACAGTTCATATGGTTTTATTTAATATCAAAGTCAGTCTTTTTTGAAAGTAATTATATTGTTTAAAGTAACTAATCAATCGTAATCATTTGTAAATAATTATAGCTTCAAGTAACTATTCTTAATATCTATACACAATCCTATGATTGACTGATAGATTTTAATTGCATGTCAACTTGTCTGGGGTTATTAGAGAAATGCACACATTGAACATTTTGTAGTAACCTAACAAAAGTTTACTGAATGAGAAATAACCAAAACTGAGGTTAGAAATTAAATGGAAATCTTTATAACATTAAGAAAATACAATACTTGCCAGCAGCGTGGAGAAGGTAACCACTGCTAGTGGTGACTACTTAGTATATTTTTCACAATAGTGCCCAACATATTTCTGAGGAATGAGACATACCCATTAATATTCACAGGTAGTGTATATAACACATATATATTTATATTTTTTATGTAGGTCTTTAAGAGTTTTATGCAAACAGTTATATGATATCATGTATTCCTATATAATACAAATAATTTGCACATAGACCTAGATAATTTCAAATAATCATTTCTATTTGAAAATAGTGATTTATTTGCACACAGTTATATGGTTTCATGTAACTAATCCTTCATAAGCAATTACAGAACTGAGTATCTTTTCTTAATTCAAATAATTTACTGATAAATATGTATTCACCAACCTTTCCACACAAAGAGGATGTGACACAAGGTCGATTTTTAAGCAGTGTTTAACAGGTTTGAATTCAGGGTTTTTCCTTCTACTAGACTGGTTATCATTAAAGAGCCCAATCTGGCCTACTATAGCTGGAGGGAGAATAATTGAAAGTATACCTTTCCCACCATTAACACTATGTGAAATCCAAACAGCCTCGTCCAGGTTTTGAACTTGTGTAACCATGTCCATTTCCTTAGATGATATATTATTACACCATAAGCGTATTATATGGTATCAAGTATTTCTCTCAAATAGAAATGATAAGTCTTGAAATAAATATTCCTACTTAATAATAATTACAGAGTCAACTAACAATTCTTAATACGTAATACTATTAGCTAACATGTCTTTGATTAACTATTCCTATCAAATTTCAATATCAATGCTTTAAGAGTTAAGTTCAATGATTTTAAACTTTTCACATTTGGTTACATCAATGTTTTAAGATCAAATGTAGTACAAAATCAGTTTAAACATTATCTGAGATCTACATAACCCATAGACTGGGCCCTAACAAGTACTATCACTCCAGCTCAGAGTGGGAGTAATAGCAATGAAGAAGTACTCTACACTTGCCAGTACTGGAGCTTCATCTCTAGAAACAGTTGAGTGTCATGCCTCAGATATGGTTATTTCCAAGATAAGGAAATATGATAATTATACAATGATGTACTCAGACTAGTGTCATTATCTTGGTTATTGTTATATTCACACACTAATCCTATTTTTTATATGAGGAATTACCTCGATTGATTAATTTTAACAGTATATCAACCCATATGAGGTTTGGTTTGGTTTTATGGCATATCAACCATTGTAGGTCATTTAATGCCAAATCCTCTTTATACATATATATTAAATATATAGGATTTGGTTTGGTTGGGTTTTATGGCATATCAACCATTGTAGGTTATTTAATGCCAAATCCATTTTTATACATATAAACAATTCTATTTCAGACTAATTCAGTTTTGCATGTCAACAAAGCTAAATGGTTCAAAGTATTGCTATGTATCACTAACAATTCAATTAATCATCAGTCATTTATTTATATACAGTTAAGAGTAAAAACAGTTCTATTGAAAACAATTCAGTTTAACATAAATACACAGTTTAGTTCTATTTGACCTAAAGATATGACCCTATCAGGTACTACCACTCTGGGCTTAAGTGGACCTTGGAGTGATGGCAATAAAGGGGTACTTCACATTCCCCAAAGCTCCAGCATTACTGGAGCCTCACCATCAGATTGTTTAGTGTCATATCCAGAACGCTCGTTGGGGGAGTCTTACCCCTCTACAGAGATGCAGTTGGTGTATTCTACAACCCTAGGCGACTGGGCCACATATGGGATTAATTCATGCCTAGCGGTTAGGGAATAGTGTATATTGTACATTTATATTTACATTTTTAGGTTTGGTTTCTTTGTTTAATGGCATATCAACCTTCATGGATTATTTAATACCAAAGCCCTTCTTGTAGAAGAACAATAAACCCATAGCTGAAGAAATAAGAGAGTACATACCTTTCCCAAGGGCATTAGTCTGAAAGTGAATACAATAGAGCAACTGGAACTTAAACTCACTACAATGACATAGTTCAGCACTTCAACCACTATGCTACAGGAATTACTTCTTACATTTTTTAAGTTTCTTAAGTAGGTGGTACACAGTTATAGGATATCAGGTATTCCTATTTCATACAAATAATTTACAAAAAGATCTATTTAACCCATATATGGAACCCTAACAGATACTACCACTCCAGGTCAGAGTGAACCTGGGAGTAATTGTAATGAAGAGGTACTCTACAATACCTACAACTCCAGAATTGGAACCTCACCACTAGATGCAGGTTAGTATCATACTCAGAATTTCCCATTTTTGGGAGGGTCTTACCTCACTACAGAGAATATAGTCAGCATCTTCTAACCCTGCCAACACGATAGGAATAGTTACCCTTATTATACATTTACATACTTGGACTTGTGTCCTCATCATGTTCATTTTTTAAAATGTATTTATTTTGTGCAAATTAAAAAAAAACTTATCTGAGATATTTCTTCATTAGTCCAGATTAAAAGTACAGTAAGCCAAACTTTTTTGACCTTGTTTTTCGACTGTAGGTGAATGAAAAAAGTTATGGTAAACAGGTCAAAGCCTGACCCATTTAACAAAACTTCTGGAAACAGAGAGACATGCAATTCTATTGGAGCAGATATGTTAGAGTTTATAAGTAATACATTTTATCAAGGACGGATTTGAAAACAACAAAAAAATTGTATTTTAAAAATAGATCAAATCAAATTGACCAACACTAACTCCCAATTCAAAAACTTTTTGGAGCAACAAATTGAGAAATGAGAGAGAATTAGAGAAGGAAAAAGAAAAGTTAAAGACAATAAAGAGGAGAGGTTTGAGAAAAGATCTTGCAGATGATGGTGTTTAGTTAGTAGCAAAGACAAAAGCATTAGAAACACAGTGATGATAGGTATCAGTTCTAATAAGCTTATCACATCTTTTGTAACCTGTTGTCAATTGTGTGTGTATATATATATATATATATATATATATATATATATAAAACTGTTTTCTTTTATTGACTCTTCATTTCACTTAAAATTTCCCTCACTACCTTGCAATATGAACTTGGTAAGAATACTCACCAACAACCTCTGTATGAGCCCAACTACAGATATAAAGATTTATCCAGTTACTTACTGTTCTGGTTTGTCCAGAGATATGCCAGGTTTTTTTGTCATGTGATCATTAATTTTCTTTAATTCAGCAGGTTCTGCTTTCTATAATAAAGTGAAAAGGAAAAATACAGAAAAAAGTGAACATGGTATATAGTTCATTTGCTTAGCTTCAGTTTAGTTAATAGTCAATATTGAATTGATGGACAAACAAGATAATTATTTACAAGTGAATATGTTAATCTCAACTCACATTGTGAAATCTTGTTAAATCTCACTCTGTAAAATATGCCATCTGCCCAAGAAAAACAATTTCATAAATCAATTTCTATTCATATATATTATATACATGTCTTCTGGTTTGTATCATTTTTGCTTTATACTTTAAAAAAATTGTTGTTATATGATATTTTTTTGTTTTTTGTATTTCTTCCCATAATGAATTGGGTTTGGTTTTATTGCATTTTTTAGCATATCAACCCTTGTAGATTATTCAATGCCAAATCCTGTTGAGATATATATATATATATATATATATATGATTTATGAGTGAATAGTAAAGTTGGTGACCGTGGTTGAGGGTGAGCCGAAGGCTCTCTTTTCGATAGCTACTACATCAAGGTGTAGGGGAAGGCACTACTCCTTTCCCTGGATTGCTCCACTTTACCCTTGATCCTTACCCTATAATGCTGAGTGTTAAGCAAGTTAGCATCAAATACTATTTTTTGAGTCTTTCAGGCCAATGGTGAACACTCTAACCATTATGCCAATGTCTGTTACAAATCAGAGTTCATTTGTTTGTACAGTTAAATGGTTTCAAATTCAAATATTGCTACACTAATAATTCTAGTCAACATTATTCATCCATTTGCATATAATTAAATGGTTTCAAGCATTGTCATCTAACACAAATTTAATATTAATCATTTGTTTGCACACAGTTAAATGGTTTCTGTAGAAGTCACTGCTCTCACGTGCTGAATAAACAAGAATAACAACACTACCGGCTCAGTGGCCCAAACTAGCGTCTGACTGGCAGACAAAATGTAGAACAGGTTGTAACTCAATACCAAACCCATAACACCTGAAATATGCCTAAAGCAAGCTGGTGTATATATGCACTAATATGCCCACTCACTGGGCTAGCAACCAATCACTGTCCATGGAATGGACTTGGCCACCTTCAAATAGTGGAACATCCTAATGTCCATATAATCTCACCTCAACTTGTAATTCATTCTTATGCATGTGAGCACTGATTCATTGCTACAGAGCCTTACGATAGAATTCCTACAGCTTCAAGCATTGTCATCTAAAAGTGAAATGATTTCAAATATAATAACAAATTAAATAGTTCTACTTGATCTATAAATGGGACCCTAAAAGGTACTATCATCCCCAATCAAAGTGGACCTTAGAGTAATCACAATGAAGGGGTACTCCATATTTCCCAGAGCTCCAGAATCAGAGCTTCAACACCAGATGCAGTTTAGTGTCATACTCAGGGCTTTTTTTTGGGGGGGTACCTTCTTCAGGATATATACTCAGTATCTTTTGGAGGTATCCGTGGTGTAATGGCTATTGTCCAAGGAAATGGATATGGCAATACAACTTCAAATCCTGGACAAGACTGATTGCATTTCACATAGCACTAATACCCTTGGAAAAGATATGAATCCAATTACTCTCCCTCCAGCAATAGGTAAATAGTAGAGCCTACTGAGTTCTTTAGATTTGGGTAGGCAAACAGTCTAAGAGAAGGAAAACTTTGAATTCAAACTGTTAAACATTGCCTAAAAATGACCTTGTGTCACATCTTAAGTTGAATGTTCAAAATTCAAAAATAACAACTTGTGACTCTGTAAATCAGATACTAAAGAATTCATTTTAACAGTATACAATTTCCAAGCAGTCATCAAAGCACAAGAGTGAGAGACAGGCAGAAAAGTCTACTGTTGTACATAGAAACAGCAAAGGACAGACACCTGACTGCTGCTTCAAAGGCTTCTGAAACCAAATGATGACTTCCCTTAATAGATGTCGGCTGAATTCAAAATTCTTTTCTTATATCATCTATTAGTTATCTCATTCAGCAAATGTTATAAAGACACATCATCATAATTATTGCATCATATGATCAAAAACTTGTATTTCTAACCCAGTTGACACTCTCTTGATTTGTTTATGTGTTATATACATATATATCAATTCATGCAGGATACATACTGACGCAATAAATAAACAGATGCAGGAAGACTTTTTTAACAAAATATTTACCTCTCACTTTATTTGTAAGGGTTCGAATAGGGTTACTCAAGGTTTGTGTGTGAGAGGGAGTTGGAGACCGAACATAAACTGCAATATTTTGACCCCCCCCAAACTTATGGCCGTCAACATTGGGTCTTTCTCGTTCTCTTGATGCTCAACCGGAGGCTTGGGGTCCACTCTGCTGGGTGATGGCTCTCTTTACTGCATCTTATCAGGATCTTCTCTGGACCCCAAGTCAATCAGGGCTCCTGAGGGCCCCTTCAGCCGTGTGTGGCTTTCCCTACCACATCTCGTCTATCTCCATCTCCAACTCTACTGCCACTGGCTCGTCGAACTCAACTGAGTTATATAATAGTTCAACGCCCACTCGATCTTTGAAATCGAATGTTTAATCGTCATCAAGCGGAAATAACTGTCATGCAGTTCAGAGGTCACTCTCATCTGGTGCATCAGTCTATGAGAGTATCATGGGATTTTTTAGCTTGTCCCATTTTGTTAGCCAATTTCCGCCCACGCGATTTCCTCTTATAACTGCCATTGGAATGTGTCACCTCCTTCCGGTGCATCACCTTGGAATGGCATTTTTGGCCGGGTCAAAAGGTCAAAATATAACATATGTTCAACATCCTGTCTAAATCTATTTTGACATGGCTCATCAGGCACACGTGCAAGCCTATGACTTTTGTGACTAAGAACACTTACTCTCAAAAATTTGTAACCAGTCCACAACCTCACCAAACTAAATAATAAAATAAATAACATAATTAATCATCAATGAAATAATTAATATGATTATCACCCTAATTATTTTACGAAGGTCTGTTAAATACATATACTCTGTGTATTCTAAGCACTGTCATAAAGACTAAGGAAACTTTTAACCAAACCCCTTTATTCAATCCATAGGGGTAGACTATTCTTGTGGGTAGAGTGTTTGCCAATGGTCCGGGAGATCTGGGTTCAATCCCAGGTCGCGTCATACCAAAGACTTTAAAAATGGTACTTGATACCTCCTTGCTTAACACTCAGCAATATAAGGTACGTATCAAGGGTAAAGTGGAGGAATCCAGGGAAAAGAGTAGCGCCCTCCCCTACACCTTAGTGTAGTAGCTATTGAAAAGGGAGCCTTCTGGTTGCCCTTGACTATGGTCGCCAACTTTTACTATTCTTGTTCTGCTTGGTTAGCTGAGATATCTTTCAGTTAGAATAAAAATCACAACTCTGTACTAACTGCAAGACTTGTTAACCATTACACTCTGATGAGGTTCTCAACCTATTAGTACAACAGATCATCCCACAAAGAATTTATAACTAAAAATGTTTTGCAAACTTTATTAAAACAATGTTGAAAATAACTTACCAACTCATAAAGTGTTTTCAATTTTTCCAGATCTAATTGTGATGTATCAAATAATAAAATTGCTGAAGAGAAAAATATAAAAAAAATTAAATCAAGAATTACAATCAATAGTTAAATAGATGAAACTGTTATAGCGAATATAATCAATTAAAATTTTAAAAATTTCCTTTTTTATCATCTTTATTCATTAATCATGCATTATTTAAAAATCACAACCCTTAACCTATTGAACTCAATTATCTTAAGATTTTTGTAAGCTTTTTCTTTTTTCAAAATACTCTTGGGAAAGGTATGAATCCAACTATTCTCCCTCTCTCAAGCTATGGGTAAATATTAGGATAGACTGACTTTTAACTTTGGTGTGGCAACCAGTCTAAAAGACAGAAAAATCTAAATTCAAACCTGTTAAACTCTGCTTCAAAAATTTACCTAATGTCACATCCTGCTCATAAGAAGGGATTGGTAGATACTAATAGATTCTTTTTATAAGTTATACAATGTTTTTCAACAATGGTTATGTGTTTACCCAACCTCTCCACCAAGGGCAAAATAAGACACAAGATCAATTTTTAAGCAGAATGCAGCTGGTTGGAATTCAGACTTTTCCCCATCCAAGATTGGTTATCATACTGTAATAAAATATCAATGAAAGTAGATTCAGATACTCAATCAAAAATCCAGAGATGTAAAGTGTTAGAAATCGGTATAATAAGTCCAAAATAAAATATCTGAGGCGACATAATTTTAAACATCAAAACTGACAGCAAATATGAACCAGCAAAGTACTCTTTTCATACTAACTCTTCAATGACCAAAATTCTAAACTGACAGTGTCAAAAAGCAAATGCTTTTTAAAATGGAAGACAGACTGTGACTGGTTGTGATTGACAGGAAAAGTTGATTTGGTTGGTAGGTTGGTTTTTATGGCATATCAACCTTTGTAGGCTATCTAACGCCAAATCCATTTTTATACAAATAATTAGTTTTATTTCAAACAATTCAGGTGAGCATGAGTACAAAGTTTATCAAAAACATTTCTATTTCAAGCTATTCAGTTTATTCAAACAGTTCTAATTCAGCCAATTCAGTTTGGTACAAGTATAGATTTTGTTTATACACAGTTAAATGTCAAAACAGTTCTTTATTAAACAATTCAGTTTATTGTATGTACAGTTTCAATGTCAAAAACAGTTCCATTTCAAACAATTTAGTTTAGCATAAGTACACAGTTTGTCAAAAACATTTCTATTTCAAGCTATTCAGTTTAGTCAAACAATTCAATTTTGCATAAATATGCAGTTTAGCTCTATTTAACCCATAGATAGGACTCTTATCAGGTGCTACCACTCCAGGCCAGAGTGGACCTGGGAGTGATGGCAATAAAGGGGTACTCCACACTCCCCAAAGCTCCAGCATTAATGGAACCTCACAATCAGATGGTTTAGTGTCATATCCAGGACACTCATTGGCGGGGG
Organism: Sepioteuthis lessoniana; assembly: GCA_963585895.1. Lineage (NCBI taxonomy): Eukaryota > Metazoa > Mollusca > Cephalopoda > Myopsida > Loliginidae > Sepioteuthis > Sepioteuthis lessoniana. Next base: position 44,278,555 of record OY757940.1, on the reverse strand, counting down.
GTACCCCCTCTACAGACAAGCAGTCGGTGTATTCTACAGCCCCAGCCGACCAGGCAAACAAAAAGTTGAGAATTAACTGGAATCTTAATGTCTATATCAAACTTGCTTAATTGTCAGTGGAGCTTTTCTTTTTCATAAGACAGCACAGTAAACAAATTTTTCTTCGTAACACAGACATAAATCAGACACAAATGCCAACTAGGTAATATGTGCAAGTCAATTGATGAATAAAGTTATTTGCACACAAGAAGATATAGCCTTCTTGCTTGTGCGGATTAAAAAGAAATAAAAAAAGACTAACATAAAAAATAGAATAAATAAAGGCAAAAAGTAACAGTTTCCCAGGGGGCCTCTGACAGAAAGCCAAATTGGTGTATCCCAAAAAGAGGATCTTCCAAGTGCCAAAGAGAAACTCACCGGTTGAGTTGCCTCAAGACGTCTAGAATGAAGAGACCTTTTTTTCTCTCTGCTGCTAGTAGGAAGTGCACATGCCTGCTGAGTCCCAAACTTAGCAGTATGTTGTGTCTCTCCTACTAGTAGCAGCCTTTGTCGAACATACTCATTGAACATGGATACACATGACATATCCTCAACTCATAATTTGCAAAAGATAATTCCCTTATGTTCTTCAAACAGTTTGTCTGGAGAGCCGATTATTTCCACTGGTTCAGGAAAACATTTCTATCACAAAATAGTCATAAACCCCAAAATAAAATTTGAGTCTAAAGGTATCCTGGTCTTTTTCATTCCATCCTTAATTCCCTTACAGCTTTGACGGACAAAACGAAGTCAAATGAATGGGGTAAGAAGAAAAAGGAGTCAGTTTACAAGCCTCAGAATTTCCCCAACAATACCAACAATCAACTAGAACCATGATAAACCCTTCTTCAGCCCTGTATACTCATCTCAGTAAGAACTTGAAACAGCATTGGCTTCAGAAGACTAGATGAAACAAGATAAGATGACAGGCTGGAAAAATATAATAAAACATCAATAAAAAGAGGTGCAGATCTTAAGTAAAAAAAATCCAGAAATGTAAAAATTGTTAAAAATCCAGAGATGTAAAAATTGTTAAAAATCCAGAGATGCAAAAATTGTTAAAAATCAATATCGCAGGTCAAAAGTCAAAAATCTAAACATCAAAACAGGCAGCACAAGTTGAAAAAAAAATCCAATTCTGAACTGCAAAGGATTCATTTAATACTAACTCCCAACAAACCATATTTTAAACTGACTTGGTCAAAAAGTAATGGCTTTTCATAATTGAAGGCAGACTGTGATTAGTTGTGAATGATAGGGAAAGGTGAGAATTGACAGAAATTTGAATATCTATATTAAACTTACTTAATTATTAATGAAGCTTTTCTTTTTTGATAAAGAGAACAGAAAAAATTGTTTTCAAAGTAACACATGTACCATGGCTGAAGAACTTTTTCCCCTACTATTTACCCATAGCTTAGGAAAGAATAGATGGATTTGTGCTTTTCCAAAAATAAATAAAAACAAACAGACTCATCCAGGTTTAAACTCTGCTTTTTGAGTCAATTTGTTATATACCAGTTGAAGGATGAAGGACAACACTTATTTATAAGAATATTACTCACTCACTTTATTCTTAAAGTAAACCGGACATTGGCATGATGGTTAGAGTGTTCGCTAATGGCCCAGGAAACCTGGGTTCAATCCCAGCTTGAGTCATACTAAAGACTCAAAAAATGGTACTTGATGACTCCTTGCTTAACACTCAGTATTATAAGGTAAGGTTCAAGGGTAAAGTGGAGCAATCCAGGGAAAGGAGTAGCACCCTCCCCTACACCTTGCTGTTGTAGCTATCAAAAAGGGAGCCTTCAGGTCACCCTCGACTATGGTTGCCAACTTTACTTACTTATTCTCAAAAGGGGTTGAATCTTCTGTGGTATATGAGAGACGAACAGATTGCTATATTGACTTATAGCTTCTTCGATTCCCGACCATAGCATGCTGAGTTATCTTCAAGACCCCACTTAGCACTTCTTCTGCTTCTCTGCCGGGGTCACTCAACCAGAGGTCCAGTGTGAGCCACAGGCCCCAGTGGGGTGCTCTCAGTGACTGGCTCTGACTCGGCCCTCACTGACTCCAACTCCCAAACAGCATCTGCATATATTATTTCATAATGCCTACAACTTCTGATTAGATCACATGATCTTCTGTTTCTTTACACAAGTGCATCTCTGATTGACAGCTCAGTCAAGGGTCAATATGCCACAGATTTTCCCATGACAATAAATGCTATACAATGCACAATAGGTATAACCAAAAATGAATTTCATGAAAGACTGTCGATTAAGAATGATATGTTACTGTGTCTCACTGAAACTTTGTTTTGAACTGAGTTACTTATCAAAAAGAACCAAGCTCATCCACCAATAACAAATTAAATTACTATCAAATACTATATAACTATTGCATGAGGGTCATTCAATAAATAAGGTGAATTTTGCCGAAGAAGTTGGCAATAAAAAGCAGTTTACAGCAGTTGCTTTTTCAAAGAAACTAATAGTGAAATAGAGTCGTTTCAAATTCCAGAACACTGTCAGCATGACCTTCTTTACTGGAGAGTCAGTGTGTCTCCAGTCGATGGAAATCTTTTCGAGTCTGTCTCAGAGTGACAACTCATGTTTAGCCAATTTGTAAACATTTTTTAAAAATAAAACCTGCTTCTCCGTACACATCACAAATTCCCACTGTTAATTTTGCATGGTTGGCATTTTTCAGCCACCAAAAATTTGTTACCAGACCTCTGTTCAAGCCTGGCGCACTCTGTTTGATCTTGAATAGCCTCAAAAAAGATATTTTTGTGGGATTGAAATAATTTTTGAAATAAACCAATTCTAAACAATACAGATTTGACATTTATAGAAAAGAATTCAGAATGAAACAAAAATTATTTTGGTTTCTTTAAAAAAGTTCCCCTTATTAAATAAACCACCTCATTAGCCTTGTGAGTAGAGTGTTCACTAATGGTCCGGGAGACCTGGGTTCGATCCGAGGTCGCATCATACCAAAGACTTTAAAACTGGTACTTGATACCTCCTTGCTTAACACTCAGCAATATAATGTACGTATCAAGGGTAAAGTCGAGCAACCCAGGGAAAGGAGTAGCACCCTCCCCAACACCTCAGTGTTGTAGCTATTTAAAAGGAAGCCTTCTGGTCGCCCTTGACTACAGTCGCCAACTTTACTTACTTTTTTATATATATATATATATATATATATATATATGCATACACATTACACATTTTGAGGCACTCATGGCATACAGGTTATCAACATAGGAAATGGACAATGTCACAAGTTCAAGTCCTCAATGAGGTTATTTTACATTGTAAATACTCTTGGGAAAAATATAAATTCAATTATTCTCCCTCAAGCTATGGGTAAATAGTATGGCAAACTGGAATCTTTAACCTTAAGATGGCAACCAGTCTGGGGGAAAAGAAATCCTTGAATTAAAACCAGTAAAACCCCACTTAAAAACTGACCTTATGTCGCATCCAGCTCATATAGAGGGGTTGGGTAAATATAAGAATATATATATATTAGTATATACGTAGAGCATTCAATAAGTTTCCAGACGTTTTTTGTACAGGCATTTAAAGTTGTCGTAGACTCTTGAAAATTCACTGTTATTGCTATACATCTTATGAGATGACTGACCAATTTTTATGATTTCAGCTTCAAATGAACAGCTACAGCAGCAATTGGAATACACCCTACGAAAGGCTGATTGTCACAGCTGATGAATTTCAAAAATGCAATCTGGACGTGAGGAGGATCCTTTAGAAGAACGATATGCAATAAAATTCTGTTTTAAACTTGGAAAAAATGCCACAGAAACGAATGGAATGCTTCAGATTGCTTTTTGACCATCTTGCATGAATTGAGCATCAGTTTTTGAGTGGCATAAGAGATTAACCTTGTGTCACTTGGGGCTCATGGTAGAGGTTTTGAGTAAATACCAATGAAGACATGATTATCATAACGGTTATCATCATAAGAAATGGAATTACCAACTCAAGTTCAAGTCCTGGAAGAAGCTGATTGTGTAATATATTGGCCGAGGGATTTCGTTTTATATATCTTGCCTTTCGGTTTAGTTAGGCTGAGAACCTTTCGGCTCAGTGCATGGGTTAGTTAGGTGCAACATGAGTGCAGGTGATCATGCGTACGCAGAGAGGACGTGTCATTCAGAGATGTCAAAATAAAAATCCCAGATAGAACATGTGACCAGGGGGATGTGAATGACGTCATGCACCGGAAGCGTGTGCAGAAGATTGTGGGCTGAGATTTGAGAAAAGTCAGTTGGTTGAGATTGAGACCTGGGTGAGGTCAGACAAATTTGTGCACTACGGGCGCCATACGTGATGGCGGGCAGATGGAAAAGTCAGCATAGAAAGATTGTGCCCCTTCCCTCATGTCAAAAAACCTTTAAACTCAAAAAGGTAATAAAAAGTTTTGTACCTGAACTAAGAAGTCGTAAGTGTTTTTCGTGTTTCTAGATTCCTATGTTATCTATATATGTGCTTTATGGACATTATGAACATTTTACGTACTGGTATGGGTATGTCCATTTCACGTATCCATATCTGGCTATGTTACAACTGCATTTCACTTTTGTAGCAAGAGAAATCACACATGTGGCAGCTCAAAGCGTGCACAAATATATCTGGCGTATAAAATGAGCTCGGGGGGAGAGAAACGAGTGATTGGGGAGATTGAACTCACATCCTCCCAATTGTGAATTGTGTTTGACATCAGGACTACCGACACACTGACGTGCATGTAAATTACCACATTGTGCAATTGACCCGGATGTGACATTCTGGTATGATTATTTAAGTCCTTCCTGAATGTACCGGGAAGAAGGTGTTTTGAGTCTTGGTGACACACAACATGAGATGAGCTTGGATGTAGGACTGCTAAAGGAGATTATTACAGGCAAAAAAAGAATTCTTGGAAGAAGCCAAGAGAACTGTTATTTTCAGGAAAGAAATTCGACTAACCACTTTTTATTAAGAAGAAGAAGATGACACAGCAACAGCACTTGAAATTGATTCCACGTGTTTATTTACAAGAGACTCTTTTCTTTCTGTTACTGACAAGGCATACTGTCCACCCACCCTCTTCTTTCAACTTTGTGCTAATGTCCTTGGGAAAGGTATATATACAACTATCCTCCTTCCAGCTGTGGGCAAATAGTACAGCAGATTTGGTTCTTTAGCTTTGATTAGACAACTGGTCTAGGAGAAGGAAAACTCCAAATTCAAACCAGCTTTACATTGCTTAAAATTGACCTTGTGTCAGATCCTGCCTGAGACAAAGAAGCAAGGTAAATACATGCATGATATTCAATAACCAAATGAGAGTCTCTCTCTACTAGTCCAACACTAATAAAATGGAAGTCCACAGGGGACAAATTTTCATTCAGCACCAAATATTCCTTTTAAATACACCATTTCTCGTGTGTACACATCTGACCAACTTACCATGTGAAGTGTCAGGAAAGACACCATTCAAAATTTCCCCCAGCCTTTTATTATGTCATAGCTACAGCTGACAAGTCAATCAATGCTCATGGCCTTCTTTAAAAATGAAAGATTATATTAACTTTCAGTTATTTTGCTTTACATAAAAAAATGCAGCTGCTTGTCATGTATTTGGAGGTCAGAAATGCATTATTTTCCTTTACACGAGACACAAGCCACTCTGATTCAATTACATCTCTTCAGCAATTTTCCTTTATATATTTTTCACATCACCAACAAGTCGCGCTGACAGCATGGATTTCCCTGACTCTTTCTCTCTTTCTATCCAACCCTATCATCCATCACTCCTGGTAAGCCCTCCAGGCTTCATCCTGTGTCTGTACTGAGCTGATGTAAATAAGTTCTTGTTGGTCAAACAGCACTGGCACGTCCATGTGTAGGTGTCCAAAACAGCCAACAAAAGATTACCATGACTATTCTTCACCAAGAGTAAACCAAGTACCATATTTTTTCCCAGAGGTTGTATAAACTTACCATTCTCTATGTCTGCCATTTCCAGACGAATACTTGATAAGAAAATACCAAGTGCTTGGGACCTCTTCGCATCGAGCAGTTTAGCAACCTGAAAAAAATAAAAGAAAACCGTAAATGCTGAGCTGTTTAATAAAGGATTCAAGTACTGAGTGTTGATTATCGACTAGGGATAGGTATGTAACAAACAATGCCAAGAGACTAGTTTTTTGTTTCTTCAAACTAAAAAAGACAGACAGAACTCATTTTCCTTCTTCATGACAAAGTCTGGTTCTTTCAATAGCAATGTTCATTTTTCCACTCTCTCTCACAAAGGTCCATTCTATATGCTTCAACCAATGCTTCTTATTCATTTCTAATGATCATTGACTAAAGATTACCGTCTGTCACTTTGAAGTTTTTATATACACAACTTATGCCAGTTCATAAACAATAATGATATTAGGGGCTAGCATGCGAACCAATCATATTACAAATGGCTGATAACATGAGAACCATCAAGTCACACAACTTTTTGCTTTAGGTAAGTGAAAATCTTCACAAGGTGAACACTTTGTACTAGGAAAAGAATGGAAAGAAAGTCTTCTGAGCAGTTGTGTATAACTTTTATTAATTCTTTTGGCCAGCCTTGGGTACCCATCCATGGGTTGTCAGGTCTGGGTGGTAGAAAATCATTGTTAACAGCAAATTCTGACCCAAGTAGAACCGATAACTCAGAGTGACACAATCCTCACTCATGCTATGACTTAAGCCTCTGTGTCGTCTCTCTAGTGCCACTGTTTTTAAGACACAAGGCTTTCAGGGATAGGATATTTTGTTTATTTTACAAATCCTCTGTAGATGTCTATCTATGAGGTAGTCATGACAATATATATATATATATATATATATATATATATAGGGAGGAGAACCATTTCGAATTCCTGAAAATACAAGAACAAAAATGTTTAAAATTGAGCTTATAAACATTATCATAATCAAGTATGGATTCCTCCCTTGAATCTTTTTCGACATCCACCCCTATCAGCCATTGTTCTTGGTAAGTCATCTAGATGGCACCTAATATCAACACAGAGCTGATGAATGTAAGTTTGTGCTGGTTAGCCAACACTGGTAAGTCCATGGGTTGGAGTCCATAGGAGAATGTCACTTATGAGTTTGTTCTTCCTTTTCCAACAGAGCTCATCTTCTTTGTAGACAGCTGCTTCCAAGATTTCTTTTTTGTTAAGTGCTGCGTCCAAGATTTTTTTGTAAAGTGCTGCTTCTAATATTTCTTTAAAACAACATACAGAATCCTCGTGTAGTTCCCATCTAGCCTTTTCTCCAATCATTTCATAAGATTTGATTTAGTTTGTTTTGGTTTGGTTTTATGGCATATCAACCATTGTAGGTTATTTAATGCCAAAACCTCTTTATACATATATATTAGATATATATGATTTTTAAAAACATTTTTTGATAACATTTTTAAATGAGTTTGAGCTCATTTTTTGGTACACAGCTAAATGGTTTCAAAATTTTTTATCTAAAATGAATAATTCTATTTACTATTAATCACTTGTTTGCACACAGTTAAATGGTTTCAGTTTTTGCTAACACTAATAATTCTATTCAACATTAATCATTTGTTTTCAGACAGTGAAGTGGTTATAAGTATTGTCATTTAACACTAATTCTCTTTAAAGCTATTCATCTCTCTGCACACAGTTAAATGGTTTCAAGTATTGCTATGTATCACTAACAATTCAATTAGTCATTTGTTCACACACAGTTAATGGTCAAAAAGTTCTATTTCTAACAATTCAATTTAACATAAGTCATTTGTTTGCACGCAGTTCTATTTGACCCAAAGATGAGACCCTTTTAGGTGCTACTATTGCAAGTCAGTACAAACCTGAAAGCAATGGCAATGAAGGGGTACTCCAGAAATGGAGCCTTACCATCAGTGTCATATTCAGGACACTAATTGGAGGTGGGGATCTTACCTCTCAGCAGAGATTCAATTAGTGTATTCTGCAGTCCCAGCTGACTTGGCTGCCTTTCACTAGTGTAAACAAAACAAAGATATCTGAGTGTGTCAGAGTCCAACACTGGTGTCACTTTCCTGGCGAAACAAAACGAAGATATATGTTTCTCTCTGCCTGTGTCTATTACTTCCTCGTCGTCGTCTTCTTCTTCTTCGTCTCCACTGTGAGATCGCACTGCCCCCTACTGGTCGCCTCTAATGTTTTATATCTTTTCCCGGCCAGACATTTGCATGAGAAGTGCTTCAAATTACCCACATGCTTTAGGTACAATGGCCTGTTATCCACCCACATTTCAAAACTTGGTGCCCTTGAACCCAGATGAACACAATTAGATCCCAAGTGGTGCAACCAGACAATAACACTGACTATTAGTTGTCTAAATTTCTGAGATGAAGCTTGATGATTTTTATAATTAATGGTTTTGGGACTATTGTCTTTATCTTTATTGTTATTTCCATGTTTCAATATGTCCTCCGGACTTCTTCAAGTGTTTGTTGAACTAAGGAACCTACACGGAACTTTGAACTACATCCTTTATTGAATCCACGGGGGTTGCCTGTTCTGATTCTATTAGCCATAACTGGCTACAAGTGTTAAATATTCCTGTATTGTTACTCGCCTGCAGTATGAGTGTCTCCTTAGAAATATAGGGAACCAACACCTATAGCCATTACGCTATGTGTCCTGCTGGTCATTTTGCTATACTAAACCATCAAATAATGACCAGGATTTTTTAAGATATGACCTTTTCTAGCAAAATATCAAATCAAAGTTTAACTTGTTTTGAGATTAAATTTATATGGTTTAAGATATTGTCCTACGGCACTAATAATTCTATTTGATATTAATCATTTGCTTGCACACAGTTAAATGATTTCAAGTATTAAGTATAGTAAATGATAGAATTGTTCTATTTGATGCATAGTTGGGACCCTAACAGGTACTACTACTTGAGGTCAGAGGAAACCTGGGAATAATGGCAATGAAGGAGCACTCTATAATCCTCAAAGCTTCAGAATTCAAGCCTCAATTATTGGGAGTGGAGGCTCACCATCAGATGGCTTCTTGTCATATCCAAGACACTCGCTGAGGGGTTCTTACCCCTCTGCAGAGATACAATTGGAATATTCTACAACCCTAACTGACAGGGTGAGACCACTCTAACAAACGATTGTGATATATATAAGTGAATGAATTACCTCTTTGGTTTTTGGTTTCGGTTTGGCCATTGCACGGAGAATATTATCAGCAGGTGGTTTGGAAAATAGTTCATCAAATTCATCCATATTTAAATCAATTTCTTCTAACTTCTCCCATAAAATGTCTTCATCTATGGAAGAACTGTTAAGAAAATAAAAGATATTAAAAAAAAAAAAAAAATTTTGAAAATTTTTACACAATAGATTTGCAAAAGAATCATTAATTTTTTAAAAGTATATCAAAGCAAATATGAATAGATAATTTATATTAGAACTGCACAGTTAAGAGCAAATAGATATCAAAATAAATGAAAAAAATAAATTTTCTTGACAGAAAAAGTAAAAATTTATACAAACATAAACATATTATAATAATCGAATTTTAGTATACTACGATTCTTTCTTCTTCTTTCTTCTTTGTTTAATGGCATATCAACTCTTTTTAGGTTATTTAATGCCAAAGCCATTCTCCTAGAAGAACAGTAGTGGTACGATTTAACCCATAGCTGGGAGGATAAGGGGGTTCATACCTTTCCCAAGGGTATTTGCCCGAAAGTGAACGTAATAGCGCGACTGGAGTACAAACTCGCGTACTACGATTCCGCAGTCCATCACTTTAACCATTACACCACGAGGACACCCTACTAGGATTCTTTGTTTGATGGCATATGAATCTTAATGGGTTATTTAATGCCAAAGGTTAAGAGGAGATTCTGTGACATAATGGCTAAAGTGCTGAAACTGCAGCCTTGAAGTGAATTTGAACTCCACACTATTATGCTCAATTTTGGACTAATACTCTTGGGAAAGGTAGGAACCCCCTGGAGTGAAATTGAAAGGCAGAACCCACGGATTGCTGCCTCTGATGAGCCAACTGAGGTTCGTCATTCTGGATTTTTCCCCCCTTTATTAAAGACATTTTTTGATTTCAATGCATTCATATTCACCTAAACATTTCATCAGTGTAATCTCTATAAACATTTACTCAAAAGAAAAATTTGCTCCTTTTTTTTTAGTGGGTGGAATTTAATGAGAATTTTGTTTGGTTGCTTTGTTTAATGGCTTATTGTAATGAAATTGAAAGGCAGACCCCGCAGACTGCTGCCTCCGATGAGCCAACCCAGGTTCCTCATTCAATGAGACAACAAGCAGCATGCTGTACATGCAGGCAGAACACCAGACGTTTATGTAAATCCAGCAACCGTACCCGGTTGGATAAAAAACAAGTGGCGAGCCAGATGAATGAGAGAAATGAAATGTGACAACGAAGTTGTGTGGATTGAATTCCTTTCATAGCAACACCAAAAGGAAAGAAGGAAGAAAGAAAGAAGCAAGAAGTGACGAGTGAAATGGCCTACCTCAAAGGTCAAAATGAATGTGAATGTGTCTTGCGTGTGGAGTGCCGGAAGTATAGAAAAAAGCGGAAGCATGAGCGTTCTTGGGAGTGCAATTTGTAGGTCACACATCTCACCTCTGGTGGGACGGAGTTTGTGACATATGCAAATTTTGGCCAGCCAGAACTGGTATAAAAGGAGTAATCTCAGGATAGTTGTTGTTGTTGTTGTTGCTTCACAATAGGACTGAATGAACCAGTGTATTGACGTGGCAAGTGAGAAAGACAGAAACAAGCAAGCAGTTAAACCAAGCTATGAGTTAAATAGTAATAGTATTGCTCTCTTCCAAGGATGGCATTAAATAATGCATGAAGGTTTATATGTCATTAAATAAAGAAAAGTATGAACCCTTTTATCAGTCAAACTATGGGTCAAATAATACCACTAGTGTTTTACAAAAATGGCTTTGGCATTAAATAACTATCAGTGCAGCTTTCAAATCATTTACAAAATATTGAACAGCTCTCTACACAAAGTTTTAGCTTCTTTTTTTAATGGTATATCAACCTTTGTGGTTGGTTGGGTTTTATGACATATCAACTATAATAGGTTATTTAATGCCAAATCCTTTTTATACATATATATTAAATATAAAGAACTTGGTTTGGTTGGGTTTTATGGTATATCAACCCTCGTAAGTCCTTTATTGCTAAATTCTCTTTATACATATATATATATATATATATATATATATATATATATAATATCAAGGATTTTGGTTTGGTTGGGTTTTATGGCATATCAACCATTGCAGGTTATTTAATCCCAAATCCTCTTTATATATATATATATATATTATTTAATACCAAATTCTCTTTATATATATATGATTTGGCTTGGTTAGGTTTTATGGCAGATCAACCATTGTAGGTTATTTAATCCCAAATCCTCTTTATACATATATATTAAAGATATATATGATTTGGTTTGGTTGGGTTTTAAGGCATATCAACCATTGTAGGTTATTTAATCCCAAATCCTCTTTATACATATATATTAAATATGATTTGGTTTAGCAATGAAGGAGTACTCCACATTCCCCAAAGCTCCAGTATTACTGGAGCCATACCTTTTGATTGTTTTTTGTCATATCCAGAACACTCATTGGGAAGGGTGGGGTCTTTACCTCTCAGCAGAGATGCAGTAGGTGTATTTTACAGACCCAGTCAACTGGGCTGAGCCTTTGCAGCTTATTTAATGCCAAACTTATCCATGTAGAAGAAATATAGTGTAACTATTTAATCCATACCTGATACTACACAAGGAATGATGTTTATATGATAATGTTTTTTGAATATCATTTTTGTTCTTCATTGCATATAATCTCGATTAAATCCAATAAGTTGTCTAAATTTCTGAGGCAAATCTTGATGAGTTTTATAATTTAGGATTTTCAAACAATAGTCTTCATCATTATTGTTATATTCACAACGTTTCAGCTGATGTGTCCTCTGGCCTTCTTCAGGTGTTTCTTGTTGAACTTGGGAGCCTACACAGAACTTCAAACCATGTCTTTTATTCAATCCACAGGGGTCACTTGCTCTGATTCCGTTAACTTTAACCGAGTACGAGTCTTAAGTATTCCCGTATTGTTACTTGCCTGCAGTTAGAATTGAACCTTCAACCTCCAGATCATTGTCACTTAGAAACTTATGGAACTAACACCTATAACTGTTACACTATTTATCCAGCAGTGCTAAAGCCAAAGACCATTTTTTTTAATAGACATTAAGAAACTAACCCTAAAAAATAAAAATACATCCTATAAGTTTAAAAATGAATTATTTTGATACAAATTTACTTTACAGTATGGAGGTATTTTTCTTCTAAACCCTTAGGATTAATTATTTAATTAACAGGTGAAAATTTACAATTCAGAAAAAAAGCATTTCATTTTCTCTATTTAGGTTGCTTTAGTGGAGATGTGTCCATGTAACCTCATGCACAATTTCTTTAGTCTGTCTTCTTCATCATCATTATCATCATGTCGGGCTATCAGCATGGATATCCCTGACCCTCTCTCGTCACCCATCCCTAACATCCATGGCTTCCGGAAGGTCCACATTAGCACAGAGCTGCTGTATGAAGGTTCGAGCTGGTCATCCTGCCTTTGCCATGTGAAAGGGGTCCACAGGAGTACATCACTTATGAGCTCATTCCTACTTCTTCAGCAGTGTCCCGCATGTCTGGTTTATTTAATTTTGATAGTTTTCGTGATGGGTGGTAGGTGGCTGTACAGCTGCCGCTTTGTGGGGTACTGCCTCCAGGACTTGTTTAATATTGCTCACAGTATTCTTGTGTAGTTGGCATCAAGCTTTTTTTCTATATGTTTAGTTAGCGTCCACGTAGTGCATCCATATAGCAGTATCAGCATGATCACAGCTTGGAAGAAACTGCGTTTCATTTTGTCGGTCAGGTCTGACTTCCATATGACCGATAGCCTCTCTGTTTTCTTAAGTGACCATATTCATGCAGTTTTTTTTTTTTTTTTAGAACTTTTATTTTCTCAGTTATTCTTACTATTATGATAGGGCAACATTTAACACTCATCTTACAGTTTCTTACTGCTGAAGAGATAACATTTATCTAAATTTCTGAGACAAAGCTTGATAATTGAATGAAGCAATGATTTTGTCACCATACCATCTACCATGATACTACCAACCAAGACTTGACATACTTTGGTCACATGATATATGTGCTGCAAACTAGCATGTATAGAAAATATTGCAAAACTTTTAATGGCATATCAACACATCCAGGAATATTTTATGCCCAGAAGGTAGGAAATCATTTATATTTACATTTTTTTTACGAAACAAATCTATATAACCCATACGAGGTGGTAGGGGACCCTAACAAGTACAACCACCCTGAGTCAGAGTGCAGCTAGGATTAATGACAATGAAAGTGTACTCTTCTCTCCCCTTGATCTCCAGTAGAGGAGCTTTGCCATCAGATTTAGTTTAGTGTCATACCCAAGACACACCTTTTTTGTAGGGGGTGGTCTTACACTTCTGCAGGGAATAAAAGTAAAGTTGGTGATCGTAGTCGAGGGTAACCCAAAGGCTTCCTTTTCAATAGCTACTACACCAAGGTGTGGGGGAGGACACTACTCCTTTCCCAGGATTGACCCACTTTACCCTTGATCCAAACCTTATAATGCTGAGTGTTAAGCAAGGAGGCATCAAATACCCTTTTTTGAGTCTTTGGTATGACTCAACCTGGGATTTAACCCTTGTCCCTCGGGCCATTGGTGCAAGCTATACAGTCAGTTTATTCTACAGTATTGGACAAAATAAAACAAAAAAAAACCACACAGGTGACAAAAAAATGACAAGTTAGAACAATTTATAACCACTTGATATTTGGGAGAGAATTAATTAGCATCAATTACTGACTGATAACATTTGGTCATTCATTCAAAAATATCATGTGATAATTGTTGCTAACAATCATTCGATATCTTAAATAACTCACTTTCAATAGAAGGTTTGCAATTTTTAAGTTTTCTATCAAATACTGACCATAAATGTTCAATTGGATTATGTCAGGACTTTGAGATGGCCACTCTAATACATTAATTCCTTTATTCTAAAAATATTTCTTAGCAATTTTTGCAACTGTGCTTTGCATCATTGTTTCATTGGCTAAATGTGATACAAGGTCAATTTTTTAAATGGAGTTTAACAGGTTTAATTTCAGAGTTTTTTCCTTCTCCTATACTGGTTGTCATACCAAATTTGATGTTCATTGGTTTGTTTGGTTTTATGGCATATCAACCTTTGTAGGTTATTTAACGCCAAATCCATTTTTATGTAAATAATCTGTTCAATTGAAAACAGCTCAGTTTAGCATAAGTACACAGTTTAATTGTCAAAAACATTTCCATTTCAAACTATTCAAGCAGTTATATGTAATAATTCAGTTAAGTGTAAATACAGTTTTAATGTCGAAAAACAGTTCTATTTGAAATAATTCAGTTAAGCATAAGCACGCAGTTTAAGTGTAAGTACAGTTTAATTGTCAAAAACGATTCTATTTCAAGCTATTCAGTTTACTCAATTCATTTTAACATAAGTAAGCTGTCAGTTCTATTTAACCCATATATAGGGCCCTATCAGGTGCTACCACTCCGGGCCAGAGTGGACCTGGGAGCGATGGCAATGAAGGGGTACTCCGCATTCCCCAAAGCTCTAGCACTGCTGGAACCTCACCATCAGACTGTTTAGTGTCATATCCAGGACACTCGTTAGGGGGGGGTCTTACCCCTCTGCAGAGGTGCAGTCAGTGTATTCTACAGCCCCAGCTGACTGGGCAACCAAAGTTGAAGAGCCTAGTCAGCCATACTATTTACCAATAGCGAAAGGGAGAATAGTCGGATTCATTTCTTTACCAAAAGTATAAGCACAATGTAAAATGCAAACAGCCTTATCCAGGTTTGAACTTAGGTCACCATGTTCATTTCCAATTACAATAACCATTACAACAGGAGTACCTCCTTTTTGTTGATAAGTAAGTTGGGTTTTTTTTCTATAGGTCAAATAGATCTGTTTAAAATATTAAAGTTTCACTAAAATTTGTGGTATTAATAAAAGATAGTTTAGTTTTTTCTTTTTTTTTTTTTTTGTCCAATACTGTCATCTCTATTGATAAGGTTTTGTATAGTTGAATGTTTGACAAGGAAGATACCCATTTGTTAAAAACTAAATTGTGGAATTTAAAAAAAAGATTTTGTTTTGTTTTGTCTTTACCTTTGGCTCATTGCTTGCTTTCTCCGTATATCTCTAACTTGGAGTCTTGTCCAAAAAAGAGGTTTCATTATTGATCTTGTATGAACAACAGGCTTGCTAGAAGCTGCAAAAAATAATGAATTTATGTTAAAACAAAATAAAATTGTTTACATATATAAAACCCAAATTGGATTACTTGAATATCAAAGATTTAAAATTAAGAAAATCATTTTTTAAAAGAAGGGATTCTTATTTATATTTTCTGAGATTAGCTTATTATAAAACAAAGAAACAAGTGTGGATTGAATTCACAACACAAGTAATGCAATGCAACACTAATTTACCAACCACTGTTCCACAATAAGACAACTGGACATTCATTAAGATTAGTCAGGCATAAAATCACAGGTGTGGAACAATCAACAAGATTGATCACACTACAGTATTGGCAAAAATATAAATGTTAAAATGTAGATAATTAGGCAAGTGAGTATAGGGTACTGTTCATATAGGCCAAGTGAGAACAGGGTACTGTTCAGGTTAGCCAAGTGAGAATAGGGTACTGTTCAGATAGGCCCAGTGAGAATAGGGTATTGTTTAGGTTAGCCAGGTGAAAATAGGGTACTGTTCAGGTTAGCCAAGTGAGAATAGGGTACTGTTCAGATAGACCCAGTGAGAATAGGGTATTGTTTAGGTTAGCCAGGTGAAAATAGGGTACTGTTCAGATTAGCAAGTGAGAATAGGGTACTGTTCAGGTTAGCCAAGAGAGAAGGGGATACATATTAGATAAGCAAAGTGAGAATAGGGTACACATGAGATTGGCTAAGCAAAAATAGGATACATATGAGATTAGCTAAGCAAGAACAGGATACACATTTGATTAGCAAAATAAAAATAGGTCTGGTTTGCTTTGGTTGGGTTTTATGACATATCAACCATTGTAGCTTATTTAATACCAAATCCTCTTTATACATAAATATTATACATAATATATTAAATATATATGATTTAGTTGGTTGGGTTTTATAGAATGTTAACTCTTGGAAGTTATTTAATACCAAATCCTCTGTATACACATTTATTAAATATATGGTTAGTAAACACATTTTCTTGATAACATTCTTAAATTAGCCTGAGCTCATTTTTTTCCACACAGTGATGACTTCAATATTGCTATCAAATACCAATAATTCTATTTACTATTGATCATTTGTTTGTTAAATGGTTTCAAGTATTGCTATGTAACCATAACAATTTAACATCAGTCATTTGTTTGCACACAGTTAAGTGGTTTCAAGTATTGCTATGTAACCATAACAATTTAACATCAGTCATTTGTTTGCACACAGTTAAGTGGTTTCAAGTATTGCTATGTAACCATAACAATTTAACATCAGTCATTTGTTTGCACACAGTTAAGTGGTTTCAAGTATTGCTATGTAACCATAACAATTTAACATCAGTCATTTGTTTGCACACAGTTAAATGGTTTCAAGTATTGCTATGTAACCATAACAATTTAACATCAGTCATTTGTTTGCACACAGTTAAATAGATATAGATGATATATAAGAGATTACTTTCTTGGAAATTTTATTCCTAAACAGATTCAAACAAATTTTTTCAACACTAGTATTGCTATTGTTTCTACACAGCTAAATGGTTTCAGTTATTGCTATCAAACACTTATAATTCTATTCAATATTAATCATTTGTTTGCTGACAGTGAAGTGGTTACAAATATTGCTATTTAACACAATTCATTTATTGGCACAGTCAAATGGTTCCAAGTATTGCTATGTATCACTAAAAATTCAATTAAAAATCAGACCTTTGTTTCCACACAGTTAAATGATCAAACAGTTCAGTTTAGCATGTCATTTGTTTGCACTCACTTTAAATGTCAAACAGTTCTATTTGACCCACAGTTAGGACCCTATCAGGAGCTACCACTCCAAGTCAGAGTGGACCTGGAAGTGATGGCAATGAAGAGGTATTCCATATTCCCTAAAGCCCAAGCATTACTGGAGCCTCACCATTAGATTTTTTAGTGTCATATCCAGGACACTCGTTTGTAAGGGTCTCAACCCTCTGCAGAGATGTATTCAGTGTAGTGAGAATAGTATACACATAAGGCTAGCCAAATGAGAATAGGGTACACATTAGTTTAGCCAAGTGACAATAAAGCATTATTGAAAACAGCCAAGTGAGAATAGGGTACTGTTGAGATTAGAGAAGTGAAAATGGGGTACTGATGAAACTAGCAAAGTGAGAATAATGTACTGTTCAGATTAGCCAACTGAGAATAGGTTACACATTAGATTAGCCAAGTGAAAATGGGGTACTGTTGAAATTAGCAAAGTGAAAACAGGGTACACATTAGATAATACAAATGAAAATAGAGTACTGATGAAACTAGCCATGTGATAAGCTTTTTAAAGGTAGGGTGATACAAATAATACTTTTTGAGATTAAGATAAAAGATTGTATGTGCATATATATATATATATATGTGTGTGTATAAAAATTAAAAGACACTTACTGTCGTACATTGCCATTGAATAACCTTCAAATGGAAGTGGAGGAGGTGCTGGACCGCTGCCAGGTAATGGAGGAGGAGGTGGAGGACCACCTTTTCCAGGTAAGGGAGGAGGGGGAGGGGGACCACCCCCTGGAAGTGGAGGAGGTGGTGGTGGAGGGGGAGGACCACCTCCAATTGGTGGAGGAGGTGGGGGAGGTGGTACACCAGGTGGTAGTGGTGGTGGAGGAGGAGGTGGTGGTGGAGGAGGAGGTGGACCAGGAGCTGGGGCTGGAGGAGGTCTAGAAACATCAGACATTGGTGGTAGTGGTGGGGGAGGTGGGGGAGGTGGTGGTGGTGGGCCAGGAGCAGGGGTTGGAGGAGGGGGTGCAGCGGCCTTGGTGCGGTCACCATCGGCACTTTCTTCATTCCCTGCAATCGGAGTCCTCTTCTCTGGCGATGGAGGGGATACAGAAACGAGAGGCATGCCCACAGCCGGGGAAGAGAGTTGCCGGGCAGTAGACAGACGTGATTGCGTCCGATCCCCAAGTGGGGTCGAGTAGACATCATCGCCAGGGCTGGAATAATTAACTGGAAATCCGCGTGAGGCACAATCCGGTGTGGCCGCAGGGGTGTGGTACTGAGATGATGTTGGTGTATCGGAGGAACTGGAAATCTCCCCTAGATACAGGCCGTTTTGGCTTGTTTGTGTGTTGTTCAAGTCCAAGGCTGCCTTCTCAGCATCGTCCAGTGCCGAACGGGTCAACTGCTCGATTCCCGCAAGCACCTGGTATTTCTCACATTGCTCTTTGAGTTGAACCAATTTCTGTTTATAAAGTTTGATCTGCTCTATTTCACGATCTTTGATTTTTTCTAATTCCTGTAAGTGATCTTCCTAAGAAAACAAAATAAAAAGTGGATCAAATCAAGAGCACATGAGAACCAGGTAAATCTTGTCTAAAAAAAATTTTTTTTTTTCAAATAAAAGTACATTTTTCTTTTTTCAAGATAAAATTTTGTCTTTTTAGTATTCTGAAAACTTTCTTCTACACAGAGTCATATTCTATTATCAGATAAAAAATATAATTAGATTTACAAGCATTCACTATGTATTCACTAGTATAGTAACTAACTTTTTAAGATCCATGTTTTACCTCAAAAACAAGAGGTTGTTCAATATGCAAGATATGGTTTTGAAACTTTGACATTTACTTAATTTCCAGGCCTAATCTTTAATTCAGTGTCCTTGCATAGCCTATACCTAAACAAAGCTAAGACCAATTTTCACCTCAAAAACAAGTGGTCATTCATTTTAACTGAATACTGTATATACTCATGGAATGACCAATTTTTTAAGACCCATGTTTTACCTCAAAAACAAGAGGTTGTTCAAAATACAAGATATGGTTTTGAAACTTTGATATTTACTTCATTTCCAGGCCTAATCTTTAATTCAGTGTCCTTGCATTGCCTATACCTAAACAAAGCTAAGACCAATTTTTCACCTCAAAAACAAATGGTCATTCGTTAGATGAGATAGATTTTTGAAACTTCTAAGCTTATCTTGTTTCTTGGCCTAACCTTAAAGTAACTTGATCAAAAGTATCTCCACATCGCCAATAACCAAATTAGTTAAGATAATAAAGTTTTTACTTAACTTAGTTTATTATTCATAACTCCTGTGCATATATGTACAAATATTATAAATAGTAACCAAAGTTATATAAAAACTTTGTTATCTTAACTAAAACCCTTTGTTCAGGCATTAGCTAGGCTACAACAAAGTCTCGACTACATTGTTTTTCTTTTATCTTTTCTAACTCCTTTAAGTGATCTTCCTAAGAAAACATAATAAAAAGTGAATCAAATCTTGAGAACATCAAAACAAGATAAATCTTGTCTAACAACTTTTTTTTTCAAGACTAAATTTTTTTTTTAGAATTCTAAAAACTTTCCTTAACTCAGAGTCATATTCTATAATCAAATTAGAAATAAAATTAGATTTACAAGCATACACTTTCATATTTACTTGTGTACAGACTAACTTTTTAAGACCACTTTTTCGCCTCAAAAACAAGTGGTCATTCATTACATGATGTTATATATATCACAAGGCTCCTATTACTGCCAACACATTGCTTATACTCTGACCATAGCGGCTGCTGCTGCTAATTATTAGTAAAGGATAAATCTTTAAACCTATACATAAGTGTTTGTTTTATGTCCGTCTTCTATTTCTGCATGATCAAGCTTTCTTTCTCCATACACATAACTTGAGATAGATTTTTGAAACTTCTAAGCTTATCTTGTTTCTAAGCTTAACCTTAAAGTAATTTCATCAAAAGTATCTCCACATAGCCAATACCTAAACAAAGTTAAGATAATAAAGTTTTAACTGAATACTGTATATATTCGTGTAATGAACAATTTTTTAAGACCCATGTTTTACCTCAAAAACAAGAGGTTGTTCAATATACAAGATATGGTTTTGAAACTTTGATATTTACTTCATTTCCAGGCCTAAACTTTAATTCAGTGTCCTTGCATAGCCTAAACCTAAACAAAGCTAAGACCAATTTTTCACCTCAAAAACAAATGGTCATACATTACATGAGATAGATTTTTGAAACTTCTAAGCTTATCTTGTTTCTAGGCCTAACCTTAAAGTAACTTGATCAAAAGTATCTCCACATAGCCAATGACTAAATTAGTTAAGATAATAAAGTCTTTACTTAACTTAGTTTACTATTTATAATACCTGTGCATACATGTACAAATATTATAAATAGTAACCAAAGTTATATAAAAACTTTGTTATCTTAACTAAAACCCTTTGTTCAGACATTAGCAAGGCAACAGCAAGGTCTAGACTACATTGTTTTATGGCATGGCATTAATTTTTATTGTATTATAGCTTTGAAAAATAAACAGATGTTTATGTCATTAGATGTAGAAATACTTCTGGAAGCTCAAATAGCCAAAAATTAGAGGTTGTTCATTACTTGAGTATATATGGTATATAAGTAAAGTTGGCAACCTAGTTGAGGCTCCCTTTTCAACAGCTACCACACTGTGGTGTAGGGGAGGGCGCTACTCCATTCCCTAGATTGCTCCATTTTACCATTAATCCTTACCTTATAATGTTGAGTTTTAAGCAAGGCAGTATCAAGTACCATTTTTTGAGTCTTTGGTATGACTAGACCTAGTACTGAACCCTGGTCTCCTGGACCATTGACAAACACTCTACTCATTAGGTCAATACTATTGAGTAATCATTCATATCTAATATAAATAATTTGGACACAATTATATGGTTCCAAGTATTCCTATCTAATACTAATAATTTGCATTTTGAATTTGAATGTAGTTCCCAATGCCTTTTAATGGTTAAATAAAAAGGGGATAAGATTTAATGAACGAGATGAGTCCTGGCTAAAAAAATAAAAAAAATAAAAAAAAATCAAAGAATTTTTTTTTTCCTGATTAATTTTTGCTGCTTAGTATTCAGAAAACCTTCCTCTTCTCAGGTAATTAGTCAGATTCCAAAAATATAGATTTTCTTTAGCTTTAAAAGGGGGATCTATTTACAATATAAATACCATGTCAAAACATGCAGATTTTTGACATGCATGTACACTAATTATAGTGTCCTAAGTATGACAGTGAACTGATTCTGATACTGAGAATTCAGTTCTAGAGCTCTGAGGAGTATGGAGTATCCATTTGATGCCATTACTCCCAAGTCCACCTTGAACAAGATTGATAGGACTTGTTTAAAGAGATCTGTTTAGAATTATTTGTATTAGATAGAAATACATGATACCATATAATTAAGTGCAAACAAATGATTACTATTGAATAATAATATTGCTATTAGATAAGAATACTTGAAACCATATAAAGTGAGTAAAGTTGGTGACCTTAATCGAGGATGACCCAAAGGCTCCCTTTTCAGTAGCTACTACATCGAGGTGTAGGAGAGGGTGCCACTCCAATCCCTGGAGTGCTCCACTTTACCCTTGATCCACACCTTATAATGCTGAGTGTTAAGCAAGGCGGCATCAAGTACCATTTTTTGAGTCTTTGGTACGGGATTGAACCCCGGTCTCCAAGACCACTGGTGAACACTCTACTCATTAGGCTAATGGCCTGGTGTGAAACCATTTAACTGTGTGTAAATTATTTGTATTAGATTGGAATAGTTTATATCATGCAGCAGTGTTTAAATAAATGATTCTAGACAAAGAGAAGTGTAATTTTTAAAATATAGTCAAATGTTTACAAATGAATCAAACTTTACCATTAAATAACCCATAAGAAGTTGAGATGTCATTTAACCAATAAACCAAACTATTTATCATTCCTTGGTTTTTATTTACAAACTTGGATTCAAATAATTATCATCCATTCCAACTAATTGATGATTTTCCTTTTTCTCTTCTTAGGAATTGCCCAGTCAGCTGGGGCTGTAGAATACACCGGCTGCTTCTCTGCAGAGGGGTCAGACCCCCACCACCACCAACAAGTGTCCTGGATATGACACTAAACAATCTGATGGTGAGGTTCCAATGATGCTGGAGCTTTGGGGAATGCAGAGCACCCCTTCATTGTGATTGCTCTCAGGTCATATCTGGCCCGGAATGGTAGCACCTGATAGGGCACTATCTATGGGTTAAATAGAACTGTTTGACTAAACTGAATAGCTTAAATAGAAATGTTTCTGACAATTAAACTGTGTACTTACATTTAAACAGCGTGCTTATGCTAAACTGAATTGTTTGAAATAGAACTGTTTTTGACATTGAAACTCTATTTACACTAAATTGAATTAATATAGAACTGTTTTGATATTTAACTGTCTGTAAAAAAAAATCTGTCCTTATACTAAACTCATCATCCTCATGACGTGCGGCTAGCACGGATATCCCTGACCCTCTCTCTCCACGTCTCCCTATCATTCATCGCCTTCGGCAGGTCTTCAGGGTTACATCCCATATCATCACATAGCTGCTGTATGAATGTTCGAGCTGGTCGTCCTGCTTTTGATTGGCCATATGCGAGGGTCCACAGGAGCACATCACTTACGATCTCGTCTTTGCTTCTCCAGCAGTGTCCGGCATGTCTGGTTCATCTAGCTTGTATAGTTTTTGTGATAGGTGGCAGATGGCCGTACAGTTGGCGCTGTGTGGGGTGTTGCTGCCAGGACCTGTTCAATATTGCTCACAACATTCTTGTATAATTGCCATCGAGCTTCTTCTCCAACCATTTAGTCAGCGTCCAAGTAGTGCATCCATACAGCAGTATCAACACGACCGCCACCTGGAAGAAACTGCGTTTCATTTTATCAGTCAAGTTTTATTTCCATATGATCGAAAGCCTATTGATAGCTGTCCATGCCTTCGTTAGCTGTGTGTTGATATCTTTTTCGGTTGATGAGACGCTGCTTCCTAGGTAGGTGAATTTGTCAACCAGTTTCAGGGAGGTTCCGTCTAGTGTGAAGATGCCACCTTTCTGATTAAAGCACATAAATTCAGTTTTCTGTGCATTGACATGGAGTCCAATGCCTGCAGCGGCTCATTCCAAACTATGCAGTAGTGT
Organism: Sepioteuthis lessoniana; assembly: GCA_963585895.1. NCBI lineage: Eukaryota > Metazoa > Mollusca > Cephalopoda > Myopsida > Loliginidae > Sepioteuthis > Sepioteuthis lessoniana. Next base: position 44,255,030 of record OY757940.1, on the reverse strand, counting down.
TTCGGTTTGGTTGGGTGTATTGGCCAATAGCGCTGCGTAGTCGGCGTCGGTAATTGTTTTTGCGGGGTACCTTCTGCTTCTTTTCTTTGTCAGCTCAAAGCCGTTTTCCCTAATGTTATCGATCGATGTCCTAAGTACATAGTCTAGACAGATGATAAAGAGGTATGGGGCAAGCGTGTCCCCTTGTAGTACTCCTGCTACAATGTCGAAGTATTCTGTGTCTCCATCCGGTGAACGCACTTTCACTTTGGTGTTTCTGTAGAGAATCATTATTGCTGCTATGGTTTCTTCTGGTAGGCCGTATGCTAGTAGTATTTGTTCCATCTTCCCTCTGTGAATGGAATCGAAGGCCTTGGTAAAATCGACAAATAGTAATGTCGCCAGTAAGTTTTTTGCCCTCACGCCTTCTAGGATTCTACGAATGGTCAATATTTGTGAGGTCGTGGACCTGTTTCTTCTGAAGCCATTTTTGTTTTTCCTCAGGATTTTGTCGATTTGGGGTACTATGCAGTTTCGTAGTAGGCTATTGTAGATTTTGGCTGCTATGGATGTGAGTGTTATACCTCTATAGTTCTTGGCTAATCCGAGGTCACCCTTTTGAGGGAAGGGGAGGATGCATCCCTTCGTCCATCTATCGGATTTTGGTTATAAACTGCGTTGCAGTGTCAGAGCAGTATGTTGTTGAATTGTCTCGTCTTCCACACTTCTGGGGGAATCTCGTCAAGCCCTGCAGCTTTTCTATTTTTAATTTTTCTAAGAACCGAGTTGAGTTCTTCTTTAGTGAACGGCCCTAGTTTAATGTCTAATTGCTTACTGATAATTCTGGTGATCAGTTCCTGCGTAATGTTCAGAGGGTTAGCTAGTAGATTTTCAGAATGTTGTTTCCACAGTTTAATTCTTTCTTGTTGGTTTGCCGCTTTCAGTTTTGCTTTGGCTGTGCTTTTCCTTCCACTCACTTCATTTATTGTTTGCCAGGCTATCCTAGATTGCCTATCCTCCACCGAGTCTCTAATCTTATCTATCTTATTTTGTAAGAATTCTGTTTGTTCTTTTAGATATATGCCTGTTAATTGCTTTTGTGCCTTCTTTAGTATTTGGGCATTTGCAATTGTTGGGTTCTTCCGGTAGCTTTCGGAGGCAGTTTTCACTAGTGCACGTTTTTCTCTAACCTCTTCCATTTCCCATGGGGCTCTATATTTCGTTCTAGGTTTTGTTGGAATACACTTTGATGCTGCCTCGAGGTGTGTGTTAACGAAGTTTTCATATTCGTCGTTTAGGATATTTTTTTCTTCCTTCTCTTGTAGTGTCTCGAATCTGTTTCTTAGTTCTAATACATATTTATCTCTAATATCTCTGTTGTTAAGGAGGGCCCAGTCATAGTGTTTAGTGGTCGCTGTTCGTGTGGCGTTTTTTCGTAGGCTTAGTCGTATTTTTGCCGTGACTATTCGGTAATCGGATGACACACCCTCGAAAGAGGAGTATGCCTCGCAATTCATTGCACTATTTTTCCATTTCTTATTTATAAAGACATAGTCTATCTGTGCTTTACTGTTGTTCGCGTATGTGTAGGTCCATAATTTTCCCTCTCTTTTTTGATAGTTTGTATTGAGGCAAGTTAATCTATTTTCTATCATGAAATCTGTTAGATGTTGTCCATTTCTATTTGATGTGTTGTGTAGGCTGTATTTGTTATGTCTGTTTTTCCCGATTTGGGCATTCATATCTCCTCCAATGATTAGCAGGTTGTGTTTCGGAATGCTACGCACTAGAGAAGATAGCTCATTGTAGAAGGTGGCTAGTTTGGTTTCTTTGCTAATATTGGTAGGGGTGTAGCATGAGATGATTGTTGCTGTGGGGTTGCCATTAAACGTGGCTGTCATCATCCTAGGTTGAATTCTCTCAATGCTATTAAGTGTTTTTATAGCTTTAGGTCCTATAAGCATTCCAACCCCTCCTACTGTGGCATTGACAGAGTTTTTCCAAGCTGATACAGTGGCCAGCGTCCATCCATTGCCTGTTTGGTGATATTTGATATCTTCGGTGTGCATGTATCGGTGTTCTTGTATGCAAATTATGTCTATCTTATGTTCTACGGCTGATGCGATAAGTTCTGGTAGTTGACCTATTCTATTTAGGGTTCTAACGTTAAATGTTGCTATTTGTATTGTTTGTTTGCATTTTAGTAGTTTTTGTTTGAGTTTGAGCTCTGTAGCTGATTTTTCGAACACTGAGGCCAGGGCTCCAACCTCAGCAGGACATGCTCCTTGTTTACCCGCGCGAAGAGCGATGCGGTTTATGTATGTGGTTTGAGTGTGGGTCATGGTTATCTTTCGATGGCTATTTTTATTCTCATCTATAGAAGCCACTCTTATAGATGAGCAGCAGTAGTTCCCCGATCAAACTTACAATCCTGAGCGTTAAGCTGCAGGGTTCACACGTCCATCATACTGCTTCCTATGTGTACGTGAAAAAAAAACAAAAAAAAAAAACACAGTACTTCCTTATCCTTTAAGTTTTAAAGTCCAATTGACTATTCTTATATCATAATATTTCTTTCTCCCCCCCGACCCTGCCAAAGATTTCCTATTGCCAGATTGTTGATTTTCTGTTGAACCGGTGCTATGAAAGTAAAGCTTCTAATAGTTCCTAGAATGCGGATGGAGACATTTTAATACTTTCAGTCCAGATCGGACACAGATTTCCGCAGTAATAATAAATTGACTAGTGCTAGACATGGGGATAGGGGGCTAAATTTTAAAACAAATCTATTTCGTCGTCTCAAAAATATTTACCTGGAATAAACTTTGGCCAATTAGAAAGTCTACATTTAAATGCAAATGTTAGGCACATGATTTTACAAGACACAAAAATCAATGATTTAAATAGACAGCTACCAAAGATTTACCTTTGAGCAGGACTTCATAACAACAGATGTCATTAATATATAAATACCAACGCTCCGACAGCACGTGTATATTCTAGAATTCCTATTCTAAATTTTGACTTTGGGGGTGAGAGTAGTCTTAGACATCAATCTTTTCGCTTTTTTTGGGGGGGGGTTACATTTAAAATTCAATTGGTTTTTAGTTTTTAAAACTAAATTAGCTGAATTAGAACTGTTTTGACAATTAAACTGTATACTCATGCTAAACCGAAATGTTTGAAATAGAGCTGACTATTTGCATAAAAATAGATTTGGCATTAAATAACCTACAAAAGGTTATGCCATAAAACCCAACCAAACCAAATCATATATTTAATACATATGTTTAAAGATGATTTGGCATTAAATAACCTATGAAGGTTGATATGCCATAAAACCCAATCAACCAATCTTCTTAGGAAATAATAAAAAAAACAAATTTAGTTTCAAGTAACTTCCTATCTAATCATAATAATTTGTTCACGGTTATATATAAGTCTAGTCGGCTGGGGCTGTAGACAATGCTGAGTGCATCTCTACTGAGGGGTAAGAACTTCCCTCCAACACCTATCCTGAATATGACACTACACCATTTCATGGTAAGGTTCTCACTCCTGGAGACTTGGGGAATATAGTGTATGCTTTCATTGCCATTACTCCCAATTCCACTCTGACCTGGAGTGGTAGTACCTGTTAGGGTTCCACCTATATGTCAAATAGAACTATTTAACCACTTGAAACAATTTAACTGTGCAAACAAATAATTAATGTTAAACTGAACTATTAGAATTACATAGCAATACTTGAAACCATCTAACTATGTGCAAACAAATGAGCTCTGGCTCATTTAAAAATGTTATGTACAAACAATAATTATATATCTTCAATTAACTATTTTTATTTAATACAAGTAATTTACAGTCTTATATGGCTTTGAGTAATTATGTAGTATCACCTCCCTTACTAAATGGGCAGTCAATACTACCTTAACAGAAATCTTGGTCCTTACTTCCACCTCGGCCAAGGAATGCTATCCCAGAATCCATTGCCTCTCACTCTTCTCTCTTCCCTTCTCTCTCCTTTTCTCTCTCGCTTTCCCTCTCCCTCTGGCCAATCAGCGGAGATAGCAGTTGCCGAAGACGACCCAAGAACAGAAGAGGAGGCAGTTGCTGAAGAGATTCCAAACACTAAACACACGTGTTGACCGCCGGACATTTTCTAGCCAACACGTGGCGTTGTATACGAAGAATAAAATTCCTCTTTTAAAGTTAATATTTGTACTTCTCATTTATTATCTCAAATAACATAACCCAAGTACATATATTACAATTACACTGGTTTACAAAGAAATTGAGGCAAGCACAAAAATACCAGTTTTTACCTAATTTGAGGGTGCTGAATTCAAACTTGAAATCCATTTTTACTCATCACCTCTAGTTTTTTAGATATGCATAGTGTGCATTTTGTGCATATACAGTACATAAAGGCGTATATGAATTCAGGGTTAATTCTAATATTGTGAGACTTATGATTTATTTTTTAGTTATTATGCACTAAATGTAAGTGATAGCATTACATATATATATATATATATATATATATATATATATATATATATATTAGTTATATATCAAGACGGATTTTGACAGTTAAGGCAGCAGGTCTCAATCCACACTCTGGCAGTCATTGGAAGAGGTTGTCTCGCAGGTGGCGCAGGATGTTGGTGTCCCTCAACTATCGTGTTACACATCTTTTGGGTTACTAAATATTAGTATTACATTTTCAAATGCACATTTAGTTTTCAACTTTGCAGTCCGCGAAACCACCCAGATGATTGTTATTTTTGTTTAACTAATATAACAGGTTTCAATGCATCTTCTAGGAAAAAGATCAAATATCCCAACCTTCGATCTGCTATGAGACCCGTTCCCCATTCAGCTGATCTTCCTGTACCCACACCTCCAGTAAATAAGGATCTTCTTTCCTCATCAGATGACGAAATGCCTTCAAGGGAGGATTCTGCCGAGTCAATATATTCGGAAGATATTGAGTCTACATATTCAGGAACAAGTGGCAATGAGCCATACTGGATCACGCAAGAAGACCTGAATGATCTTGCTCGTGATTTGTATCTGTCAAAACAGCAGTCAGAGCTCTTGGCTTCTCGTCTTAAACAGTGAAACCTAGTCCAGGAAGATGTAAGGATCACCAGTTTCAGGAATCGGAACAAAGACCTTGCTTCCTTTTTCGACATGGAAAACAAGTTGTGCTACTGCACAAACATACCCGGCTTGTTTATGTCCCTTGGTTTGCCACATAATCCTTTAGATTGGCGTCTTTTCATAGACTCTTCCAAGCGAAGTCTCAAGGGTGTTCTTCTGCACAACAGAAATAAATATCCCAGCATTCCCATTGCAAACTCTGTCCATCTAAAGGAGTCCTATGACAATATGGAGCTTCTTTTAGAAGCTATTAAGTACAGCAAGTACCAATGGAGTCTGTGTGGGGACCTCAAGGTCATTGGTCTTCTTATGGGTATGCAAGCAGGCTTCACAAAGTACCGTTGTTTTCTCTGTCTCGGTGATAGTCGAGCTGTATCCCAGCATTACAAGCAGAAAAACTGGGGGTCTAGAAGCACTTTTGTTCCTGGCGAACACAGCCTCAAGGAGAATCATCTGGTGCACATGAATAAGGTGCTTCTTCCTTCTCTTCATATCAAGCTTGGTTTGATGAAGAATTTCATGAAGGCATTGCACAAAAATGGTGCTGCCTTCCAACACTTGTCTACTGTGTTCCCAGGTCTTAGTGCTGCTAAGCTCAAAGAGGGCATCTTTGTCAGACCTCAGATCTGAAAAGTGCTGAAGGATACTGATTTTGAGGAGCTTCTTAACTTAAAGGAACTGAGAGCATGGGAAGCATTCAAGTCAGTCTGTAGTGGCTTCCTTGGTAACACACGCATACCAGATTACCAAGCCTGTATTGAGAAGTTGCTAAAGTCTCCCACCTCAACTTCTTCCTGCCAAACCTTGGAGTAGTGAGTGATGAGCATGGGGAAAGATTCCACCAAGACATTATGAAGATGGAGAGCAACTATCAAGACAAATGGAACCCCAGCATGATGGGAGACTTCTGCTGGATGCTCTTGCGTGACATCCCAGAGGCAAAATACACCAGATCTTCTAAGAAAACACACTTTTGACTGTCTGTGGTACTATGAATTGTGTAATTGTGTCATCCAAGTATATTGATTCAATCAGTGTTCTTTATCCTGTTTTATCTGTTATAAGCTGCTGCAACTCTTAAAATATGCACATATATTCTCTGTTTATACTAAAATGAGACTATTTAAAAGCCAGAAAACTAGAGGTGATAGAGCAAAACTATTTATAAATAAATTCAGCACACCCAAATTAACAAAAAACACCTATCCCCATTCTTGCCTCAGACCAAAAATTTATTTTTGTAAACCAGTGTTATTTCGATTTAATACATATATCCGAGACACTCATTTGGAGGGTCTCACTCCTCTACAGAGATGTAGTTGGTGTCTTCTATAGCCCCAGCCAACTGGGCCTAGAACATGGTGAACGACCCAACAAAAGAAGATCAGAATTGGATGTCTTTCTCACCTTAAGTCTTTCTATGCTTTGCCTATATTCCTGACGTACAGCTACAAGAGAGGCCTGGTGATCTGAAAGAAAATATATACAGTTTTACTAATAATAGTAAATGGTTTAACAAGAAAGAAAGAAAGAAAGAAAGAAAGAAACCATACCCTCTGTTCCCTGAACCACTAAGTGACGGTTTACCAAAACCCATAACCATATATTTCTAACCATAAAACAGGTACCATAAGAGATTTAGAGTTATTTAACTCTTTCAAGATTTGCTCATTCCAATAAATATAACAATCAATAACCAAACCTAATAATACTAATTAGCCATATTGACAGACATTATCTATGTATATATTAAACAAATTCTTATTATGTGCGTATGTATGTATATATACAACTCCTGGTAAAAAATTATGTCATTAGCACACTTAGATGTTCTTTCAGGTTTTTTTATTTAGTAAATAAACTAATAAAATATAAGATACAAAATATCTTTTCTTTAACGGCTGAACACTCTGGTTCCATAAAATATATCTTAAGTAAACTAGAATAATTTTTTTCAATTAATGGTATAATTTTTTTCCCAAGCCATGCAGCAGAAAAGTGGTCTAATAAATCAATTCTTAAAACAAGTCTCTTCCCCTCCTAACCTCCACCTTCCATCAGATAATTTCCAGAACTTTCCAGAATAACAGAAAGATAAAGCAAGATGCTCCAACGTTTTACATACTAATTTGTTTTAGTATAATGAGGTTGCTTTTTTTTTCTTTCACGCTTAATTAAATAAGTTCTCATATAAAATGCCTTTTTTTCTTGAAGTTATAATTTGTGTAAAATAATTAAGGACTTAAATTAATTATTTCAGCAGTTAAATCTTTTTTAGTTAAACTTGGGATTTAATTTGTGATCTAGGTCAAGGCTGGAGTGGACATTTGTTTAGGGGTTGATGCTTAGGGGATGTCAAGCATGCAATAAAAAGCAATTGTTTGTGAATTTGAAGATGGACAGTTGTTTAGAATCAACTGATATCTAATATTCAAAGAGGAACAATCGTAGAGAATCAAGTGATATTTGGGATTTAGTAGTGACATGTCACTTTAGGATTATGTAATTAATACTTTTAGGGATGTGCATATAAGGACAAACCGGCTCATTGGTCTAGTGGGTAGAGTGTTTGCCAATAGTCCGGGAGACCTGGGTTCAATCCCAGATTGCGTCATACCAAAGACTTTAAAAATAGTACTTGATACCTCCTTGCTTAACACTCAGCAATATAAGGTACATATCAAGAGTGAAATGGAGCAATCCAGGGAAAGAAGTAGTACCCTCCCCTACACCTCAGCGTAGTAGCTATTGAAAAGGGAGTCTCCTGGTGGCCCTCAACTACGGTTGCCAACTTTACTTTTTATATAAGGACAGATTCTAGGAGATTTGGGACAGACAGGTCTCAACGAAGAAAGACACTCAGGTATGGAGACACTCAATGGAGATTCAGGAGGAAGACAAGGAGAAGCAGGGAACAAAAGCAGCAAATCACACTCATATATACAGCCAGCAAGCAGAGAAATAACAACAGTTGTCTATCTCTCTTTCGTCTCTCACCTATTTCTATATGTCTATCCTCTTGTTGATACACTTCTTACTCTTGACCTCCATTTCAGCTGACTTCTACTAGAAACAGTCCAGCAACAAATAAATTTTCATACATAAAGAACAAACAGAGATTTCATGTTTAACTTCTTTTTACCACTGTCAGGGTTATCATTTCAGGTTACCACAGTAAGGGTTATCATTACAACCCCTTAAAGGGTTCTATGTGCATAACATTACATTTGATTAGTTTTCAATCAGTTTCATACTCTAATGTAATAATTCTTATGATATTATCATACGTAAGAAGACATATGTCCCCTGGTAAAAACTATGAAACAAGCACACTATGAGGATGTTCTTTAGGTTATATTATTTATTAGTAAGTAAGGGGGGGTCCTCGTGGTGTAATGGTTAAAGCGATGGATTGCGGAATCATAGTATGAAAGTTCGAAATCCAGTCGCGCTATTACGTTCACTTTCGGACAAATACCATTGGGAAAGGTATGAATCCCCTTATCCCCCCAGCAATGGGTTAAATAGTATCACTACTGTTCTTCTAGAAAGCTGGCTTTGGCATTAAATAACCTACAAAGGTTGATATGCCATCAAAAAAAAGAAACCAAACCAAACCTTATAAGTAAGTAAGTAAGTAGAGCCACACCCCGACGGTTCCTTTTTCAATATCTAATACGCCAAGGTGTAGAGGAGAGCACGCTTCCTTTCCCTGGATTGCTCCACTTACTCTTGATCCATACCTTATAATGCTGAGTATTAAGCAAGGAGGCATCAAGTACCATTCTTTGAGTCTTTAGTATGACTCAATCTGGGATTGAATCCCAGTCTCCTGGACCATTGAAACTAATAACAGACAAAATGCAAAACATTTTTTCTTTAATAGCCGAGTATTCTGGCCGCATAAAATATTCTTAACATAAATTGGTTTGGAACAAGGTCAAAGGGTACAAAGATATAAACAGAGACTTTAACAACTAGTATGCAGACACAAGTCTAAGTACAATAATGATAATTCCTCAAAGTTCATAAAATATCCTCATATCTGCTGTTGACGACTTTTTTGACCAATGTGATCCAAGCACTGCAACACCAATAGAAGAAGAGTGAGGATCACAAGGGGAACTCTCTTGAAATATGAATCTCATTTGGTCACTTTCCTTGAGTATCTTTGTCTGTCTATGAACTTTTCAGCCAACTGTTCTTTGAATATTATGATGTAGTCAAGAAGATATGAAGATTATTATTATGCAAAAAGCAAGGATTAAATATAATTATACATGTTTCTATATTTCGTATTTATTAGATAGGGAAGTAAATAATGGAAAACAATCTGACAATGTGGAGGTTTGGTTTGGTGGGTTTTATGGCATATCAACCTTTGTTGGTTATTTAACGCCAAATCCATTTTTATGTAAATAATCTGTTCTATTTAAATTCAGTTTAGCATAAGTACACAGTTTAATTGTCAAAAACATTTCCATTTCAAACTATTCAAGCAGTTATATATAACAATTCAGTTTAGTGTAATTACAGTTTTAATGACAAAAAACAGTTCTATTTCAAATAATTCAGTTAAGCATAAGCACGCAGTTTAAATGTAAGTACGGTTTAATTGTCAAAAACATTTCTATTTAAAGCTGACAATGTGGAGAAAATATTAAAAAACAAAGTAATCCAAAGGGAAGAATTTAATTTGAAAGAAAGTCGATGTTATAACGTTTCGGTTTCAATAAACCATCATCAGGACTCAGATAAGATGCTATGAAGTGTCGTTAAATCACTGATGGATGATTAACAAAAAAACATTTTTCTTTAATCATCCATCAATTATCTAACAACACTTCATAACATCTTAAATTCTTCACTTTGGATTACTTTGTTTTTCAATATTTTTTTCCACATTTATTAGATATATATCATTAAAACCTTTACCAGTGAAAAATGCTGTTATTCAGAAAAAAAAAGCCAAAAAAAACACCATCACCAGAAAGATTTACAAGGTTTATACTCTAAGTAATGCCCATTTGCCATTTCCTCGGAAAATTTTTATAAGAAAACAAGACTTTTAAACCACCAGATTTTTACTGCAGGACAAAAGGTTACAAATTTAATTCTGATCTTTTTTTCCTACTCATTTTTGAAAAAGTTTCAACGAAAGGGAAATTGTGAATGAAAAGGTTTTGTCATTATTTCTGGCACAAATTTGTAGTACCCACCACATCACAAATGCTCACTTTCAGTTTAAGTTTTTAGAACAAAGTGCTTGCATTAGTTTTTATGTGTAAACTTAAAACAAAGGCCTTGAAGTGTAGTGACTAATATGCTGGACTTCAACATCATAGTAAGCAGTTAAATAATTGTACTTTATTTTTATTCTTCCATCTTCTCATAATGCCAAAACATAGACACTTTGTTTTTATTCTTCTTTTAAAGTTTATGTTTCCTGACAAGTGTTTTGGTTTTAGGTTGGAGTTGGTAGATGAAATTACTGAAATTGTCCCCAGCACTTTTGGAGCTTTCATAGACCATCATCAAGGTTTGTTGGCATGTGTAAAAATTGTGTTTTTTTTTGTTTTTAAATTTTTAGATTTAATACAACTATATGTTTACGTCATTTTTGCAATGTTATAAAAAAAAAAACTAAAAACTCCTTCCACTTATTTTGGGGCAATACTTTATTATATACAATTACAAATGTCTAGCATTAATAAAAGAGCTATGACATGACAGGCATTACTTTGAGGACAATCCTCATATTTTGAGAAGCAGTGAGGTATTAGATAAGGTTATGGAAATTCCCAGAATCAAATCCATTAAAAACATCAATTACCATTTGTGACGGCATTGGAAATATAATTTTTTAAAATAATGATTATAAACCTGCATCCTGTTTGGGAAGGTTTTGGGAAAAAAAAAAAAATAAGCACTGATGGCTCATTGGACTAGTGGGTAGAGTGTTCACCAATGGTCCTGGAGACCTGGGTTCAATCCCAGGTCGCGTCATACCAAAGACTTTAAAAATACTTGATACCACCTTGCTGAACACTCAGCAATATAATGTACATATCAAAGGTAAAGTGGATCAATCCAGGGAAAGGAGTAGTGCCCTCCCCTACACCTCAGTGTAGAAGCTATTGAAAAGGGAGCCTTCTGGTCACCCTCGACTAAGGTTGCCAACTTTACTTATTTATTAGTGACCACAATTTCTATTTCAAGCAAACGAAACAAGAGTAGGGGGATAGTCACACTGTAACATAATGGCCAAGGGATTTCATTTTATATATCTTGCCTTTTGGTTTAGTTAGGCTGAGAACCTTTCGCTTAGCGCATGGGTTAGTTAGATGCAATTTGAGCACAGGTGCTGACACACGCGTGGGGTGGATGTGTCATTCAGAGATGTCAAAATAGAAACCCCAGATAGAAAATATGACTGGGGGATGTGAAACACGTCATGACTGGAAGTGTGAGTGGAGATTTGAGAAAAGTCAATTAGTTGAGTTTTGCCTCGGAAGAAGACGGTTGACTTTCACTTGCTTGCTGAGGCCTGGCGGCAGGTGTCACACGTGGTTCGGGAAGATGGAAAATTTAGTATAGAAAGATGGTATCTCTCTCCTTATCTTGAAAAACCTTTTAACTCAAAGGTGATAAAAAGTTTCGTACCTGAACTAAGAAGTCATAAGTGTTTTTCGTGTTTCGCGATTCCTATGTTCTATGTATATATGTTATGAACCTTCTATGTACGTTTCACATATCCGTATCATGGGTATGTAACAGCACTATATGCCATCAATAGGAGTATGAGAAGCATGATCATTATCATCATAGAAAATGAAATCAGCAACCCAAGTTCAAATGCTGGACAAGGTAGTTTGCATCTCACGTCATAATAGTGACATTGGGAAAAGCATGTATCCATCTCTTCTCTCCTCAGCTATGGGTAAATAGTAAGAGAGACGGAGGGGTTCTTTAGCCTTGGTTAGGCAACAAGTCTAAAAGAAAACTCCCTGAATTCAAACCAGAACAACTTAAAAACTGATGTTATGTCACATACATGGTAGATGGGTTGGGTAAATACATATATGCCATCAAATATGATAAATGATCCAGTCAATTTGGATTTAGAATATAGGGTGGGTCAGAAATAAAAGGACAGTTTTGCATTGGGTCAATACTAATGACTTTCCTGTTACTTCTGCCCAATGTTGTGTTTATAAGCTCAGATAGATTAGTATAAAGAACAGAAAAATTAGTTTACCATTTAAAAAACATTTATTTAAAACAAAACACTTTAACAATAATAATTGTACAAACGCTATGATATTTAAATAATTTTATTGAATTTATTCAATCACTCTTAACCTTCAGCACACTGCTTTATTCACCAATATTAGTTTTCTTCTAGTGCATTTATATTTAAAGGTGCCAAAATTTAGTCTTTTTGGTAAGTTTGGAAGCCTCATGACAGTCAAGATTGATTTTACTGATAACATATATAAACAGATGAGAATAAGCAATCATTTGAAAACATTGGACAAATCAAAAAGGGCTCAAATACCACCCAGCAGAGCAGTATAAAAACTAAAAAAAATGAAGACCTCACCTTTCTATTGTTGTAACTCCTTTTTATAACCCAACAGGAAATGTTCATCTCAGTAGCCATCACTCATATAGCAAAAACAAACTGAAATCATAACCATTTTCACGCATCCACTAGCAGGACAGATGTGAGAAAAAATATAAAGAGAAATAAAATATTTTCCAACCAACCTTCAACCATTATGCGACTTTCAAGTAAGTCAATTGCTGAGTCAGTTTGAACAAGTCTATCGATATATAAGAACACTGATTTGACTCAGCAGTCAGAAAGAAATGGTCTCTGGTGGCAGCCACTTCAAAGAGACATCAAATATTAAGTAGCAGCAGCAGCAGCAGCAGCCCCTTCAAAGATCTCAACATGATAACTAAATAGAAGCAGCAACTTTAAAGAGATCCTGAACTGTCACTAAGAAGTAAAAGCAGCAACTTCAACAAAAGGTGCAAACAATAATCCTTTATTTATCTCATAAAGGTCTCATCTTCCTTTTATAGCTTCTTGTACTTTTACAGAATGTGCAAATTATAATAGCCAAAGACAGCAACAAACAAACAAGGTCTAGCCTCACTTAGCGGTATTATAACTCCACCAACATAATTGTTTTATAAATCTCACATGTCTTCCATAGAAAATACAATCAGCAGATAAAACTTTATTTAAAATTTCATTTTGAGAATTTCAAAACACCAATTTATTCATGGCAACACAAACTTTTCAATAAGCAAAGTGCTCAAATGCTGGCCAATAGAGCAATATAAAAACTAAAAGTAAATAAGCAAAAAAAATGTAATGTAATTCTGGTTTGGTTTTATAAGGACATTTTTTTCAAGTTATGCATATGTACAGTTGTTTTCAGAATTATTTGCCCATACTGAATATTTGTATATTTTCAAAGGAAATGTAACTATTTCTTTTGCTACTTCTGAACAAGGAGACTGTTGTAGGTGACTCACCTATGACCAGAATAATGGACTTAACCCAAAGAGAATATTAACCAAGAACTAAGCTGGTAGAGCAGAGAGCAGCAGCAACCATAGTAAGCACCTTGACTGTCTTCGTGTATGTTGAACCAAGGAAACCCTGCTGAGAGACTTGGATACATTTGTGTGGTACTCATATCTCCGTGTTGAGTTATTTATTTATTGACCCTTGATAATCGGTCATAACAGAGACCAAGTAAGAGTACAGGGTATCATGCAAAAAGAGCAGTATTTAAGTATTCTTTGAAATAACATAAAACTAAGTACATAAAAGCTGTCTTTAATGTCATAATCTGTTTTATGCCCAGATCAGACCAAACTATAATTATTTGGTTACTCCTGCTACGTATGGAGGAAATCAAACAAAGCTCACAAACCAAAAACTACCCTAAAATACAATCAGGCAGAGTGGTGGGAGTATTGCGCACTGGAAGTTTTTCGCTTTTTCTGAACTAGGAAGCCAAGTGAGAGTACAGGGGATCATGGTAGTAGTATTTGAGTATTCTTAAAAATAACATAAAACAAAGTCCATGAAAGCTGTCTTTGGAACATCAGTGGACATTCCAACAATGACCCAAAACACATGGCTCAAACTGTTACTAAATACTTAGATGATAGCAAAATTAAGGTATTGGTGTACCCCACACAAAGTCCTGACTTAAACTCTATTGAAAATTTATGGGTGTATTTGGGGGGAAAAAAGGAGAGAGGGATCTTTTAAATTTGGAGGAACCCAAAGTTATTACCTGGAAAGAATGAAGTAAAATACCTGTCAGTGTATGTACGGATCTTGTAAGAAAACATCAAAAATGTTTAAAAAGGTAATAATCAATCATAAAGGTTATACAATTGATTATTGAGGTAACAGAGCCAATAATTTTGTCTTATGTTAAATGTTTTTTTGGTTTTATTGTTTGAAATTTAAATCAATTTTTTGTTATAGGCATAATTGCACATTCTTTCAAATCCATTATTAGTGAAAAAATGTACATGAAATTTCCATGAAAATTTGACCTCTTACAGCTTTATTCATAATCATAGGAAAGTAGCAAATAATTCTGATACTAACTGCATGTACATACTTGTAACAAATATTATACATATCATATTACATTTCTATTTATGCAAGACAAGAGTGCTAGTACTAAGAATTTGTACAAGATAGGTGAGACAGTAGGTAGAGAAATAACTGCATAAAATTGAAGAGAGGTACAATAAATAAAAAATTTAAAGACCCCTGAAATAGATAACTTTTCTTCTGGTCAAATGATAAATATGTAAAATATTTCTTATCACATTATGATACCTCTAACAAGGAATAGAAAACACAACGTAAGCTCTTCTTTTTCATTCAGCTCCAAATTTGCAATCTGAAAAATATTGGACGAGAGCCATGTGCTGAAAGGTCAAGTTGGTTTTTAAAACAATTGTTTCTTCCTACCACCTACACGTCAATGATGAGCAAAGATTTTCTGAAGAAATCTGATAAGCAAATATTTTATACGTGAAGGTTCAGAATAAACACCTGCCCCACTAAATTTTTGTAAAAGCACCTACAAGGATATAATGGCTTGAGTACTGGACTGCAGCCTCAAAGAGAACAAGTTCAAACTCCAGTCACATGATTATGTTCACTTTCTGACTAATAACCTCAAAAAAGGCATGAACCTTATCTCCCCTCAGCCAATAGTATCACTGCCGTTATTCTACAAGGATGGCTTTAGAATTAAATAACCCATGAAAGGTGATATGCCATTAAAAACAAAGAAATTAAGTACCCCCAACTCTCTAAATTTTTGATTTTTTAATTTTTTGAAAAACGTTCTTCAAATTATCATTTTTTTTAACCAGGAGTATTAAAAAAATTTGGAGATTTTGCAGATAAGTATCAATGGTCTTTACTTGATAGCATACTATTTAAGGATACAATAAATGAAATAAAAATGTGTATACATGCTACATAAAAAAAAACTCAATATGGTACCTGTTTGTACGGTTAGAAGTTGAAAAAAGTTATCTATAATAATTTTAGTATATTTACCAAGACAACACAGAAGACGTTTCAGTATCATTCCCATCTGAAACTTAGTTTTACCTGCTTCCGTATATTTAAGCCCAGGTTTTGTCCGTGTGTGGTCAACCTCAAGAACTGGTGGCCAAGTGGGGGCAATTTTGCCAGGAGAAACTTCACTCGACTGTGTTGGGGGTTTCACTTCAGTATGTGTCCAATAATATAAACAATCAGGCTACAATATAAACAGAGAAGAATTAGAAATGGTTAAAAAAAAATAAGACATTCCTCTTTTGAATCCTGGATTTAAAAAAAAAAAATCAATTTTTAGACACCCAGCTCAGAAAGGCAGTCTGACTGTGATTGGCTTGTATTATCTCCTCAGAAAAATTTTTAAAAATGTCCGAAAACTTGTCAGTGAGTAAAAACGTTTTATTTTATTTTTTATATATATATGACACATTTGCACTATTTCTAACGAGAAACAGTTTTAACATAATTAAATAATTTATTTCTTTACAGTTAATAATAAAGCAATCACTATTCTTTAGACCCAAACATCATGCAGTGTATATAACTAAACAGCAATCACTTACACAGCCCAGTCAGCCGGGGCTGTTGAAAACACCGACTGCATCTCTGCAGAGGCCTAAGATCTCCATCCCTGCAACAAATGTCCTGGATACAACACTAAACCATCTGATAGTGAGGCTTTAGTCTTGGAGCTTTGTGGAATATGGAGGACTTTTATTGCCATTACTCCCAGGTACACTTTGGCCTTGAGTGATAGTACCTGTAAGAGTCTATTGGTCAAATAGAACTATTTAACCATTTAACAAATTACTGGTATTAAATTGAATTGTTAGTGTTAGATAGCAATACTTGAAACCATTCAACTATGTGCAAAAAATTAGCTCTGGCTAGTTTAAAATGTTACCAACAAACTATTTGTTTATAAATCATAAAGAGGATTTGGCATTAAATAATCTGCAAGGGTTGATATGCCATAAAACCCAACCAACTAACCACTTACAATTTTTTACACTGTTACTCAAATTCCATGCAGGGAAAAATGAACATTTATTCGAGAGTGATAAAAAGCTATTAGATCATTTTTAAATTGCATTGTTGGAACTGGCTCAAAAAATGAAATAAAAAAGAAAAGGAGAAGGAATGAAAGAGAAATGACGGAAGGGGAAAAAGTGAAAGTGAAAGAAGAAAATAGGAGGAGGAAATTACATAACCCTCAAGATAGAAAGCTTTTATAGTGATGTGTGGGGGATGAAGAGAACATGGAATAAATCAATCTGCAGCCAAATGGGATAATAAAAACAAATTCATGGCCAGCTGCAGACATCAGTCCAAATTCATATTATCTCATTTGGCACCAGATTGATTCACTACATTTCTCTTGAAATACCACTACTTAAAATTCATAAAATATACAAAGAAAAGTAAAGAACAAAATTGCTTTTAACATACTAATTTTTTATTCATTTTTATTGTATAAAACAGAGGCTTCCATACATACTAATCACACAGGCAATTGAAAAATAATTTTTTTTAATTTCAAGACAAGCTGATGTACCCATCTACACCAAGTAAAAATTCAAACAAAGTAAGACCAACTGAAAGAAAATACATATCTAGTCATATAGTGTGTTTTGGACAGGAATAGCTGGACAGAGCCCATCCCTCTCCATCAGAACAAAAGACAAATATCACAAATCCTTCTACTTTCGTTTTCCTAAATGTCTATTTTAGAATTATTGTTGGCAATTAAGAATTTATACCATACAATAATAAAAAGTAATTCTTACAATAAAAGTTGAATTCATTTAATAATTATATTTTATACTATCTTGTTAGGTCATTTGGTCTTATGGCATATCAACCATTGTGGGTTATTTAATGCCAAATCTTCTTTATATATATATATATATATATATGTGTGTGATTTGTAAGTGAATAGTTTGTAGATAATTTCATTTTAAATGGTTTCAAGTATTGATAACACTAATAGTTCAATTTAGGTTATTTGGTTTAATGGCATATCAATCCTTGATGGTTATTTAATTCCAAATTATATATGTATATATAGTTAGGCACCAGTCATTCATTTAAGCATGTTTCATTAAATAACTTGTTATGGTATAAACTTTCAAATACTTTCAAAACTCTTTAAAAAAACAAACAAACCCTACACAAGCAAGCAACCCCTGATGATGGCCTATGAAGGGTCAAAAAGCACTCAGGACAATTTTGGGAAATTCATCTACCAATTCCAACCTGAGACTAAGACACTTATCAGAAAACTTGAAAGGATCTTAAATAAATTATACAGACAAAATTTGTCTTTATTAATTATTTATATATATATATATACACATTTCATAATTACATATATATATATTTGATAATTATATATATATTATACATGATTTTTAAATGATTGGTTTGGTTATGTCTTATGGCATATCAACTCTAGTGGGTTATTTTATGCCATATCCTGTTTATATATATATATATATATATATATATGTATGAAAAAAAGTTGAAAAAACAAAATAATCCAAAATTTGATGAATTTATTATGAAAGTCAACACTGAATGTTTTGTTAGTAATAACCTTCTTCAGGGCTTTAAATTAATGAAACATGTTAAAACAGGAGAAAAGAAAATGTGTATACTCCCTTTCTTTTTTCCTGTTATTTCCTCAAACATCCATCACAAGTTTAACAACATTTTCACATACATTGTTACAAATGTGTATTAATATATAGATAATTAGCTAGAATTTATCTTTCTGTTCTTGATAGGCAATCATCATCATCAAAGTAAGCTAACAGTATGGATTCCCTTGACTCTCTCTCACCATCCGTCCCTACTGGTCATCAGTTTGCCTTGGCAGTCATTTGCACACATTCCGTTTTCATTGGCTCAACTCATGTATTCAAACTTCAAAAATTTGTTCAACCTCTGAGGCAATGTCATATCTTAGATATTTTTCTTTTTGTATAAATAATATTTAAAAAATAAATCAAAAAAACATTTCATAAATGAAATTCTACATTTTCAAATTATACTTTAGTTACTAAAAAAGAAAAAAAAAAAAAGAAAAAGGAACAAACAAGAAAAAAATGTTAAATCAATAAATCTCTTAAGTGTTATTCTCTTAGATTTAAGGAATATTTCATTATGAAACCCTGTGGAATTTTTCACAGTACCTAAAATAAGAAAATAACTACAGTTGTCAAACACAATTCATTCCAAAATCATGTTCGACTACTGATTTGTACAAAAACTGAAACAATGCTGCTCAAGTAGACTCGGCCAGCCATTCAGATGTGTCTCGTTTGCCTCAGCAGTCATTCACATGCGTTGTTTTCATCGGCTTAACTCGTATGTTCAAACTCCAAAATTTGTTCAACCTCTGAGGCATTTTTGACTCAAATATTTTGGCTGAACTCTGAATTGCTTGACTTGAGAGTCATTCGATAACTAAGGTTCCACTGTATACTCAAAATATAACTCACTTTTAGAATAAGAAGTAGAAGTATTCATCCTTGCCTGGGATTAAATATCAGAGAAGAGTGACATTAACTGCAGCATATCAACAAACATGTTTATTAATTCAAGACTAACTTGGATTTTTTTTCTTTTTTTTATAAACAATACTTAAAAAATAAATTAGAAGAAAAAAGATTTCATAAATTAAATTTTACATTTTCAAATTATACTTTAAATATAAAAAAAAAAAACAGAAAAAAATCTCTGCAGTAATTTCTCCTTTTTATACATTTCAGTGTATATTGTCATTGACTTAGCTTAGTTTGACACAAGGCCAGAAATATGATTTGGTTTGGTTTGGTTTCTTTGTTTAATGGTATATCAACCTTTGTAGGTTATTTAATGCCAAAGCTATTCTCCTAGAAGAACAGTGGTGGTACTATTTAACCCATAGCTGGGAGGATACGGGGATTCATACCTTTCCCAAGGGTATTTGCCCAAAAGTTAATGTAATGGCACGACTGGAGTACGAACTCGCTTACTACAATTCTGCAGTCCATCGCTTTAACCATTACACCATGAGGACACCCCCGCCAAAATATGAGGCACCCAGTGAGAATCAAACTCACTAACAGTCTGCTAACCTAACTTGTTAACTATCAAACCACATGAAGCACCCTTGGTAAAACTATGTTCTAGATCAGTGCTTCTCAAATTATCTGATGTGATGTACTAGCAGGATATTTTTCTAATGTTCCATAGAGAGGTACCATATTTGAGCTATATCATTATTCCATTACAGAGCAAGTTCTAAGCATTTCTATCTGTTGTATTGTATTACACACCATGAGAAAAGAATAATATTGAACAATACGGACAGATAATACACATTTTCATTTTTACATTACATGATAATGTGAAACAGAAAATTAGCCACATACCAACAGTCAATGACTTACGTGCCAGTATCAGTACACATATCACTACTTTGATGATTGGTTGTTTGGGTTTTATGGCATATCAACCTTTGTAGGTTATTTAATGCCAAATCCATTTTTATACACATAAGAAGTTCTTTTTAAAATAATTCAGTTTAGCATGAATACACAGTTTAATTGTCAAAAACATTTCTATTTCAAGCTATTCAGTTTCTTCAAACAGTTCTAATTCAACCAATTCAGTATAGCATAAGTATAGAATCCACTTACACACAGTTAAATGCAAAAACAGTTTTATTTTTAAAAATTCAGTTTCAATGTCAAAAACAGTTCCATTTCAAACAATTCAGTTTAGCATAAGTACACAGTTTAATTATCAAAAACATTCCTATTTCAAGCTATTCAGTTTAGTCAAACAGTTCTAATTCAAACAATTCAGTTTAGCATAAGTACGCAGTTTAGTTCTATTTAACCCATAGATAGAGCCCTATCAGATGCTACCAGACTGGACCTGGAAGCAATGGCAATGAAGGGGTATTCTGCATTCCCCAAAGCTCCAGCATTACTGGAACCTCACCATCAGATTGTTTAGTGTCATATCCAGGACACTCGTTGAGGGTGTGGATCTTACTCCTCTGCAGAGAAGCAGTTGGTGTATTCTATAGCCCCAGCCAACTGGGCAACACTACTTTGAGTAGTACTGTTTTAGACAACACAAAATAATATTAAAGATTTTCTTAATTGAATTAGTCTCATTGGATAATCACAAAAATTGTGTAATTTATTTTAGATCCCAACAATTTTCATTATAGGACAGAACTTATTTTTATATAGGTACCAATCTTAATTGAGTATAGTTTTTTTACTAAGCATAGTAAAGTAAGAAGAGACACCCAGTGAGAATTGAACTCACTATACTTTTTTGTTTGTTTATTGTTGTTTTAAAGACATCTCATTGGATAATTACAAAAAATTGCAAAATTCATATTTCAAATTCCAACAATCTTCAATAAATAGGGCAGATATTATTTATATATATAATCTTAAATTGAGTATAGTTATTTACTAAGCTTAGTAGAGTAGGAAGGGGCACCCAGTGAGAATCAAACTTACTATTTTTTAAAAGACATTCATGCCAATAATTAAAGAAAAGTAGTAAAAAAAATTCTCAAATAATTCTAGTAGGAAAATAAAAAGCTAAGGATTATGAGAAAAAAAAAAACAAGATTTAGAATGAAAATCAGTTTCTTACCTTAACAGCTGGAGACCAAGAAAGGTTTGGCACCATTTGAATGTTATGAGAAATCGGATCCATAATTTAAAAGCTTTTCTATCCTCTTTTTGTGAATTAGTCTTTTTTTTTCCTTTTTTTTTTTTTTTTTACAATGAAAAAATATTCAATGTCATCATTACTCTCTCCTGCATACACCAGCCAAGAACATATTTTTCTTTGCCGTATTCAAAACTCATCTAGATGTTCTAAATTCACATAAGATAGTTGAAAAATATTTGTATGATTTAAAAGTTTTCACTTTTTTGTCTATCATGGATTAAAAATTAAAAAACAGAAGGCTCTCTGAAACCTAAACTTATTAAACATTCCAAAATGTTGATTTTGATATGTGTAAAATATATATATATATATATATATATATATATATATATATATATATATATAACTAAAACTGCCTGTCACAGGAGGCAGAAAAGCATTACAAATTCCTGCAGTATAAACACAGGACCAATTATCTTAAAAACATATTAGGAATAATTAGCAGTAAACATTCAATCAGCAATATAGATCCTCCCTCTCTCACTTATAACTCAGAGGCCCAACCTATACAAGTTCCTTTAACAGAACTTTAATGAGAGAAAAAAAAATAGTCACATTTTGGGTGGGCCTCAGATAATGACAACCATCAAATAGTACAACTGTATTTATTAGTAAATAGTACAATCTTGACTACTATGTGCACGATCATAAAACGAGTGAATAAAAGCAAAGAGACTGAAGCTGCATTCACAAGCTTAGAAAAGAATGATAGATGATTTCTTTTTCAATTAACCCGCTGGCATTCAATACACTTATTCCAGTGAGTTTTTGGTTGGTCAAAGCACCTGTGAAACTCTTCTGATATCGTACAAAGCTGACATCATGTATCTTTTAACATCTTCCATATCATCGACTCTTACACTTGAAATGAATTTTCAGTTTTGGAAACAGTCGCAGGAACTGGTGAGTATATTGAATAATTCTAATAGAATCTCAACTCGTCTAGAATTATTTTATACCAAGAGGTTAGGGAATTGTGTTCATTGTATGTACATATTTTCTTTTTTGGATAGTTGTTTCTTAAGTTTCTTTTTTTTTTTTTTTTTTTTTGGCACAATGTCCTATTGAATACAAAAATCTATTTGACTTCTAGATGGGACACTAAAAGCTGTGCACACATCTAAACATCTAGATATCATCACTTTATTATAGAAGTTGCTCAGCTGTGCACACATCTAGACATCATCACATTATTATAGAAGTTGTTCAGCTGTGCATACATCTAGATATCTAAACATCATCACTTTATTATAGAAGTTACTTAGCTGCACAGACGTCAAGACATCACCACTTTATTATAGAAGTTGCTCAGCTATGTAGACATGAAGACATCATCACATTATTATAGAAGTTGCTCAGCTGTGCACACATCTAGACGTCAAGACATCATCACTTTATTATAGAAGTTGCTCAGCTATGTAGATGTTGAGACATCATCACTTTAATATAGAAGTTGCTCAGCTAAGTAGATGTCGAGACATCATCACATTATTATAGAAGTTGCTCAGCTGTACAGACATCTAGATGTCTAGACATCATCACATTATTATAGATGCTAATGGCAAGAATGATTGATGAATTAACATTGATGATCTGATTTTTAATAAGTCGCTAATCTGATAAATCAAAAAAATCATTCTCATTACTGTCTATGAAAAAGTTTTTGGTCAAAAAGAATATTCCTATGCAACCATAATCCCCTTAATACTTTGAGACTATTTGCCACTCCCAAATAATCAAAACCTAGCTACTTGGGAACTGCTGAGAATCTGCAACAGTGTGCTGATTCATTGATTTTAATGACCTGTCAATCTGTCAGGGGTTATTTTTATGCAAAGAGGTTAAGGAATTGCATACATTGTATATTTATATTTACATTTTTTGAGTTGTTTCTTAGGAGATTTTTGCACACAGTTATATATCAAGTACTGACCCATTGGCAAAATGGTCAGAGTATTCGCCAATGGCCCGGAAACCCAGGTTTCAGTCTCAGGTCAAGTCATACCAAGGGTAAGTGGAGCAACCCAAGGAAAGGAGTAGTAGCTTCCCTGACACCTTAGTGTAGTAGCTATTGAAAAGGGAGCCTTCAGGTCGCTCTCAACTATGGTCAGCCAACTGATAACTTATATATATATCAAGTATTCTAATCTAATACAAATAATTTATAAACAGATCTATCTGATCCATAGATGAAATCCTAACAGGTACTACCACTTCAGGTCAGATTCAACCTGGAAGTATTAGTAATGAAGGGGTACTTTATACTTCCCAAAACTCAATAACTGTAGCCTCACCATCAGATGCAGTTTAGCATCCTACTCAGGACACCTCTTTTTTTGGAGTGAGGAGGTCTTACCCCTCTACACAGGATTCAGTTAACATATTCTAAATTTCACTAACAGGCTAGGGAAACAGAATGTGTCAGTTGAAGACTTCCAACAGATATTAGGGTCAGGAACACTACCTATTTGTTGTTTTTTAAGTGAAATATTTTGAAAGTGAAAAAGTTGATTCATAATGAAGTTCATTATCATCTTTTTTTTTTTTTTTTTTTTTTTTTTTTTTTTTTACAGAGTCTCATTACTTAATAGACAAACCCTGTAAATTTATCAGAAAAATCTTTTAAAAAACTTCTAGAAATATCTTAGACAAAGAGAAGGAGGAAGAAAAAGGCTTTTCTGCACGACAGGGTAAGGGAGAAGAATAACCTGCCCACACACTTATTTCAATGCTATTTGGCTACACCATACAAATCAAACATGCCATACTAATTATATCATTATTTGTAAAGGCTAATAACAATAAAATGAATTGACATCATCCAGAAAATTAGAAATGTTACTAAAAGATGAGGAAGGAAAAGAGAGGATGAATTTGAAACAAAAGAGTAAAAAAGAAAGGAAGGATTTGCTGTTATTAACAACTGCTACTACTACCACCATATTTGGTAAAGGGTTGATTGATAAATAAAGTCTCCAATCCTATAAAAACAATTTTTACACCAGATAGAATGATGAAACTGCTATCAAAATGGGTTTGGTTTGGTTGTGTTTTCTGGCATATCAATGATTGTCGATTATTTAATCTTAAATCCTGTTTATACATATTAATCTCAGTGAAGGGGTACTTCACACTCTCCAAATCTCGAAAGCTGGAGCCTCATAATTTGATACAGTTTAATGTCACACCCAATATAATTCTTTAGGGAGGTACTCTTCAGTAGGGGATATAAACTGTATTCTAAGACCTACCAACAGGGAAAAATGTAATAGTGGGTTACAAAAGAAAAAAACAAAAAATAAATTAGAAAAAAAAAAGATTGAAACATGAAAACCAACCTTAAAAACTGTACTTGTCTCTTGTGTTGTATCAAGTTGTTTAATGACTCCTGCCGCCATCAGGTATGTACAGATTTGTGTGGTCAGCAATCGCTGTTCAGACTTACTCAAACTCTCAGAAAGGGGTAATAACGGGCCACGTCTAGATTCGCCATTGTCATCTTGAAGACCAGAACTAAGCCACTGTAGTAGCATTTGACCTGCGTTAAATAGAAGAAAGATATATATTTTTACACAGTTACTCAACATCAAAATGAATACTCTTGAGAAAGGTATGAACCCCCTTGTCTCCCCCACCAGTTATGGGTTAAATAATACCACAACTATTCTTCTACAAGAATGGTTTTAACATTAAATAACCATTGATGGTTGATATGCAATTAAACCAAACCAAACCTAACCATCTAAGATGATTATTGTTCCATATATATATATAAAAAAATTTTTTAAATTAGCAATTCATTACCATAAACAAAATAAAACTATTCATACATACATGAGAGAGGCATTCTTAGATGGTTAGTTTGTTAGGTTTTATGGCATATCAACCTTTGTAGGTTATTTAACACCAAATCCATTTTTATGTAAATAATCTGTTCTATTTAAAACAATTCAGTTTAGCATAAGTACACAGTTTAATAGTCAAAAACATTTCTATTTCAAACTATTTCAGTTAAGTGTAAATACAGTTTTAATGTCGAAAAACAGTTCTATTTCATATAATTCAGTTAAGCATAAGCACAGTTTAAATGCAAGTACGGTTTAATTGTCAAAAACATTTCTATTTCAAGCTATTCAGTTTACTCAAACAATTCAGTTGAGCATAAGTATGATGTTAGTTCTATTTAACCCATAGATAGGGCCCTAGCAGGTGCTACCACTCCGGGCCAGAGTGGACCTGTGAGCGATGGCAATAAAAGGGTACTCCGCATTCCCCAAAGCTCCAGCACTGCTGGAACCTCACCATCAGATTGTTTAGTGTCATATCCAGGACACTCATTAGGGGGGTGGTCTTACCCCTCTGCAGTGGTGAAGTCAGTGTATTCTACAGCCCCAGCCGACTGGGCAAGCATTCTTAGTGTTATCTATAATAGCTCAGTATGAACACAAGATGCAATCTAGAAGATCTGGCAGAAGCGATGGATGATAGAGACAAATAGGGAGAAAGAGTCAGGGAAATCCATGCGAGCAGCATGATATGATGATGACGATTATATATATATATATATATATATATATATATATGTATTTTTTTTTTCATTATACAACATGTGAAAGCACGTGCGATACCCTGCCCTCATCAGCCGCCAACCAGGGTGATAACACAGTTTCAGTAGCTCAAAGCAGTACTGCCACTCCTGGCACTACCAAGTGAAAGTCATTGTTGACTTGATTTATTGATTGATTTTTTATGTGTCAACCTGTCAGGATAATTTTATCCCGAGAGGTTAGGAAAATTCATTCCTTATACATTCATATTTACATTTTTCATACGGTTGTTTTGTAAGCGGTTTTTGTACACTGTCCTATCAAATACAGATAGTTTTTAAACAGATCCCTTTGACCCAGAGATGAGATTCAAACATGTACAAACACTCAGAGTGGACCTGGGAATAATGGTAATGAAGGTATACTCCACACTTCCATGATTTCCAAAGCCTCACTATCAGATGTAGTCAAGTGTCATATCCAAAACACCTTTTTTGAGGGGAGGGAAGTCTTACCCCTTAGCAGGGGGTGCAGTCTAAGTCTCACCAGCAGGATTACATGTTTTATTAAAGATGACAAGACTTTTTCAAAAGTTTCTTCTCTTTGGGAATCTGATATCTCGGTGGAAGCTAATAATTGTTTAAGAACTTTTCAAAATGTTTCGGATGTACAGGTTGACTGAAAAGTAACTCCCTATTTTAAAATTCTTATAATTTATTTCTTAATAATAAGTTTTACAAGAAAACATAATAAAGAGTTACTTTGCTTTAGAGAATGTGGAGTACTCCTTCATTGCTATGACTCCCAGGTTCACCTGAAATGTCCTTGTGGTGTAATGGTTAAAGTGAGGGACAGCGGAATTGTAGTACGTGAATTCAAAGTCCAGTCATGCTATCATGTTCACTTTTGGACAAATACCCTTGAAAGAGGCATGAACCCCCTTATCCTCCCAGCTGTTGGTTAAATAGTACCACTACTGTTCTTCTAGAATAATGGCTTTGGCATTAAATAACCTACAAAGGTTGATATGCCATTGAAACCAAACCAAACCCAGGTTCACCCTGACTCAGAGTGGTGGTTGGTTGGGTTTTATGACATATCAACCATTGCAGGTTATTTAATGCCAAATCCTGTTCATACATACATATTAAATATATATATGATTTGTAAACACATTTTGTAAATAATATTTTTAAATGAGCCTGAGCTTTTTTTGCATAAAGTTAAATGGTTTCAAGTATTGTTATCAAGTAATGCTATCACTCCGGGCGAGAGTGGACCTGGGACCAATGAAAATGAGGGACTCCACATTTCCCAAATCTTCAAACTGGAGCCTTACCATAAGATGGTTTAATGTCATATCCAGGGCACTCATTGGGAGAGGGGTCTTACCTCTCCGCAGGGATGCATTTGGTGTATTCTACAGCCCCAAACAACTGTGCTATTGGAGTGGTAGTACCTGTTAGGGTCCCATCTATGGATCAAATCATCATCATTATGTCGTGCCGCTAGCACGGATATCCCTGACCCTCTCTCGCCCCTTCTCCCTATCATTCATCGCTTCTGGCAGGTCTTCAGGGCTACATCCCGTATCCTCACATAGCTGTTGTATGTATGTTCGAGCTGGTTGTCCTGCTTTTGCTTGGCCATATGCGGGAGTCCAATGCAGTTTCTTCTAGGCGGCGATCATATCGATACTGCTATATTGATGCACTATTTGGATGCTAACTAAACGGCTGAAGAAGAAGCTAGACGGCAATTACACAAGAATGTTGTGAGCAATATTGAGCAAGTCCTGACAGTAACACACCACAAGGCACCAACTATACGGCCACCTACCTCCCATCACAAAAACTATCCAAATTAGACGAACCAGATAGAGAAATGGATCAAATAGAAGAATGTAATTGTTAACTATACTTAAAACCATTTCAGTACAAGCAAAAAAAAAAAAAAAATTCAAAGTAATTTTTACCAACATTGGTCCTTACTAAAAGATAACAGACTTCAAATCATCACAATTCCTTTCTTGACAATGACTGATATCTATATTCAGAATTTATATACCTATGATTATTATTTGGTTGAATGTGTTTTATGGCATATCAACCCTTGTGGGTTATTCAATACCAAATCTTGTTTATACATATATCAAATAATATGATTTATAAATGAATAGTTTGTAGGTGACAATTTTTAAACGAACCAGAGCTCATTTTTTGCAGACAGTTAAATGGTTTCAAGTATTGCTATTTAACACAAGCAATTCTATTCAACATAATTTGTTTGCAGACAGTTAAATTGTTTTAAGTATTGCTATTTAACACAAGCAATTCTATTCAACATTATTTGTTTGCACACAGTTAAATGGTTCCAAGTATAGAAAAGGATTAAGTATTTTGACTCAAAGATGGTACCCAAACAGGTACTACCTACTCCGAGTCAGAGTTGATGTCGGCCTAATGGCAATTAAGGGGTACTCCACATTCCCTAAAGCTCTACGAGTGAAGCCTCACCATCTGGTAGTTTAGTGTCATATCCAGGACACTCATTGGGAGGTGGGGGTCTTACCCCTCCACAGAGATGCAGTCTGCATATTCTACCGTCCCAGCTGATTGGGTTACATGATTTGTTATTAGACAATTTCATGGTCATCTTGCATGGTATAATAGTTAGCAAGTAAGACTGGCAGACCAGGGTGGGTCCCCATGGTGTAGTGGGTAATGTGCTGGACTGTGTGTCATTGGCATAAGAAAGTTCAAACTCCAGTTGCACTCTCACATTCACTCTTAAACCAATACCTTTGGAAAAGTCATGAACTTCCTTATACCCCTCCAACCAGCTATGGATTAAACAGTTTTTACTGTTTTTACAAGGATGGCTTTGACATTTAATAACCTATGAAGGTTGATATACCATGAAAAAAGAAACCAAACGAAACCTGGCAGACCATTACTAGTGAGTTAGAGTCATTGGGCGCACCATACTTCAGGCCTTTTACCACATCTAAGTTAAATTAAATGGCCACTTACCTTTTATTTCCTGTAAATTTACAGGTAGGCACAAGGCCTGGAGTTAAAAATGGCCACTTACCTCCCATCTCACAAACCATCCAAATAAAATAAACAAGACATGTGGCCAGAGTTGAAATTTGGCCAAAACGTAGTGAAAGAAGAAACAACACAAAACCTACCAAGATGAGGACAAAAAGTCTGCAATAAATAAAAATTAATTCTCAGCAATGTTCTTTTATGGACTCCTACACATGGACAAACCAACAATGACTTACATGCATCAGCTCTGTGTGGACACTGGCTGCAGTCTAGAAGACCTACCAGAAGCGATATACGATAGGGATGGATCATGAGGAATTGTAAGGGAACTCTGTACTATCAGAAAGACTTGATGATGATGATGAAGAGATACTTATAAATTTATGGGCAATACTTATGTGTTATATAATGTTATAGTGGCATGTGAAAAATCTTAACATTTCTCTTTGAGATGTGCTAAAAGCATTGATATGTAGGTTTCTAATCTGATACAGGAAATAAAAAGCACACAGTGATTATGTAACACTAAAAGCTCTTCTTTAGCTGAGTACACATATTTAGGAATTGCATATATATGAGTATGTATGTGTACAGACGTAGTGTTTATGTATAGATATGCATGTGGATGGAAGTATATCTGTATAAGTTCGTTGGGTAGGTTTTATGGCATATCAACCCTTGTAGGTTATTTAATGCCAAATCCTGTTCATGCGTATATATTAAAAAACAGTTCAATTTGACCTATACATAGGACCCTATCAGGTGCTACCAATCCAAGCCAGAGTGGACCTGGGAGTGACAGCAATGAAAGACTATTCTGCATTCCTCAAAGCTCCAGCATGACTGGAGCCATACCATTAAATTTTTAGTATCATATCCAGGACACTCGTTGAGGGGCTCTTATCCTCTGCAGAGATGCAGTGTTCTCTACAACCCCTAACCGACTGGCCTGATCTGTATAAGTGTGTGTGGATATGGCATAGTGTATCTATATGACTATGTATACATATAGACATAGTATATATTTATGTATATGTTTGTTAGTATGTATGCATACAGGCATAGCATACACACACATATATATATATATATATATATATATATGGGTATAGGAGTAGCAAGTATGTGTGTATATATATATATATATATATATACACATGGATGTGTGTGTATAGTTGTATCAAAAAGATAGCTAAATAAGTTAGGGAGGTTGGCAGATTTTAGTAAATGATAAAACAGAAAGAGAAGGATTTCTTAATAGGAATGAAATGGCTGCTTTTTTTTATTGTGCATATTAGACAAAAGTCTTCAGTGCTAGTATGGTCAGAAATCAGTAGATAAGGATCTCATTTTAAGGTATTTTGGTTCTAGGAAGTCCATGCGGTGGGAGTGGGGGGGTCTTTTCTAGCAGTTGATTTAGTTTCTTTGTTTAATGGCAAACTTCATGAGCTATTTAATACCAAAACCATCCAGGTAGAAAAACAATAGCGATACTATTTAACCCATAGCTGGGGGGAATAAGACGGTTCATACCTTTCTCAAGGGTATTAGTTCAAAAGTGAATGTGGCGGGATTTGAACTCACTTACTTTGAAGCCACAGTCCAGCACTTTAGCTATTCCACCATAGAGACTCCTCTCTGGTAGTCGAGGTCTCATATAATCAAAGGAAATGTTATGAGTCAGATAGAGAAGTAGTAATTTAAGAGACCAGCAGTTAGGGATTGGGCACTGGAAACAGCAATCAGCCCAATTTGGTGGGAATAAGCAGTAGTGGGTCACCAGAAAGAGTGGGTTTTCAAGAAAGAGTTAGCTGTTAGACAAAATGAGAGAGAAAACTGACCAGTCCCCAAGTCTTCATTTGCTATCCATATTGCAATAATTTACTTACCTAGGCTGAAGAGTTGAGTGCCACACGCACTTCACCTCACCAGGATTACTCTCAAAGAATGAATAAAAACAAGAATCTGATTGTATCCTCATGTTTATTTTTATTTCTCAATTTTTCTTTTTGGACCTGATCTTTTGATTAAAACCAGCAACCAATCATCTTTTTTAAAAACAAACCCAATGTAGTAGAGACTGTCACACAACTGGCATCAGCTGCCAACCACAGCGACATGGAGACAGCCAGGTTATTCACATTTTCACCAGTAAAGTCAAAATATTAAAAATGTATAATTCTTGTAAAAGAAATCACATCGCTAACAGAGTTCAAAATTTTTAATTTCTATAAAGACAATATCAATAATAATAAAATATTAGATCTAACCGATAAAATGAAACGCAGTTTCTTCCAGGCAGCGATCGCATCGATACTGCTATATGGATGCACAACATGGACTCTAACAAAATGGCTGGAGAAGAAGCTAGACGGCAATTACACAAGAATGCTTCGAGCAATCTTGAACAAGTCCTGACGGCAACACTCCACAAGACACCAACTGTACGGCCACCTGCCTCCTATCATGAAAACTATCCAAGTTAGACAAACCAGACATGCAGGACACTGCTGGAGAAGCAGAGACGAACTCATAAGTGATGTACTCTTATGGACCCCCACACATGGCCGTGCAAAAGCAGGACAACCAGCACGAACATACATTCAGCAACTATGTGAGGATACGGGATGTTGTCCAGAAGACCTGCCTGAGGCGATGAACGATAGGGAAAAGTGGTGAGAGAGGGTCAGGGATATCCATGCTACCAACATGACATGATGATGATGAGTCTTCATTTTCTCTTTCTTGATAATGATCTACATCAGCTGAAAGTATTCACAATCAAGAGATCAGTGAACTTTAGTTCTTAAAAAATAATGAGAAAAAAAAAATTTAAAAATTTAAAAAAATAAAAAAGAAAAGTGATGTTTATTAAAGAGACTAATAGAGTTAACTTTACTATTATATTTAATAAAGACAACCACACATGTATATATATATATATATATATATACATGCACACAAAGGGTGTTTCAAGAGGGATACAAACTTTATTTTTAAAAATTGTATTTAAATTATCTTAATTTCTTTGTGCCTTTAAGTACTTTCTACAGACATCAATCATTTTCTTATAAGAAATAGGGAAGTACTCTTGATCACAGTTTGATTTGGTTTTATGGCATATCAACCATTGTAGGTTATTTAATGCCAAATCCATTTTTATACATATAAACAGTTCAATTTTAAACAATTCAGTTTGGCATAAGTACATTTTTTGTTTACACACAGTTAAATGTCAAAACAGTTCTATTTCAAACACTTCAGTTTAACGTATGTACACAGTTTACATGTCAAAAGCAGTTCTATTTCAAACAATTCAGTTTAGCATAAGTACATGATTTAGTTCTATTTGACCTATAGATAGGACCCTATCAGGTGCTACCACTCCGGGCAAGAGTGGAACTGGGAGCAATGGCAATGAAGGGGTACTCGGCATTCCATAAAACTCTAGCATCACTGGAGCCTCAGCATCAGCTTATATAGTGTCATATCCAGAACACTCATTAGAGATGTCTTAGCCCTTTGCAGAGATGCAGTTGGTATTATATTCTACAGCCCCAGCCAATTGAGCCATCTTGATCATGACTGATGCCAGTAAAAAGTAATCTTCTTCTTTGTTTAATGGCATATCAACCTTTATAGTTATTTAATACCAAAGCCATCTTTGTTGAACAGTAGCAGTACTATTTAACTCAGAACTAGGAAAAGTGGGGTTATGTTGTATTGTAGCTCATACCAAAGGACTTCCGGTATCTCGGAGGTATAAAAGACATGTTTCTTAACCACTTTGGTACTGAAAGATCTCGGTCAGTAGTAAGACCAACTTCAGACGTAACACCCACGGCGTGAGACTTATAGTATTTGTCGGACTGTACCACTTCAATTAGTAAATAATTAACTCTATTTCACTGTGTATCCCTTTCTTACCACAATGCAACAGGTTATGCCTTTATCGATCATATGGAAATCAAACCTGACCGATAAAATGAAACACAGTTTCTTCCAGGCAGCAGTCGTGTTGATACTGCTGCATGGATGCACCACTTGGATGCTAATAAAAACGGCTGGAGAAGAAGCTAGACAAGAATTACACAAGAATGTCGAGAGCAATGTTGAATAAGTCCTGGCACCAACACCCAACAAAGCACCAACTATACGGCCACCTGCCTCCCATCACGAAAACTATCCAAGTTAGACGAACCAGACACGCAGGACACTGCTGGAGAAGCTGAGATAAGCTCATAAGTGATGTACTCCTACG
>OY757940.1:44059155-44216655 GCA_963585895.1 Sepioteuthis lessoniana | reverse complement strand
CACATTAACACTATACTTGTTATCAACTCATCCAAAAAGTATGGCTGGTTCATTTTACTATTTAGTAAATTATTCTAATTTTAAAAAGATCTTTTTTTCACTTACATCTCAGGGAAATTGTTGAAAAAAAAAAAAAATACAAACAAACATGAAGAATGCAGAAAGTCAACAGGAAGGCGTTGGGGAGAAAAATAGACAGGAAAAAAAAGGGTTGTTCTTTTTTTCTTTTTCCTCTTGAAATCTTCTGGAAAATTATTACTATTAGATAAGAATACTTGAAACAATATGCTTGTTTGTAAATCATTTAAGAATCCCAACCAGAAGCACAACCACCATGCAGAAATATTACTAAAAGTTATTCATCACCATAAGAATAATGTACTTTTTATCTAAATGAATT
Organism: Sepioteuthis lessoniana; assembly: GCA_963585895.1. NCBI lineage: Eukaryota > Metazoa > Mollusca > Cephalopoda > Myopsida > Loliginidae > Sepioteuthis > Sepioteuthis lessoniana. The sequence goes on along the minus strand of OY757940.1, from coordinate 44,216,255 downwards.
ATCTTATAGATCATTGTTAGGGATCAGACCTGATGAAAAACTATCAAAGTTATTTCCCCTGAGGGACAAAAAGGGAGTTGCCTCTCAAGGACAGTGCATTGTGGGATTTGTGGGGACCGGAAGAACGCAGACACGAGAGAAAAAGACAAACTTGGATTTGACCATGATACATGGTGGTATGAACAAATGACTGGTGCCCAAAGTTTAAACAGTTCTGTTCTTGGTCATTAGATGCATGTCTCTGCCTATAGTTAATAAATCAAATTGTTTTGTTATACACTCATAAGTCTGTCTCTTTTCACTTTTGTTTATATATTTTCTTAGTTTGTAAAAACATAACAATCAAACTGTATTCTTTTTAAATCATTTCTAATATTGGCATTTGTTTTAATTCTAGAGGAGATAGAAAAAGGTTAGAGCTGAAAGTTTGTATGGACCTCAGGTTCAACACCTAATTATTTTCATCACTGTTGTAGGAGGGCATCACATGACTACTTCTAATATTGGCAATGTGCATCATGTTTGGTATTTTGGTGATGAAGTAAGTAACCTTTATCATAACTTTCAATATATGTATTCTTCACTGTCGTAGAATTGCAGTAAAAAGCAACTTGGAAATAAAAGAAAGAAAATCTCAGTCAAAATCAATAAAAATAAGGATTGACAATGATCAAATAGTTCTATTTGAGCCATAAATGTGACCCTAACAGGTACTACAACTCTGGGCCAGAGTGGACCTGGGAGTAATGGCAACAAAGTGATACTCCACATTACCCGAACTTTCATGACAGGAGCCTCACCATCAGATGGTTTAGAATCAGATCCAGGATAATTGATGCGATGGGAGAGTCTTACTTCCCTCTGTATTCTACAGCCTTGGCCGACTGAGCTGTCATCTTTAATAATATATATAAACACATAGATATATAAGATAAGAGAAAATAATTGGGAAAACTGTTGCCTCTTATCTTTAAATATAACATTATTATACAATATTTCTTTCATATCATAATCATCATCTGGCAATCAGCCCTCCCCAATAAACTGCTGTAACACAACCCTCACAATATAATAGTTCATCATTATCATGTTTGTAACAGACATGTATAAGAAATGTTATTTATACACAACAACACACACACACACACACACACACATACATACATACACACTGTATAATATCACAGAAAAGTGGAATTAGTCTGACAGTTCTCTTTGTCAGAAACACAAAGAAAATATATCAGATCCAATGTTTTTTTCCACTGCTTATCTCTTAATCCAAAATATACAAAAGAAACAGCTGAGTATTTTCAGATGGATCAAGGATTATCTTATAGACATAGAATCTTCCAAATAAAAAAATAAAAAAAAATAAAAATAAAAGAATCCATATTTGTCAATCAATGGTTACAGATTTACACCAAATTCTGAAAACTAAAAGAATAAAAAGGAGAGAATAAATACAAATAACTTCAACATATTGTTTTATTTATATATATAAAAAAAATTTTTGTTGGTTCAATGAGAGGTAACAAGTAAATATTTAAAAATGAATAGGTCTGTTCATTAAAAAATAAATAAAATAGAAATAAACAGCTCATTGGCCTATGGGTAGAATGTTTGTCAATGATCTAGGAGACTTGGGTTCAATCCCAGGTTGCATCATACCAAAGACTTTAAAAATAGTACTTGATACATCCTTGCTTAACACTCAGAAATACAAGGTACGTATCAAGGGTAAAGTGGAGCAATCCTGGGAAACGAGTAGCGCACTCCTCTACACTTCTGTGTAGTAGCTATTGAAAAGGGAGCCTTCTGGTTGCCCTGACGACGATCACCAACTTTACTTTTATATATATATAAAACCCTTCTGCATGCGCAGGATGTGAGACAAGGTTAATTTTTAAAGCACAGTTTAACAGGTTTGAATTCAGAGTTTTTCCTTCTCCTAGACTGGTTGCCATACCAAGGTTAAAAAGCCTAGTCTACCCTACTATTTACCCGTAGCTGGAAAGAGAACAGTTGGATGCATATCTTTCCCAAGGCTATTAGCACTAATTGAAATGCAAATATCCTCTACCACGATATGAACTCTGGTCACCGTATCTATTTTCTATGATAATAACTATTACACTGCAAGCGCCTCATTTTGATCATTTACAATATAACCCATAAATAAATGATGATAATCATCATCAAGGTATGTCATCAGCACAAATTCCCTTAACTCCCTCTCACCATCCATCCCTATACAGCCAGAACTTTTGTCAAGTACTCTAAACAGTTCCCAATAGCTGCACAGCGCTAAAAAAATGAAAGTTTTTGCTAGTCAGCCAAGGCAGGTGTGTCCACATGTAGGAATCCACAAAAGAACATCATTTATAAGTATTATGGTATCATCCCAATTTTTGATACAGAATGGACTCTTCCAATAAAGACTATAATGGTGTAATGGTTTTCGTCGTAGGAAATGGATACGCCAGCACGAGTTCAAATCTTCGATGAGATTGATTGCATTTCACATAGCACTAATACCCTTGGGAAAGGTATGAATCCAATTATTCTCCCTCCATCTATGGGTAAATAGTAGGGCAGACTAGTTCTTCAGCCCTGGTTAGGCAACTAGTCTAGGAGAAGGAAAACTCTGAATTCAAACCTGTTAAACTCCGCTTAAAAATTGACCTTGTGTCATATCCTGCCTGAACGGAGGGGTTGGTAAATATGGTAATCCATTCAGGGAGTAGGTAGCAAAAGCTACACTGGCAACACTGTATTACTTCTTTACTGTAATATATAACTTTTATTCTTCTCTCTAAGTACGTGTTTGTCTTATTCATTTTATTTTCATTGTGCACAAAATTCCGAAAGTTGCAAATGATAAACCTTGTTGGTTTAGGATGTACTGTGACTGACTTGTTTTTTTTTTTCAGGTTGGCAACTCTGAATGAAGATCTGCTAATTCAGTTCATGTTTGCTTTTCAGAATTCTTATTCAGCTGAGTAATCTTGAATCATTGCAAATGTGTTTGGTTAAGATTGTCACAAAAATGAAACACAAGATCAAATTCTGTATCTGTTGTGGTATCATCCCTAGACACACAGTAAAAGAGTTTCAATTATTGCTAATCAATATTAATAATTCTATTCAACATTATTCATTCGTTTTGCACACAGTTAAATTGTCCCAAGTATCTATCAATTCAATTAAACATCAGTCATTTGTTTACACACCACTAAATGGTCAAACAGTTCTATTTCTTCCAATTCAATTTAGCATAAGTCATTTGTTTGTACACAGTTTAAACATCAAACAGTTCTATTTGATGCATAGATAGGACCAGGTCAGAGTGGACCAGGAAGCAATGGCAATAAAGGGGTACTCCACATTCCTCAAAGCTCCAGGCTTGGAGCCTCACTATCAGTGCAGTTTAGTGTCATATCTAGGACACTCGTTATGGAAAGGGTCTTACTTCTCTGCAAAGATGCAGTCAGTATATTCTACAGCCCAGCCCCAGCCGATTGAGCTGGAGGCAGTCCGAAGGCCTAGGAAACTGGATATTTTAATCACAATAAGTACAAAAAGAAATCTGTCCAAAAGCAACAGCTACTCAGTAAATTTATAATCATCAGCTTGCCCAATGACAAAGCCTGTATCTGTCACCAGTTTAATTAAGTTATCTCCAGAGAAAGTGTCACTATAAGCAGTTTCCCAAATAAGAGATTTGCCACCTCAAAATGGGAAAATTTTTATACCACATGGCCTCTATTCATGCACTTATTCTTATTCTATGTATAAATACTAATATAGCATATACAAACTGATTTTAAAAATAATTTTTCTCACAAAATAAGAAAAAATCCATGCTTCTAACATTAATATCTTAACTACCCGTGGTGTAATGGTTATCGTCGTAGGAAATGGACATGGCGACACAAGTTCAAATCCTGGACGAGACTGATTGCATTTCACATTGCACTAATACCCTTGGGAAAGGTATGAATCCAATTATTCTCCCTCCAGCTATGGGTAAAATAGTAGGGCAGACTAGGTTCTTTAGCCTTGGTGAGGCAACTAGTCTAGGAGAAGGAAAACTCTGAATTCAGACCTGTTAAACTCCGCTTAAAAAACTGACCTTGTGTCATATCCTGCCCGAGCAGAGGGGTTGGGTAAATATGTATATCTTAACAACAAAAAGACAAAAAAATTAAAATTCTTTAAGTTTTTAATTAGTAAAAAAATAGATAATTAAAGTTGGCAACTGTAGTCGATGGTAACCCGAAAGATCCCTTTTCGATAGCTGCTACACCAAGGTGTAGGAGAGGGCGCTACTCCTTTCCCTGGATTGCTTCGCTTTACCTTTGATCCTTACCTTATAATGCTGAGTGTTAAGCAAGGTAAGCATCAAGTACCATTTTTAAAGTCTTTGGTATGACTCGGGATTGAACCCAGGTCTCCTGGGTCATTGGCAAACACTCTAACCACTATGCCAATGTCTGGTATTAATATCAATATTAAATAATTAAAAGTAAAATCTTATTTCAAATATGTTTTTAAAAAACCTGTTTTTGAAAGTTTTCAAAATATTAATTTTATTTTTAAATCAGATTCATCTCTGAATTTGAGTTTAAAAGATACTTAAAAAAAAAAAAAAAAAAAAAAAAAAAAAAAAAAGAGCATTTTCAATAGACATATTTTTTAATGTCTTTATATTTCTATTATTAAATTAAATACTAATATCAGTTTTTTTTCTTTAGTCTTTTTTTTAATTAAATTTCTTTAAAAACTAAAATATCATCAATAACAAAATGTAAAAAATAAATATTTAACAAAAAATATTCTTAAGCAATCTGGTAAGGAATAGTCATCTACAATCCACAATCCCAACTGAAAGAATTAAAAATGTACTGCTCCAAAAAATGCCAAGAGAAAATCATTGCAACAATAATTCAATACTTAAGGCTTGTTCCTAAGCCCAGAAAACTGTAAACCAATCTGGCAGAATAAGAAAGCTATTCAAGGAGCCGAGGACACTGAAAGTTTCAACTACAATAAGCATGAAAAGAAATCTATCAGAAAGCAGCCACTACCAAGTCAGTTTATGATCTATTGCAGTTTCTCAAGATAATTAGTCTGTCATCTCTGCATAAACTTCTGTTTTTATTTATACTCTCCACAAATGTTGCTAATATGAATGCTTCTACCACCTCACAAGTTTGAATTCCATCACAGCTGCACATTGTTACATCAAATGTACTTTGTGTATCTTTCTTTTTCCATATTGTTTCATTATTCAATAATAAGGATTTTCGGATGCAGTTTTTAATCAATTTTTCACGTATTAACTAAAGTTAAAGTCTTATCCAATTCTTTATTTAGAAATCTATTTTGTTCTAGGAAGATGATTATGGCTATTTTTACTTCTTGGAAAAGATTATGATGTTTTGAAATATTATAATCTGGTGCTATTTTTGCTACTTACCATATTATTTTTTAATGAACTTTTTATTTGATCTTTTAAGGTTTCATATGTGTCTATACCTTTTCCAGTTCAAAATGGGAATAGTTCAGTTCAAAATGGAAAAATTATTATAAGTATAAATATAAAAAATATTTTATAAATTATTTTAGCAATAAAATTGTTAACATTTTATAATAATATAAAAAAAAAGTTCTTCAAGTCATTTATTAGAACACAACATCTTCTAATGCTACAGCTGCAGGAATTTTAGATTGAATTCCAGCTATGAAACAATTGCATACTTCTCGTGTAACCCTTCCCAATTCTTCCTCAATTAATGAAGTCAAAGCTCTTGCCCTTTGTTCAGTAATTGACAAGCCATCTCTTCTCTCCATTGCAAGAATACTCACAATTTTAGCAGCCAATTCCTGCTTGACGTAAACTTTGAAAGACCATACTTGTTCAATCGGATTAAACATTGGACTGTATGGTCCCAACCTAAGCACTTCACATCCTCGAAATTCTTCTTCACTAAAAACTTTTTCAATGTTTGAGTGACATGGAGCATTGTCAACAACCATCACAACTAGACCCCCATATTGTCTCTTTGCATCCCCCAAACATTCTCGCATCCAAGACTGTGCACTTTCCTTTTGAAAAGATCCTCTTTGAATTTCATGGTACATGAGGCCATGGGGACCAATACATCCAATAACGTGAATATTGGCACCCTGAGTACCGGCTGAAACTACGTTACATTGCCTACCCTTTAGAGAACGCCCATCTCTCCTGGAAATATGAAGATTAAAGTTCGTTTCATCCATAAATAAAATGGGTTTTCCAGTTGATTGGTAATTCAATAATTTTGAACAAAATAAACTATGTTTATTTTTATTCTCAATTGAATTTGCCCTCTCGGGCACAAATCTTACAGCTTTAAGCGTATAAGTCATCATATCTAGATGCTTCGCTACTGTAGATTTGGACAATTTAAACCCAAACTGGGCTTCAATCCTTTCACTGAAATGTGATCCTAGGATTTTCATCCACTAGTGCTCGAATAAAATCCAAATGCACCTGTTTGACCTTACAATTTCTAGGCCCTTCTCTTGTATCAGGTTGATTTCCCTTACTAATCCAGCGATAGAGGGTGGTTTTCGGAATAAAAAGATTTTCCACTAGGGCTTTCCAATTTTCATCCATCTCATATACCTCCAAGATACGTGCTTTTGCACTTCTCCTGTTATCGCGGTTTTCAGCTGACCTAACCATTAGGCTAAAAAAATTTAACAAATCAATACCTTGTTGTAGCACTAAAGATATTTATAAATTTAATTTTTTTTATTTTAAATTTCTTATTTTGAACTGAACTACTCCTATTTTGAACTGGAAAAGGTATAGAATGTGTTGTACCATGTTTGTATTTTTTATTGTTAAATAAAATTGATGTTTTTGATCTTCAGCCTGCCTGACAATAAAGTCTGGATTCAAGTTAATCAAATTACTCCAAGAAAAGGTATCACTTCTGGGAGTGCCCAATATAAAAGATTTTCTGGCTTTAAACATTAAAAAAAGCACTATGCCATCCAATACTCCTCATATCCTTGATCCAATCCAACAGGCTCCAGTTGCAAAGGAAAAACAGCTGCATTCAGACCACACTTGACTACAAATATAGTCCAAATCCATCCACTACAGACTTACAATGACACTAACATCACTCATCTATCTGGAGTCAAAGCCTGGGTGAAAAGGTAAAATAGCACGCTCCATGGCTCTTGGTCATTCTCTCTAAGTTGTAGCATATAATTGACTTTAATGGCTCTTAAAAATACCATTTAACTAACATTTAAAAAGAAGAAATAATTCATTGACTAATTGATTGATTTAATAGCATTTCAACTTGTCTAGGGTTATTTTATGCCTAGAAGTTAGGGAATTGCATACATTGTATGTTTATATTTACATTTTTGTTGTAATTGTTTCTTTAGAGACTTTTTGTACACAGTTATATGGTTTCAAGTATTACAATCTAATACAAATAATTTGCACACAGTAATATATCAAAATATCAAATGCAAATAATTTGCTCAAAGTTATAAGATATCAAGTATTCCTAGCTAGTACAAATAATTTGTACAGCTATATGATATCAAGTATTCCTATCTAACACAAATAATTTTTATTTTATTTTATTAGATATTCCTATCTAACACAAATAATTTGTACACAGTTATATGATATCAAGTATTCCTATCTAACACAAATAATTTGTACACAGTTATATGATATCAAGTATTCCTATCAAACACAAATAATTTGTATACATATGATATCAAGTATTCCTATCTAACACAAATAATTTGTACACAGTTATATGATATCAAGTATTCCTATCTAACACGAATAATTTTGTACACAGTTATATGATATCAAGTATTCCTATCTAACACGAATAATTTTTACAGTTATATGATATCAAGTATTCCTATCTAACACAAATAATTTGTACACAGTTATATGATATCAAGTATTCCTATCTAACACAAATAATTTGTACACAGTTATATGATATCAAGTATTCCTATCTAACACAAATAATTTGTACACAGTTATATGATATCAAGTATTCCTATCTAACACAAATAATTTGTACACAGTTATATGATATCAAGTATTCCTATCTAACACAAATAATTTGTACACAGTTATATGATATCAAGTATTCCTATCTAACACAAATAATTTGTACACAGTTATATGATATCAAGTATTCCTATCTAACACAAATAATTTGTACAGTTATATGATATCAAGTATTCCTATCTAACATGAATAATTTTTACACAGTTATATGATATCAAGTATTCCTATCTAACACAAATAATTTGTACACAGTTATATGATATCAAGTATTCCTATCTAACACAAATAATTTGTACACAGTTATATGATATCAAGTATTCCTATCTAACACAAATAATTTGTACACAGTTATATGATATCAAATATTCCTATCTAACACAGATAATTTGTACACAGTTATATGATATCAAGTATTCCTATCTAACACAAATAATTTGTACACAGTTATATGATATCAAGTATTCCTATATAATACAAATAATTTGTACAGTTATATGATATCAAGCATTCTTATTGGACCAATTGCAGGGACCCTGACAGGTACATCCACTTGGAGTCAGAGTGGACCTGAGAGTAATGGCAATGAAGAGATACTTAACACTTCACAGAATTCTAGGATTGGATCTTCACAACCAGATGTAGTTTAGTGTCATGTTTGAAATTGGTTATTTTAAGCTGAGAGGTTATGGAATTGCTTATGTTTATATTTACATTTTGTATACTTTGAGTGAGAATGTTGAGAGCAATATTGAACAAGTCCTGGCGGCAACACCCCACAAAGCACCAACTATACGGCCATCTGCCTCCCATCACGAAAACTATCCAAGTTAGACGAACTAGGAACGCAGGACACTGCTGGAGTGATGTATATGTGCACTCTGCCTTGGATCTAAGTGTCTATATGCTTGACCTCTTTCCAGGATTAAATTGTCAAAAGTTATGAACAAATAGATCTACAATGACTACTTGTGTCTTTCAATTTTGATTTGGCTGAGAACTTTTCGGCAATATTTTGGTGGTTGACTAAACATCGAGCTTAATAGCTCCAAAGCAGTTAAGTGTTACATAAAAAAAATAGTTTAAGAAGCATTTACAAAACCCCTCTGCCACAACCAGAATGTCAATTTTAAGAGCTTTCCTTCTCCAACATTAATTGCCTTACAATTTACCCATAGCTTGGAAGGAATTGATGGTTTCATACTTTTAACCAGAACATCAATGAGAAGTGAAACAGCCTTATCCAGGATTTTAACTCAGTTGGTTGGTTGGTTGGTCACATTTTACAGCATATCAACCTTTTTAGATTATTTAATGCCAAATCCTGTTTATATATCATATAAAAGAAAACCTTTTAAAAATCAGTCATGATTTGTAAATAAAGTCTGTAGGTAACAATTTTTAAAATGAGCCAGAACTTATTTGCTTGCACAATTAAATGGTTTCAAGTATTGACATCTAACATTAATAGTTTTATTTGCACACAATTAAATGGTTTCAAGTATTGACAACTAACATTAATAGTTTTATTTGCACACAATTAAATGGTTTCAAGAATTGACAACTAACATTAATAGTTTTATTTGCACACAATTAAATGGTTTCAAGTATTGACAACTAACATTAATAGTTTTATTTGCACACAATTAAATGGTTTCAAGTATTGACAACTAACATTAATAGTTTTATTTGCACACAATTAAATGGTTTCAAGTATTGACAACTAACATTAATAGTTTTATTTGCACACAATCAAATGGTTTCAAGTATTGACAACTAACATTAATAGTTTTATTTGCACACAATTAAATGGTTTCAAGTATTGACAACTAACATTAATAGTTTTATTTGCACACAATTAGATGTCAATACTTGAAACCATTTAACATTAATAGTTTTATTTGCACACAATTAAATGGTTTCAAGTATTGCTATTTAACTTTAGTAAGTAAGTAAAGTTGGTGACCATAGTCAAGGGCGACCAGAAGGCTCCCTATACAATAGCTACTACACCAAGGTGTTGGAGAGGGCGCTACTCCTTTCCCTAGATTGCTCCACTTTACCCTTGATACGTACTTTATATTGTTGAGTGTTAAGCAAGGCAGTATCAAGTACCATTTTTAGAGTCTTTGGTATGACATGACCTGAGATTGAACCTAGGTTTCCCGGACCATTGGCAAACACTCTACCCACTAGGCCACTATCAAAAATAATTGTTTACTTAACAGTTAAATGGTTCCAAGTATAGAAAATGATTAAATAATTCTATTCGACCTATATATGGAACCCTAACAAGTATTACCACTTCAAGTCAGAGTGGACATGGGAGTAATGGCAATGAAGGGGTATTCCACATTCCCCAAAGTTTCAGGATTAGGGCCTCTCCATCAGATGCAGTTTATTGTCATATCCAGAACACTAGTTCTATTTAACTTATAGATGAGACCCTAACAGGTACTACAACTCCAGGTCAGAGTGGATATGGAAGTAATGGCAATGAAGGGGTACTCCACATTCCCCAAAGCTTTAAGACTGAAACCTAACCATCAGATGCAGATTAGTGTAATATCCAGGAGACTACTTCTATTTAACCTATAGATGGAACCCTAATAGGTCCTACCATTCCAGGTCAGAGAGGACCTGAGAGTAATGGCAATGAAGAGGTATTTCAGATTACCCAAAGCTTCAGGAATAGAGCCTCACCATCAGCTGATTTTAACTCAGGTTCTCCAATTCCATTCCCTCTCACAAATAATTTTTATGCTAAGGGACCTTAAAAAAAAAAAAAAAAAAAAAAAAAAAAAGAAATAGTTGAAGTAGACTTACCTTGAAATACTTCCAGATGACTGAAGTTTAATTTATCTGGAATTTCATCTGGCCAGTGGATGTATTCTTTTAAATTGATACGTGCTAACTGAACATTGGATGCTCCAGCACCATTCAACATATTTCCAGTGAGATCAGCACTATCATCCTCAGCAAATAATTCTTGCCCTTCATTCAGACCTTTGCTACGACTCAATTTTTGATAAGTGGAACCAGAAGAGTCCATATTATTGCTAGGTGGAGTGGTAGCATTGGGAAATGCTTCCCCATAATCATTCAAGTCATCAGGAGTGAGAGGTGAGATCACTGGCGCCGTCATCGCTGTACTAAGAGAATCTTCCGGCTTCTGGGATTTCAGGCTGTTAACACGGGCCATCATGGTTTCATGTTCGATTATCGCTTGGTCTATATCGGTAACCATCACCCCACGCCTGGTGAGTTCCTCAGGATCCTCTGAGCCCTGCCGTGAGCGAGGGTTTCCTAGGTCAAGGGAATAACTCGCTCGATGGTGGGACTTATGATCTGCTGGACATTCATCACGAGAAGAATCGATTGTTAAACTCCGAGGAGGGTCAGCTCCTGGTTTTTGACTACCACTTGATTGAGAGATAGCCATGGTGAATGTGCTCGTCATCAATGGAGCTGGCTTGTTATTTTCTTCGGATTCCATGACTCGGTTCGTAATATAACTAAGGCAAGAGTGTGTTACAGTGCAGAAAGAAAGCTTGTCTTCCACTTAGTACAAGTGACTTTATTTTGCTTATTGAGTATTTTCTTTCTTGGGAAGAAAATCCCATTATACATTATGAAAAAGTTCCATTTCTGCAATTTGACATACTCCAAAAGAAATGAATATCAGATGAATGTCTTTCATAATTTCAAAATTAAAGTGTAAAACAAAATTTACAGAAACATTTACTGAATTTTTAACTGCTACACATGGACGAAAGATACCATCAGAAATTTTTCAAAAGCATTCTAAGAAGACAAAATAAATATTTAGGGAACATATATATATATATATATATATATATATATATACATATACACACATATATATTCAGAATAGTTCATAAAACTGAACCAAATTTTTAAAATTCTTAGAAAAAATTAAAGATTTCTCTGAAAATTAAAGCACCATATTGACTGACTCCTTTTTTTTTTTTATTATTGGAGATTTTTCTTAAAGAACCAACACTTAGTGGGCAAAACAGAAAAAATACAAGTTTTGATCACAACATCCACAAAAATTGTCAAAGTAGCATTTCTTCCTCTCCCTTTATTTATTTTATTTTATTTTTTGTGAAATGTCAATGACAATCAAAATAAAATTTTGGCATTGAAAGTTTCTGGAGAGAGCTTTTCCAGGTTACATCCAAACATTGGTGCCAGGGAAAGACATACCAACCTCAAATTTGGGTCTTGGTAGTAAGTTGACACCACCATCATTGAAAGCACTGAATAAGCATCTGGAAAAGGAAAAGAATTTACAGATGAGACAATCTTCATAAATTGAAATCAAAAGGCAAAAGAAAAGATTCAAAATTATCACCAAAACATGCTTAATAGAATTATTTCTTTTGCTTTTTTAAGAATTCTGAATTTAGTATATTTGATGACAGATAAGACGTCTTCATCACCATCTTAGATGGCAGATAAGACTCTTCTTCATCAGCATATTAGATGGCAGATAAGACTCTTCTTCAACACCATATTAGATGGCATTTAAAACTTTTCTTCACCGTCATATTTAATGGCATATAACACATCCCCCAGATACTAGTTAAACAGGAAATACAAACAATAATGTTGTTGGATGGTACATCAAATATTACTGTAACATCATCCACATTCCCAATTTGTCCTGTCCTGGGTGTGACACTAAACTGCAACTACTTCTTGAACTCAGGAGAGGATAGTGTCACTATTTTATTGCCATTACTCCCAAGTCCACTTGACCTAAAATAGTATTACCTGTTAATGTCCAATTTATGGCCAATTAGTGCTGTTTAAGATAACGCTTTAAAACGATTTTGTACGATATCAATACATTGTCTGCTAAAACATTGATATATCAATTATGAGGTTGTTCATTCATTTACAATGACTATGAAAATGCACTGATTTGGCTTGGTTTGGTGGCATATCAACCATTGTAGGTTATTTAATGCCAAATTCTCTTTATATATATCATTTGGTTTGGTTGAGTTTTATGACATATCAACCATTGTAGGTCATTTAATGTCAAATCCTCTTTATACATATATATTAAATATATATGATTTGGTTTGGTTGAGTTTTATTGCATATCAACCATTGTAGGTCATTTAATGCCAAATCCTCTTTATACATGTATATTAAATATATATGATTTGGTTTGGTTGAGTTTTATTGCATATCAACCATTGTAGGTCATTTAATGCCAAATCCTTTTTATACATACATATTAGATATATATCATTTGTAAACACAATTTGTTAACATTCTTAAGTAAGTCTAAGTTCATTCTTTTGCATACATTTAAGTGGTTTCAAGTATTGCTATGTATCACTAACAATTCAATTAAACATCAGTCATTTGTTTATACACAGTTAAATAATCTAACAGTTCTATTTCTAACAATTCAATTTAGCACAAGTCATTTGTTTTCACTCAGTTTAAGAGTCAAACAGTTCTATTAGACCCACAGATAGAACCCTATCAGGTGCTACCACTCCAAGCCAGAGTGGACCTGGTAATGATGGCAATGAAGGAGTATTCTACATCACCCAAATCCCCAAGGCTGGAGCCTCACCATCAGATTGTTTAATGTCATATTCAAGACATTTGTTGGGGTAGCGAGCCTTACCCCACAGCAGCAATGCAGTCAGTGTATTTTACAGCCCCAGCCAAATGGACCAAAAATACACTGAGGGCTCTAATAGTTGACTTTGAATAAAATAATCCAAAATTCTAAAACCAACCAACAACTTTATTTATCCAAATTCAAAGCAAATGTTCACATGTGCATTTATAACAAATTGATGAAATTGTAATATTTGGAGGTAATGAAAAGTTCTATCTGACCAAAAAAAGAAAAGCCTAAAACAATGGAACCATATTCATCCCACTTGGCACACTGTTTCTCATATTTTTTATTCCAACAAATATGGTAATATTCCCAACAAAAATAGAAGCAGAGTCTTATATGCCATCAAATATGGTAGCAGGGTCTTATATACCATCAAACAAGGTAATGCAGATGTAGCTACAGAAATAAAGAGAGTTTAATATGCCATCAAATATAGTAATATTCATTAGAGAAATGGAGGCCAGGTATTATATGCCATCAAATATGGTAAATTAGAAGGTTCTTATATGCCATCAAACAAGTGCTATAAATGCAGACAGCCATGGCCAGGATTTCAACTTGGGTCGTTGTGTCCATTTCCAATGAAGATAACTACTGCACCATCAACACCTCCTTATAAGGGTCTTATATGCTATCAGTTATTCATAATATTGCCTACAAAAATAGAATCAAGGTCTTATATGCTAGTAGATATGCTAATATTCCCTACAGAAATAGAAGGGTCTTATAAGCCATCAAATAAGGTAATATTCACAACAGAAATAGATGCAGAATATGGTATGACATCTATTATATGATAATGCAGAAGGGTCTTATATGCCACCAAATATGATGATATTCCCTATAGAAATAGCAGCAAAGTCTTATATGCCATCAAATATGGTAGCAGGATCTTATATACCATCAAACAAGGTAATGCAAATGTGGCTACAGAAATATGCCATCAAATATGGTAATCTTCATTAGAGAAATAGAGACAAGGTATTATATGCTATCAAATATGGTAAATTAGAAGATTCTTTTATGCCATCAAACAAGGTAATGCAGATACGTGTACAAAAATAGATACAGAATATGATATGACATCTAATATATGATAATGCAGAAGGGTCTTATATGCCACCAAATATGATTCCCTATAGAAATAGCAGCAAAGTTTTATATGCCATCAAATATAATTTAAGGTCTAATTAAAAATTAATTTCAACATAAATATACTTAAAATAAAAAGCATATCAATTGAATAAGTCACTGGTTTCCAGTGTGTTTTTTTTTATAAGAAGGAATTTAAAAATGTCTATCTGGTACCAGGAACAGACCGATTCACAATAAATTTTTCTTTAGGAAGTAAACAATTTTTTAGCCTAATTTCAACCAAATGGATCTGGTTTCTTATTAGTCATATTAGGTTTGTTGATAAGAGACAAAAAGTGAGGATTTTATTGCAAACAGAATATGGTTAATGATGGCAATCAGATTTCCAAAAATAGGTTTTACATATTAAATTAAAATTAAAATAATGGCAGGATACATAAAAGCATTTTGTTTAAAATATGTTCTTTTATTTGGGCAAAGTTTTATTTTATATAATTTCTATAAAACAAAAAATGTGTTAAATGGTAAAGTTAAATCAGACAACAAAGGAAAGAATATACATTTAGGTTTTAATACAAACTCCAATCCAAAATGTAGTACTTGTTTGTGCCTCATCTACAGGCAAATAATTTGGTTTGGTCGGGTTTTATGGCATATCAACCATTGTAGGTAATTTAATGCCAAATCCTCTTTATTCATATATATTAAATATACATGTTTTGTAAAAACATTTTTTTGATAACATACTTAAATGAGCCTGAGCTCTTTTTTTAATACATTGACTTTTAAAACATTGATAGAGTAACCAAGTATGAAGTTCAAAATAACTGCTAAAATACATCGGAGACCATAATTGTTAAACTGATTTTAGCATAAACTAACCCAACAATGGTTGACTTGTGGTCAAAACCAACCAACAACTCTTTTATATGGGTACAAAGTAGAAAGTTTATTGTTTATGATTTGGTTTCTTTGTTCAATGGCTTATCAACCTTCATGGGTTAATCAATGCCAAAGCCATTTTTGTAGAAAAACAACAGTGATACTATTTAGGAGGAAAAGGGGTTTTATATGTTTCATGGCCTGGTGGGTAGAGTGTTTGCTAATGGTCCGGGAGACCAGGGTTCAATCCCAGATCACGTCATACCAAAGACTTTAAAAATGGTACTTGATACCTCCTTACTTAACACTCAGCAATATAAGGTATGTATCAAGGGTAAAGTGGAGCAATCCAGGGAAAGGAGTAGCGCCCACCCTTACACCTCGGTGTAGTAGCTATTGAAAAGGGGTCTTCTCGTCACCCTCAACTATCGTCACCAACTTTACTTATGTCTTCAAAAAGGGCATAAAATAAATAAGACAAACACGTACTTAGAGAGAAGAATAAAAGTTATATCACAAGTAATAAAATATCACCAGAGGCAGATCAATCTCAGTCTGCACCTCTCCAGGTGCCGAGTAGCACTTCGGCCGGCCGTGTTATCTGCGGCACGGATCTGGCCAAGTGTGTCTTGGTATCTGGAGATTTAAAAAAAGAAAAAAAAAAAAAAAAAAGAAGACGAGTTCAAATCCTGGACGAGACTGATTGCATTTCACATTGCCCTAATACCCTTGGGAAAGGTATGAATCCAATTATTCTCCCTCCAGCTATGGGTAAATAGTAGGGCAGACTAGGTTCTTCAGCCTTGGTGAGGCAACTAGTCTAGGAGAAGGAAAACTCTGAATTCAAACCTGTTAAACTTCGCTAAAAAATTGACCCTGTGTCATATCCTGCCCGAGCGGAGGGGTTGGTAAATATAAATACAATATCACCAGTGTAGCTTTGATACTTACTCCCGGAGTGGATTACAGTCAAATGTTATATCTTTATTGGAAGAGTTCATTACATATAAAATAGGGATGATACCACAACAGTTTCCTAAGGGTATTAGTCCAAAAATAAATGTAATAGCATGATTGAACTTTTAATTTGCTTACTATACTGTCATAGTCCAGTATGTTAGCCATGACACGATGGAGACTCTCCCTTGTTTTTTTTTTTTAATAATTACAGTAATACAAAAAAAGAATTAATAAATTAGAGTAATTACAGCAATATGATAAAAGACAGCCCTGACAACTTGGGCTGTAGAATATACCAATGCATCTCTGCAGAGGAGTAAGACTCCCCAAAGAGTGTTCTGGATATGATACTGAACAATCTGATAGTGAGGTTCCAGTAAAGCTGGAGCTTTAGGGAATGCAGTGTAGCCCTTCATTGCCATCACTCCCAGATCCATTCTGACTCTGCACCTGATAAGGACCTTATCAGGTGCAGAGTCAGAATCTAAGGGAGAAATAAAACTCTGCACCTGATAAGGACCTTATCAGGTGCAGAGTCAGAATCTAAGGGAGAAATAAAACTGTTTGACATTTAAATTGATGGCAAACAAATGAATTATACTAAATTAAATTTTTGAAATAGAACTGTTTGATCATTTAACTGTGTGTAAACAAATGACTGATGTTTAATTGAATTGTTAGTGATACATAGCAATACTTTGAACCATTTTAACTTAGTTGACTTATGTTTACAAATCATATATATCAAACATATATGTATAAACTGGATTTGGCATTAAATAACCTACAATGGTTGATATGCCATAAAACCCAACCAAACCAAATACTAAAAAGAGTATAATATCCTCAACCCCCATCATAATCCTTGCAATTTCAGTAGTGCCTACAATACACTAAGTGAATCCCCCTGCAGAGGAGTAAGACCTCCCCACTCATCCACTAAAGGGTGTCCAGGATAAGACACTAAACTGCATCCAGTAGTAAGTTTTTGGTTCTGGAATTTTTGGCAAAGTAAAGCATCCCTTCATTGCCATTACTCCCAGACCCACTGAGATCTCTGAGGGGGTCATCTATGGATCAAATAGTTTGGTTCAATATAATGTTTTAAAATGATTTTAAAATAGATTAATACATTGGCCTTTTAAAACATTGAAATTGTAACTAAAGATGAAGTGTTTACCTGTTTCAAATGATTGTGAAGAGACATTGAGATCATAATTGTTAAATTGATCTGAAGTGGGAGTATTTGTTAGGGTCTCTTTGATGGGCCAAATAGATTCATTTGAGATAGAAGTTTAAAATTATTGCAGAGATATATTTTTGGATATCATAATTGTTAAACTGATTTCACTATAAACTAACTCAATAAGGGTGGATATGTCATGAAACCAACTAACTCAATGAGGGTGGATATGTCATAGAACCAACTAACTCAATAAGGGTGGATATGTCATGAAACCCACTAACCATCATAATCCTAAGTAAAACAAATCAATGATCAGATGGTTCAAACACAGTCTGTTTTTTTTTCTAACACCTGTCAACCCACTGGGTCTTCTTTAAACAAACACCTGTGTATATTTGGAGTGCCTCATGTGATATAATAGTAAGTTAGGCTAGTAGGCTATTACTAGTTAGTTCAATTCTCAGCCTTTACCAGAATTAATAACACGGGATTTGCTTACAGTGATAAAATCTGGTGTAAGACCAGCCACATTTTTCAGATGAGCTGATAACAGAAGAATGGTATACCAGTGTGCCACAGATTCTCTGAATAACACTCTTTAGTTTTTAAATTCAGAGTTTTCTTTCTTCAAGACTGGTTGCCATACCAAGGCTAAAGAGCCCAGTCTGACTTACGGTTATGTAGAAGAATGTGCAGATACCAACCCATGTGGGTTGAACACAGACTTCCACCCAACAGACACAACTGTTGAAATGGATTATGCGACTGGGGTCACATGACTAGATAGAAAATATATAAATCAGTTAGACAGACGTCTGACAAAGCAGGCAGATGTAGAATTGCAAGTCAGTGTTCTCAGTATTCGGCATTGAATGAAAGTAAAGAAGTTATAAATAGATGGCTAAAATTGCCCACCTCAAGAAACATTATGAAAGTGGTGACAAGGAATCATTCCAAATATTATAAAACTTACTATTTACCTGTAGCTAGCAGAGAAGAGACAGAGTTTTTACTTCCTGCTAATACTCAAGAGAATTTTTTCAAAAAATAGCCTCACTCAGAATTTGAGCTAGGCTAGAGTCAAGTCCATTTCCTATATTGATAACCATTAAACCAATTTTCAATACAATGGAGTGAAAAATCAATTACAAAAGATATGACAACAACGAAGTGAAATAATTGTGACATTCATGTCTAAAGCCTAACAATAAAAGATTTTAACATAGAAATAACAGGTGTTACAAATAAAGGTTTATCATAAACAAATAACCATTGATTAAATACCAGCCCAGTTGGCTAGGGCTGTAGAATGTGCAAACTGCATCTCTGCAGGAGTGTAACACTCCCCTCCCCCTCACTAACAAGTGTCCTGGATATGACACTAAACTGCATCTGATGTTGAGGCTCCAGTCCGAGAGCTTTGGGGAATGTGGAATACCTCCTAATTGCTATTACTCCCATGTCCGCTGACTTGGAGTGGTAGTACCTGTTAGGGTCCCATCTAAGGGTCAAATAGATCTATTTTATCATTTACTATATTTGAACCCATTTAACTGCATGCAAATGTTAACTAGAAATATTAGTGCTTGATAGTAATACTTGAATTCTTTTACGAGGGATTATTATAAATTTTAAATACCAATACTTGAAACCATTTAACTGTGTGCAAACAAATAAGCTCTGACTCATTTTAAAATAATGTTACCTACAAACTATTCATTTAAAAATGAGATATATATTTATAAATAGGATTTAGCAATAAATAACCATCAAGGGTTGATATACCATAAAAACCAAAACATCTAACCTACTATCAAATGAAATATATATATCTATATATCAGCCCATTGGCATAATGGTAAGAGGGTTCACCAGTGGTTTGAGAGACTAGAATTCAATCCCAGGCCGGGTTATACCAATGACTCGAAAAATGGTATTTGATGTCTCCTTGCTTAACACTCAGCATTATAGGGTACAAATCAAGGGTAAGTGGAGCAACTCAAGGAAAGGAGTAGCAACCTTCCCTAAACCTTGGTGTTGTAGCTATTGAAAAGCAAACCATCAAGTCGCCCTCAACGATGGTCGGCCAACTTACATATATTCCTCGGAACAAAAAGTACACTTAAGATGATCCTGTAAGAGGATTAATTGAAAGTCTATATATGGTCTTTCCACTTATACTATTAGTTACACATATCTGGGGTATTTAGTGGAGAGGGATGGTTGATTTGATATATCAAACTCTAGTTGGGTTATTTAATGCCAAAGTCAGTATATTTTTGATTTGTTTTTGTTTTTTTTTTTACAAACAATTATGAGGAGGTGCCCGTGGTGTAATGGTTATCGTCATAAGAAATGGACACAGTGACACAAGTTCAAATCCTGGACGAGGCTGATTATATTTCACATAGCACTAATACCCTTGGGAAAGGTATGAATCCAATTATTCTCCCTCCAGCTATGGGTAAATAGTAGGGCAGACTAGGTTCTTCAGCCTTGGTTAGGCAACTAGTCTAGAAGGAAAACTCTGAATTCAAAACTGTTAAAATCCACTTAAAAATTGACCTTGTGTCATATCTTGCCCGAGCGGATGGGTTGGTAAAAAAGGAGGTGCCCATGGTGTAATGGTTATCGTCGTAGGAAATGGACACAGCGTCACAAGTTCAAATCCTGGACGAGGCTGATTATATTTCACATAGCACTAATACCCTTGGGAAAGGTATGAATCCAATTAATCTCCCTCCAGCTATGGGTAAATAGTAGGGCAGACTAGGTTCTTCAGCCTTGGTGAGGCAACTAGTCTAGAAGGAAAACTCTGAATTCAAACCTGTTAAACTCCGCTTAAAAATTGACCTTGTGTCATATCTTGCCCGAGCAGAAGGGTTGGGTAAATATGATTATATGGTTTCAAGTAACAAATGATAATCATTTGTAATCAATTAGAGCTTCAAAAGACATCGACACACGGCTAATGAAGGCATGGACAACTATCAATAGGCTCTCGATCATATGGAAATCAGACCTGACCGATAAAATGAAACACAGTTTCTTCCAGGCAGCGGTCGTATCAATACTGCTATATGGATGCACTACTTGGACGCTAACTAAATGGCTGAAGAAGCTAGACGGCAATTACACAAGAATGTTGAGAGCAATATTGAACAAGTCCTGGCGGCAACAACCCACAAGACACCATTTATACGGCCACCTGCCTCCCATCACGAAAACTATCCAAGTTAGACGAACCAGACATGCAGGACACTGCTGGAGAAGCAAGGTCAAGCTCATAAGTAACGTACTCCTATGGACCCCCGCATATGGCCAAGCAAAAGCAGGATGACCAGCTCGAACATACATACAGCAGCTATGTGAGGATATGGGATGTAGCCCTGAAGACCAGCCAGAGGTGATGAATGATAGGGAGAAGGGGCGAGAGAGGGTCAGGCACAACATGATGATGATGATTTCTATCCAATAATAATTATTGGTTTGCACTCTGTTATATAGTATCAAGTGTTGTATAGCCATGAACAACTATACATACACATATACATGCAGAAACATAACGACGCAATAAAGACCAGCGGACACTGTTCTTTAGAAAAATATACTTCTCACTTTGTTTGAAAGGGTTACGAAGGGTGTTATCGTGTGAGAGGTGAGTTGGAGACCAAACAGAACTGCAACATATTGACCCCCAATCTTCTGGTTATCACAGCCTTTCTTTCCTGTTCTCCTGGGCTGCTCAAATGGGGGCCTGGGGGCCGAGCCTCTGCTGGAATATGGTTTTCATTCCAGCATCTTCTCTCCAACTGCCCTGAACTTCCCATCGCCGGGGTTATACAATAATTTGATGCCCCCCTACTTCCTGCAAGCGTCACAATTCGCACTTAATTCAACCCCTGATCTCCTGATATCTTTGACCAGATGCACCTGTTATTTACACAGGTGCATTTCTTCTTTTGACAGCTTGGCCGGATCGTAAGTCAATATGCAAAACAAGTATTCCTATTTAATACTAATAATTTGCAGAGTTATATGGTTTCAAGTATTCCATTCTAATACTAATAATTTTCAAACAGATCAATTTGAATCATAGATGAAACCCTAACCAAAACAACCATGGCCGGGTCGGAGGTCAATATGCAACACAAGTATTCCTATCTAATACTAATAATTTGCAGAGTTATATGGTTTCAAGTATTCCATTCTAATACTAATAATTTTCAAACAGTTCAATTTGAATCATAGATGAAACCCTAACCAAAATGACCATGGCTGGGTCGGAGTGAACCTGTGAGTAATGGCAATTAAGGTATGAATCTATACTCCTCATATCAAGAGCTTGAACCTCGCCACCAGATGCAATTTAATGTCATACAACAGAAACACCAAGAAGGTAGCTTAATCCTCTGCAAGGGATGCAGTGGGTGTATTCTAAGCCATTAAAACAACCATACCAAGCAGGTTTGTTGTTTCAATTTATAAATTCATTATAATATAATCATTAATATGTCTGACAAGATCACTAAGGTAGCAACACAACAGTTGTTAATAAGAGATTTTGAAGAGAGGTCAAGACAAAGCCTTAAATGTCACAAATGGACAAACTCAAATATAGTCACTCTTAAAAGCTGAAAGTGTCAACTGTATTCTGCATAAAGATAAGATGCTTGTAAAATCTATCGATACGAGTTCAAATCCTGGACGAGACTGATTGCATTTCACATAGCACTAATACCCTTGGGAAAGGTTTGAATCCAATTATTCTCCCTCCAGCTATGGGTAAATAGTAGGGCAGACTAGGTTCTTCAGCCTTGGTGAGGCAACTAGTCTAGGAGAAGGAAAACTCTGAATTCAAACCTGTTAAACTCCGCTTAAAAAACTGACCTTGTGTCATATCCTGCCCAAGCAGAGGGGTTGGTAAATATGGTAAAATCTATCAAACAGTGCAAAAGTCCTTGTGAAAGCTTGTAGGAGGGATAGCATTGAAATCAGTCTCCTACTATTAAATAAGTAGATAAGTTACCAGAGCAAGTTTAGCACAATAAAAATTACTTGATTGGGAAATAAGTTTTAACTACACAGAATTTTACAGTTATAGATCCAGTGTTTATAAAAAGCAATAAAACTTTTTAGTACCTGTAGGAGTGGAGAGTTTTACTCCAAATGAACTGCACTGAAAAAACAATATATATAAAATATCAGCCTATCCTATCTTCTATTCATACCTAAAAGGACTGTGAAAAAAACTTTATCGAGAGAAAACATCACAGTATATACATTTCATTGAAAGTTCAAATAGCATAATGGTTTCGTTTGGTTTCTTTATTTAATTTCATTTGTTCTCCATCCCACCACCGGACAAGTACAGCACAAGGCCTTTTTAAAGTGAGTCTGGACATAGGGCCGCAGCCCACACACATCCAGCAAAATCCAAAAATACCTTCGGCTCTGTTGGCACTACCCCAATGGGGGCGCCTCAAATGCCAGGAAATAAACAACAGGCAAAGAAAAACAAAGCCAAACTTTGTTCAATGGCATATCAACCTTTGTAGGTTATTTAATGCCATAGCCATTCTCCAAGAACAGTCGTGGTACTATTTAACCCAATGCTGGGAGGATAAGGGAGTTCATACCTTTCCCAAGGGTATTTGCCCGAAAGTGAACGTAATAGAGCGACTGGAGTACGAACTTGCTTACTACGATCCCGCAGTCCTTTGCTTTAACCATTACACCACGAGGACACCCCGCAGAAGACAAAGAAGAAAAAAGAGAGAGAACGTAATTAAGAAATATGATTTTTCAAGTATTTAGATGATGCTTGGCAAAAACAGTGATACATGGAAATATCCAGATTATTTTGTATACATCTCCATCTAAAAAAAGCTTACACCGTCTTTTTATGCAATGATAAGACTCATAAAAGTTTAACTTCATATAAAATGCAATTTAATATAAATGGAAAACTAGAAAAATCATGTGAAAAAATATTTTTCTGTTCAAGTTGAATGCCCCAGGTTTCATTGCCTATTTGACTTCTGCATATCTGACTGAACTTGGCTTGTCTCCAACGAAAAAAAAAAAAAAAAGAAGGAAATCTGTAACTACTAACTCCGCTGCATGACCAGTATGTGACACAAGATCAATTTTTTTGTGAGGTTTGAATTCAGAAGTTTCATTCTCCCAGACCAGTAACCATACCAAAGTTAAAGGGCCAAATCTGCAAAATGTTTCTATGGCTTTGAGCACAGCCTCAGAATCCACACTTTTAGGCTTATCTGACTTTGCCTGATTGCTGAGGTTCTTGCCAATTAAGTAGAATATTTTTTGTTTTAATATTAATCTTTTTAGGAAAAGTGATAGGTTATAAAAATCCAGATTATTGTTTGATACAAAAAGATTACAAGGAATTCAATACATTTCCTATGTTTTTTTATTTTCTTAATAAAGTAATATGCAAGCCTCTTTTAAATTAAAATTAATAAAGTAATATGAAAGCCTCTTTTAGATTAAAATTCTAGTCTGATGTTTGACAAGTGCATTCAAAACATCACTATTTTTTAAAGCATAAGTATGTATATATATATATATATACATATATGGTGTATTCAATAAGTTTCCAGACTATTTTTGTACAGGCATTTAGAATTGTCGTAAACTCTTGAAAATTCACTATGTTATTGCTATACATCTTATGAGATGACTGACCAATTTTTATGATTTCAGGTTGAAATAACAGCTACAGCAGCAATTGGAATACACCCTACTAAAGCCCAATTGTCACAGCTGGTGAATTTCAAAAATGCAATCTGGACATGAGGACACTTTAGAAGAACGATACGCAATAAAATTCTGTTTTAAACTAGGTAAAAATGCCACAGAAACATATGGAATGCTTTAGACTGCTTTTGGACCATCTTGCATGAATCAAACATCAATTTTTGAGTGGCATAAGAGATTCAAGGAAGGCAGGGAGTCTGTGAGGGATGATGACAGGTGTGGGAGGAGTAAGGAAGTCAATACACCAGAGTTGATTGGCCAAACGGTTAGGGTTAGGGTTACTATGTTGATGTTTTAAGGGAGTTCAGGAAGAGATTCCGTCGGAAGAGGCCAGCACTCTTCAAATCAGGTCAGTGGCATTTCCACTAGGACAATACACCAGTCCACAACTCTATCCTTGTCAGAGACTATTTGACCAAGATGGGCATCAAGACAGTTTCTCACCGTCCCTATAGTCCAGAACTTGCTCCCAGTGACTTTTGGTTATTCCCTAAGCTCAGAGGCTGTCGTTATGAGACAATTGAGGAGATGAAAGAGGCTGTGATGAAGGTCATTGAGATGCTCACACAAGAGGACTTCCATAGGGCCTTCCAGAAGTTGTTGGAACGGTACAAGTGCATGGTAACTATCATAGGAAATGGATACGAAGACCCTAAATCAAACCCTGGATGAGGCTGTTTGCATTTCATATAGTACAAATACATTTGGAAAAGTATGAATCCAGTTATTCTTCTTCCAGCTATGGGTAAGTAATAGGGCAGACAGGGCTCTTTAACCATAGTATGGCAGCCAATTTAGGAGAAGGAAACTCTGAATTCAAACCTGTTAAACTCCACTTAAAATTGACCTTGTCTCACATCCTGTTCATGCAGGAGGATTGGTGTGTACATGTGTGTGTGTGTGTATATATATATATATATATATATATATATATATACACATACCTAACCCCACTACATGACAGGAAGTGACTTCTGCATATCTGATTGCATTCAGCTTGTCCCCAACAGAAAAAAAGCAAATCTGTATCAACTAACCCCTCTACATAAGTAGGATGTGACACAAGGCCAATTGTTTTTTAATTGTAGTTTAACAGATTTGAATTTAGAGTTTTCTTCTCCTAGACTGGATGCCATACCAAGGTTAAAGAGCCCAGTCTACCCTACTATTTACACATAGCTGGAAGGAGAATAGCTAGATTTAAACCTTTTCATTAGTACTAAGTGAAATGCAAACCACCTCATCAAGGATTTGAACTCAGGTTGCCATGTCCATTTCCCACAACAAAAATTATTATACCTTGAACAACTCCACAAACTATATTCATATAAGCATTTTTTAAACAACATCAGAGGTAGGTATTTATATTGTTCCCTGTAAGAAGTTTGTCGGCAAAACTTTGAGATGTCTTGGTTGGTTGGTTGGTTGGGTTTTATGGCATATCAACCTTTGTAGGTTATTTAATGCCAAATCCATTTTTATACAAATAGCTCTATTTCAAACAATTCAGTTTAGCATGAGTACACAGTTTAATTGTCAAAACAGTTCTGATTCAACCAATTAAGTTTAGTATAAGTACAGCTTTTGTTTACACACAGTTAAATGTCAAAACCGTTCTATATTAAACAATTCAATTTAGTGTAAGTACACTTTCAATGTCAAAAACAGTTCTATTTCAAACAATTCAGTTTAGCATAAGCACGCTGTTTAAATGTAAGTACAGTTTAATTGTCAAAAACATTTTTATTTAAGCTATTCAGTTTAGTCAAACAGTTCTAATTCAAGCAATTCAGTTCAGTATGAGTATACATTTCTATTTAACCCATAGATATGGCCCTATCAGGTGCTACCAATTTTGGCCAGAGTGGACCTGGGAGCAATGGCTATGAAGGGATACTCTGCATTCCTCAAAGCTCCAGCATCACTGGAACCTCACCATCAGATAGTTTTATGTCATATCAGGACACTCATTAGGAGGGGGTCTTATCCCTCAGCAGAGGTGCAGTCAGCGTATTCAACAGCCCCATACCGACAGGGCACTTGAGATGTTTTAACTGGATTGTTAGATTTTAACAGCATGTCAACCAATCTAGAGTTATTTAATACCTAGAGGTTAAGGAATCACTTTCATTGTATGTTCATATTTACATATTTGTGTAGGTTGGGCACATTGGGTAGTGTAATGGTTAGCAAGCTAGACTATCAAACCTGCAAGAGTGAGTTCAAGTCTCATTTGGTGCCCCATTCATCTGGCCTTGTGCCACATCTAAGCAAAAAGATTAGTAAATAAGATTAGTAAATAACTATATATTTGTATAGTTTTTTCTTAAGAGATTTTTTTTTCACACGGACTAATTGAATACAAATGATTTTTAAACAGATTTATTTGACTTATAGATGGCACCATAACAGTTACTCCCAATCCAGGTCAGAGTGGACCTGGGAGTAATTGCAATGAAGAGATACTCCAGGTCTCCAAAAGAGGAGCCTCACTATTAGATGCAATTCAGGTCCATATCCAGGACACATGTTTTAACTGGAGACTCTATTGATGAATGTAATTTCATTTACGCAAATAGGAAAAATAACAAAAATCACTGAATAACTCGATAAAGTTAAACAAAGCATATATTTCACCAATGAAAAACAAACTAATCCTACTTTTACTTTTCTGGATATTTTATTAATTCGAACTAAGTAGAATATTGTTTTGTTTTAATATCAATCTTGCCAGAAAAGATTATATGCTATAAAATCAAAGTAATTATTTGACTGTTGGCCAAATATTAATCTGATAAACCACAACAATGAATACATAAATATTCCAATAAATTCTACTCCAGACTTGTAGGTATATTTCATAGATCTTAGTCATTTTGTTCTTGGTTAGGCAAGATTTTTTAAGCAGCCCCAGTTGAGGAAATTCAAACCCACTATCAGTTAGTTAATTGAATGGCAGGATAGGTTGTTTTTTTTTTTTTTTGGCAAATAAAATGGCCCAGTTAATAGTGATTAAGTTAGAAAATTATAGGAATCAAAGTAAAAATCAAATTAGGGAATATTTTTGTGTCGGTTTTATGACATATTATGACATTGGTTTTATCTCTTGCGGAGTTACGTCATACAAAAGTATGGTCTCTAATTATATACAATACAAAGATGTATAAACATATTTCTTATATTTATATATGGTACAAACATGTATAAAACTATATAGATACTTCATATTTAGTTTCAATATCAATGTCATAAAAACCAATATATTAATAAGGATGAGAAAAAAACAAAGAAAAACCAGGGAGAAAGAAAAGAAAGAAAGAAAAAAAAACAAGAAAAAAGAAAGAAGAAAAACTGGAACGAAAAAAGAAAGACTAAAAAAAAAGAAAAATGGGAAGACAGAAAGAAAGAAAAACTGGGAAGAAAAGAAAGAAAAAGCTGGGAAGAAGAAAAAAAAAAGAAAAAGCTGGGAAGAAGAAAAAAAAAAGAAAAAGCTGGGAAGAAGAAAAAAAAAAGAAAATGCTGGGAAGAAGAAAAAAAAAGAAAAAGCTGGGAAGAAGAAAAAAAAAAGAAAAAGCTAGGAAGAAGAAAAAAAAAGAAAAAGCTGGGAAGAAGAAAAAAGAAAAAGCTGGGAAGAAGAAAAGAAAGAAAAAGCTGGGAAGAAGAAAAGAAAGAAAAAGCTGGGAAGAAGAAAAGAAAGAAAAAGCTGGGAAGAAGAAAAGAAAGAAAAGTCTGGGAAGAAGAAAACAAAGAAAAATCTGGGAAGAAGAAAAAGAAAAGTCTGGGAAGAAGAAAAGAAAGAAAAAGCTGGGAAGAAGAAAAGAAAGAAAAAGCTGGGAAGAAGAAAAAAAAAGAAAAATCTGGGAAGAAGAAAAAAAAGAAAAAGCTGAGAAGAAGAAAAAAAAGAAAAAGCTGGAAAGAAGAAAAGAAAGAAAAAGCTGGGAAGAAGAAAAGAAAGAAAAAGCTGGGAAGAAGAAAAGAAAGAAAAAGCTGGGAAGAAGAAAAGGAAAATAAAGACTGGGGAGAGGGGATAAAAAAATTAAGAAAAATTTAGAAGGAAAGAAATAAAGTATAAAAAACCTGGGAAGAAGGAAAGAAAGAAAAACTTGGAAAAAAAAGAAAGAAAAAGAAAGATTTGGAAGAAGGGAAAAAAAGACTGGAAAGAAGAAAAAGAAAGACTGGCAAGAGAGAGAGAGAGAAATTAAATTATTTCATTATTATTACCCACATACAAAATCATGCATATATCTATATTCCTAAGATATTTTATTAACAGAGTTTCTTATTACCCCTTAATTAGACCAAGTTACATGATCCATATATATATATATATATATATCATCATCATCATCATCATCATCATGTCATGCCACAGGCACGAATATCCCTGACCCTCTCTGGCCACTTCTCCCTATCGTTCATCGCCTCTGGCAGGTCTTCAGGGCCACATCCCGTATCCTCACATAGCTGCTGAATATATGTTCGAGCTGGTCGTCCTGCTTTTGCCTGGCCATATGTGGGGGTCCATAGGAGAACATCACTTATGAGCTCATCCCTGCTTCTCCAGCAGTGTCCTGCATGTCTGGTTCGTCTAACTTGGATAGTTTTCGTGATAGGAGGTAGGTGGCCGTATAGTTGGTGCCTTGTGGGATGTTGCCGCCAGGACTTGTTCAATATTGCTCCCAGCATTCTTGTGTAAAAAAATGCATATATATATATATATATATATACACACACACACATATAAGTTACATTGTATTATATATATATATATATATATGAATGAAATATTTCAACAACAAATATGCTATGATAATACAATTATCAACTATTCTAAAACTGTTGCTACTTGTACTAATACTCATACTAAGGGTACTTTGAGTGGTATGATTAACAAGCTAGGTGAGCAGACTATTACTAGTGAGCTTGTTTCTCACTGAGTAACTAACAGTGTAGACCATGTACTAAACAAAGCTAAGCTTAGTAAGTGATAACCAATAACAAAACAGGATTGGTACTGGCATATTAATTCTATATTATTATTTCAACTCTTAAATAGACAAAAGATTTTTTTGACTCATATTGACTAAGTCTGCAGTTATCAGGACTCAAATCCATACAAATATAAGAGGATTCTATTTGCAGCTCCCCTCAAGCATGTATATATATATATATATATATACACACACACACATATATGACTTTGTACCAAAGGTAGTTACATCTATAAAAGTATACTGCAAATATCAAGTTCATACCTGAAATCATTGGTATGCAGGTGAAATACCACCAACAGGTGGGTATTTATATATAAACCATTCATCTCTTTATTTTCCCAATCTCTCTATCTAAATATATATATATATATATATATATATATATATATACACACACACATACATCCATATATTTTTTTTTGAGACCTCAATATTGGATGGAGCTATTATTATTGTTATTATTATAATAATGATACTTCTTGCAAGTTTTTTGCACCAGCATTTGTTGATAGTCTTTCACTGGAGTCTGCAAGTCTCCTTAGATATCCAGAAGTCTTCACCGAATTCTGGCAAAAATTAACAATACTATAATCTGGATGGTTTCAATTTCTACTCTGGTTTCCAACCCTTTCAGTCCTCTTTCAAAGCATATCTATCAAAACGTATCAAAAGTGTCAATAACAATTGGTATCACCATTACTCTCATTTTCCACAGATTTCTTAGCTACTGCTGTCATTATTATTATTATCATACAATACCATACTGTCTGTGAGTGTGTGTGTGTATATATATATATATACACACACACACACACACACACACACACACACACACACACACACACACATATATATATATATATATATATATATTTAGGAGGTGGCCGTGATGTAATGGTTATCATCATAGGAAATGGACACAGTGACACGAGTTTAAACCCTGAACGAGACTGATTGCATTTCACTTAGCACTAATACCCTTGGGAAAGGTATAAATCCAATTATTCTCCCTCCAGCTATGAGTAAATAGTAGGGCAGACTAAGTTCTTCAGCCTTGGTGAGGCAACTAGTCTAGTAGAAGGAAAACTCTGAATTCAAACCTGTTAAACTCCGCTTAAAAAATTGGCCTTGCGTCATATCCTGCCCAAGCGGAGGGGTTGGGTAAATATGTATATATACTTTTTTTTTTTTAAATGTTCAATATTCGATAGAGCTATTATTTATGTACACACACACTATTTTTTTTAGAGTGCTCCAGATAGGATAATGGTATTATTATTATTATATTACTCCTTACAAGTTTTTCACACAAGTGTTAGCTGATGGTCATTCAATGGAGTCTGAGTGACAGCAAGTCTCCTCAGATCTCTGGGACTCTTCTCAATATTCAGCCCGATCTTAACAATGCTGTAGTCTGAATGGTCTCCACTTGTCCTCCGATTTCCATATCTTTGGAGATCATTCCAAACACACCAATTACAATAGGTATCATCATCATATTGCATGGCTTTTTTTAGTTCTCTGGCAAGGACTAAGTACACATATCTCTTTTTGTTTTCTTTGATTTTCACTCTGTGGTCTGCTGGGACAGCAAAGTCCACTATTCAGCAGGTTCTCTTTTTTTTGATCATCACAAGGTCAGGTCTTCTGGCCGAGATTAGGTGATTTGTTTGTATCTCAAAATCCCAGAGAAGTTTATGCATCTCATTCTCCAGGATAGATTCTGGTCAATATTCCCAAGTACTTGTAAGTTTCCTTTTCTCTGTGTATTCTGATTCTTTCTTGATTTAGCAGTTCTATTCTTTCCGTTACTTGTTTCATTATTATTATTATACAACTTTGTGTGTGTGTTTATATATATAAATATATATAATCTTTTAATTTTTTTATAGTGCTTAATATTGGCTACAGCTATTATTGTTATTATTATTATCATCATATAATGCATAATATGATATATTATATAATTGTGTGTTTATATATATATATATATATATATATATATATATATATAGACACACATTATTTTTTTATTTCTTTTAGAGTGTTCAATATTGGATAGAATTATTATTATTATTACTACAAATTGTATGTGTGTGTGTGGGTATATATATATATATATATACACACACATATATACACACACACACTATTATTATATATATTGACCAGCCCAATGGCTATTGGGTAGTGTTCAGTGTGTGTGTATATAAATATATATATACACACACACACACTATTATCATATATTGTATAATACTATACTGTGTGTGTATATATATATATATATATATATACATACACACACACACACACACACACACACACTATTATGTATTCTATAATACAATACTATGTGTGTCTGTGTGTGTGTACATATAAGAAGAACAAAAGTGATAAGATAAATATTTCTTTTATGCTGATTATTTTTTTGAAGTTCTCATTTTTTATTGTTTTATGCACAAAAACTCTTTTCTCCTGACACCGACCAAAGGTCAAAACTTGATGAAAACAATAACAACAAAAAAATCAATGATGTAAAAGTAACATTACTATTTTTCTTATAACTTTTGGTTAGTTTGGTTTCTTTGTTTAATGTCATATCAACCTTCATGGGTTATTGAATGCCAAAGTCATCCTTGTAGCAAAACAAAAGTGATACTATTTAAGCTGCAGCTGGGGAGATAATACTATTTAATCCAGAGCTGGAAGAATAAAATGCTCATACTTTTCTTAATTTAAAGGCAAATAACCCTTCATGGGTTATTCAATGCCAAAGTCATCCTTGTAGAAGAACAACAGTCATACATTTTAACTCATAGCTGGAAGAATAAGAGAGTTTATACTTTTCTTTGTTTAATGGCATATCAAGCTTCATGGGTTATTTAATGCCAAAGCCAACATTGTAGAACAAAAACATTGATACTATTTAACCCACAGCAGGGACAATAAGAGAGTTTATACTTTTCTTTGTTTAATGGCATATCAACCTTCATGGGTTCATCTATTGCCAAAGCCATCCTTGTAGCAGAACAACAGTAATAATGTTCAACCCATAGCTGAGAGGATAAAGGGGTTCATACTTTTCCCCAAGGGCATTAGTCCAAAAGTGAACATAATAGTGCGGTCAGAGTCTGAACTCACTTTGTAATCTGGCACCATAGCTGCAACACCACATGGACTCTCCCAAGAATCAAAAGATTTGAAATTATTACTATTGTGTGTAAAGTGAAATATTGTTTGTAAAAGATTATAATTAAATGGTATATTAAATGGTATATTAAATGGTATATTAAAATTAGTGAACCCTGGGGATAAGATTTTGTTATTCTAAAATTTTTTAGATCTATGTCAAATTAAGTAGAAAATTGTTTGTTTTAATATTAATCTTGCCAAAAACAGAGATACATGGAAATATCCAGATTATTTTGTATATTTACATTCAATTAAGATTTACACCCATTTTTGTTATTCTAATGGCTTTAGATTTTTGACAAATTAAGTAGAAAAATGTTTTGTTTTAATATTAGTCATGCCAAAAACCATGATACGAGGAAATATCCAGATTATTTTCAATACATTTCCATTTAAAAAAGGCTTACACCTTTTTTTGTGCAATGATAAGACTTATAAAATTTTAACTTCATATAACATGAGATTTTATATATGTATATCAACCTTCTTCGGCTATTTAATGTCAAAGCCATCCTTCTAAAAGAACAGTAGTGGTACTATTTAACCCATAGCTAGTAGGATAAGAGGGTTCATACCTTTCCAAAGGCATTTGCTCAAAAGTGAACGTAATAGCATGACTGGAGTTCAAACTTGCTTACTACGATTCCGCAGTCCAGTGCTATAACCCTTACAACACGAGAACAACCCCTGTTCATCTTTTATATATATATATATATATGAATTATAATTCTTTATTATATAAGACTATACAATGTGTGTGTGTGTATATATATATGTTGGTGTGTGTAAAAAAAAAAAAAAAAAAATTAGACCTAACCGATAAAATGAAACGCAGTTTCTTCCAGGCAGCGGTTGTGTCAATACTGCTATATGGATGCACTACATGGACGCTAACTAAACGGCTGGAGAAGAAACTAGACGGAAATTACACAAGAATGTTGAGAGCAGTATTGAATAAGTCCTGGCGACAACATCCCACGAGACACCAACTATACGGACACTTGCCCCCCATCACGAAAACTATACAAGTTAGACGAACCAGACACGCAGGACACTGCTGGAGAAGCAAGGATGAGCTCATAAGTGATGTACTCCTATGGACCCCCACATATGGCCGTGCAAAAGCAGGACAACCAGCTCAAACTACATACAGCAACTATGTGAGGACACAGGATGTAACCCTGAAGACCTGCCGGAGGCGATGAATGATAGGGAGAAGTGGCGAGAGAGGGTCAGGGATATCCGTGCTGGTTGCACGACATGATGATGATTATATATATATATATATATATATATATATATATATATATATATAAACAAACACACACATACAAAGTCTGTTTCGAAGAGTGAGATAGAGTGTGTAAAAATAGTTATCAACTTAATTACCAATCAATTTTATCTTCTTTAAAATTCTTCCCTTGGGAAGCCACAACTAATGAAGACATTGATCCCACTCAGGAGAATAGCACTAGAAATTTTCAACTGACTTGACCTTTCAGTCAGGTTATCACAACCTGTTGGATGTTCTCAACAGTTCCAACAACATTGCTGGGTTTGGACTTTAGCGAGGAGACAGGAAATCGTCACAAGGACTCCAATCAGTATCATAAAGGGACTGATACCACAGAAATATTGGGACGAGAGGAGTGAAAAACACATTCACAGCTGCAGGGTCACCATTTTTTAAAATGTTATTTGGGTTTATGGCATATCAACTCTTTTAGGCTATTTAATGCTAAATCATATATATATATATATATATATATATATATATATATATATAATATATATATATATATATATATATAAATGATTTTGAAACATAGTTTGTCCATTTTTGAAAAGTGTTGACATATAAGTCCAAATATCATGGACAGCAGTTATAACAGAACCCAATGCATTTATGAGTCATCTAGTAAGGATTAAAAATAGCCCATAGATTAAAGATTAGTAGATTAGTGTGTATACTAAATCCTTTCAGATAATCTGATCATGGGGCCCAACTCACCTTTTTTTCTTCTAAGATAAGCAGTTAATTTGATGTGGATTTTAAAATGACCACTGTAAAAAGAGGGATATTTCTTTTAATAAAGCATACAGTCTTATTTAAGGTTACAATAATTAGAATAATACCCAACAACCTCATACTGGGCTCCTTTTGCAACAGCAGTCTATGATTATATTGATACATTTATTTAGGAAGTCATTTATTAATTGATCGATTTAAAGACAGCAAATGGTCCCTGTGATGAAATAAAAAAGGTATTCTTACAACCTACAGTAATACAGTATGGCTACACTATTTGGTTTGGTTTCTTTGTTTTAATGGCATATCAACCATTGTAGGTTATTTAATGCCAAAGCCATCCTTCAAGAGAACAGTAGTGGTACTATTTAACCCATAGATGGGAGGATAAAGGGGTTCATACCTTTCCCCAAGGGTATTTGTCCAAAAGTGAATATAGAGTGAGTGGAGTTTGAACTCACTTACTACAATTTCCCAGTCCAGTGCTTTAACCACAATACCACAAAGACACCTGCTACACTATTTGGACTTTGAGGAAAAAGCTAGATAGGAACAACACAAGGATGCTGCATGCTGTTTCCTACAAGATAGCAGCTGTACAGTCACTCACCTCCTATCTAACAACCCATTCAAGGAAGATATGCTTGGCACTGCCAGGAGAAGTAAAGACAAAATCATAAGAGATATTCTCCAATGAAGGACTTGTCAAAAGAAATGAATGATAGGGACAGATGGCAAGAGAAAGTCAAAAAAATCCATGCTGACAGTACACCTTGATGGTTAAGGAATTATACATTTATTTCTACATATTTTGTCATTGTTTTTTTGCATGTAGTTATATGATATCAAGTATTCCTGTCTAATACAAATAATTTGCATATATTTACATAATATCATGTATTCCTATCTAATACAAATAATCTGCTAACAGTTCTATTTGACCGTTAGATGAGACCCTAAAAAGGTACAACTATTCTGGATCAGAACTGACCAGGATGTAATGGCAATAAAAGGTTCTTCATATTCTTCTGATTACCCAAACAAGAGTATCACCACCAGATGCAATTTAGTATCACACTTTGGAAGAAGCGGGGCACCTCGGGTGGTGTAATGGTTAGCAAGGTAGACTAGCAAACCTACACGAGTGAGTTCGATTCTCATTGGGTGCCCAATTCATGCGGCCTTGTGCTACATCTAAGCAAAAAGCTTAGTAAATTACCATCTCGGGTGGTGTAATGGTTAGCAAGGTAGACTAGCAAACCTACACGAGTGAGTTCGATTCTCATTGGGTGCCTAATTCATGCAGTCTTGTGCTACATCTAAGCAAAAAGCTTAGTAAATTACCACACTTTGGAAGAGGGTCTTACCCCCTCTTCAAAGGAATACAGTAAAGATTTTCTTAGCCCCACTGTCAGGGCAGTTATTCAAGAAGGATTGATGGATTCTGATTAATTAATATTTCATCATTAATTTCATAATTTGAAAGATTAACAATTTACATTCAATAAAATTGCAGACCTCAGCATATTTTATCATTAATTTGTTTGGTTTGGTTGAGTTTTAAGGCATATCAACCATTGTAGGAGGTGCCCGTGGTGTAATGGTTATCGTCGCAGGATATGGACATGGCGACACGAGTTCAAATCCTGGACCTGACTGATTGCATTTCACAAAGCACTAATACCCTTGGGAAAGGTATGAATCCAAATATTCTCCCTCCAGCTATGGGTAAATAGTAGGGCAGACTAGGTTCTTCAGCCTTGGTGAGGAAACTAGTCTAGGAGAAGGAAAACTCTGAATTCAAACCTGTTAAACTCCGCTTAAAAATTGACCTTGTGTCATATCCTGCCCGAGTGGAGGGGTTGGTAAATATGATCAACCATTGTAGGTTATTTAATGCCAAATTCTCTTTATACATATATATTAAATAAATATGATTTGTTTGGTTGGGTTTTGTGGCATATCAACCATTGTAGGTTATTTAATGCCAAAATCCTCTTTATACATATATATTAAATATATATGATTTGGTTAAGTTTCATGGCATATCAACCATTGTTGGTTATTAAGTGCCAAATCCTCTTTATACATATATATTAAATATATATGATTTGTTTGGTTGGGTTTTATGGCATATTAACCATTGTAGGTTATTTAATGCCAAATCCTCTTTATACATATATATTAAATATATATGATTTGTTTGGTTGGGTTTTATGGCATATCAACCATTGTAGGTTATTTAATGCCAATTCCTATTTATACATATATATTAAATAAATATGATTTGTTTGGTTGGGTCTTATGGCATATCAACCATTGTAGGTTATTTAATGCCAAATCCTCTTTATACAAATATATTAAATATATAGGATTTGGTTTGGTTGGGTATTATGGCATATCAACCATTGTAGGTTATTTAATGCCAAATCCTCTTTATACATATATATTAAATATATATGATTTGTAAACATATTTTGTAGATATACACAGTTAAATGATCAAACAGTTCTAATTCTAAAAATTCATGTCAACAAAGTTAAATGGTTCCAAGTTTTGCTATGTATCACTAACAATTCAATTAAACATCAGTCATTTGTTTACACACAGTCAAATGATCAAACAGTTCTATTTCAAACAATTCAATTTAGTATAAGCCATTTGTTTGCACTCAGTTTAAATGTCAAACAGTCCTAATTGATCCATAGATAGGACCCTATCCAGTGCTACCACCCCAGGTCTAAGAGGACCTGGGAGCAATGACAATGAAGGGGTACTCTGCATTCCCCAAAGCTCCAGCATATATATGCACACACACACACACACATATATATATAGCTTTAGCCTCAATGCATCTTGATCATTTCTCTTTCTGCCCTCTCTTTATTCTCTCTCTCTCTCATATATATATATTAAATATATGATTTGTAAATACATTTTATCCATACACACAGTTAAATGATCAAATAGTTCTATTTCTAACAATTTAATTTAGCATAAGTCATTTGTTTACACTCAGTTTAAATGTCAAACATTTCTATTTGACCCATAGATAGGACCTTATTAGGTGCTACCACTCTGGGCCAGATTAAACCTGACAGCAATGGTAATAAAGGAGTACTCTGCATTCTCCAGAGCACCAAGACAGGAGCCTCACCAGCAAATTGTTTAGTGTTATATCCAGGACATTCATTGGGGGTCTTACCCTTTTGTAGAGATGCAGTTGGTGTATTCTACAGTCCCAACAAACTGGGCTGTTTATTAATCAGTGATAAACTAAACTGGAAATTGTTTTATTCTCAAAGAGTATTTTTAGCGTATTGCTCTAATACAAATCTTGCTATGATGTACTATTTTTGCTAGGTTAAAGTTGCATACAAAGAAAGCAAATTTTTTAGGAGAGATTAAAATTAAAATAAATAGAAGCATCAATGACATAATGGATCACTTTTAGAAGAAGCCTATGGCTTGCCTATGTTGAAAGAGTTAAAAACTCTTAGTAAATCTGAAATGTAATCTTCAATGGCAGTGTTGCAATACATTAGTCTCAAGGGAACCTGACATAATTTAATGGTTAGTCCAAGTCTCACTGAATACCCTATTCTTCTGGCCTTGTGCCAAACTAAGGTTTGTTGGTTGGGTTTTATGGCATATCAATCCTTGTATGTTATTTAATGCCAAATTATATATATATATATATATATATATATATATATATATATATTACATATAAATGATTTTTAAACATAGTTTGTGGGTAACATTTTTAAACAAGCCAAAACTTATTTCTTTTGCATACAGTTAAATGGTTTCACATATAGCTATTTAACACTAATAATTCTATTTAATATTAATAATGTCTTTGCTCACAATTAAATGGTTTCAAGTGTTGCTATCTTACATGAATAATTCCATTTGATATCAATCATTCGTTTCAAGACTAACAATGCAATTTAACATCAGTCATTTCTTTGCACACAATCAAATAGTTACACATAAGATCTGTAAATGAATAGTTTTTAGGTAATTCCATTTTTTAAAAGTTAAAGCTAATTTATTTGCACACAGTTAAATGGTTTCAAATATTGGTATTTAACACTAATAATTCATCTATTTGCTCATAGTTGAAAGGTTCCAAGTATTGCTACATAATACCAACAGTTATATTTTTGCACACAGTTAAACGGTTTCAAGTATTGCTATTCAACACTTATAATTCTATTCAACATTACTTATTCAATTATACAAGATAAATGGTATATATGACTGATAAAGGAATAGTTTATCAGTAATATTTTTTAATGAGTTAGAGCTCATTTATTCACACACAGTTAAATGATTTCAAGTATTGCTATTCAATATTAGCAATTCAATTAAACATTATTTGCACACAGTTAAATAGTAAAACAGTTCTATTTGATCCATAGATTAGGACCCTACCATGTACTAACACTCCAGGTCAGAGTGGACCTGCAAGTAATGGCAATGAAGGGGTACTCCACAATCCCCAAAATTCTAGGACTGAATCCTCACCATCAAATTATTTAGTATCATATCCGAGACTCTCATGGGGGAAGGGGTCTTACCCCTTTACAGAGATGCAGTCTGTGTATTTTACAGCTCTAGCCGACTCGGCTGTTAAACTAAGTTAAGCTTAGTGAAAATATTGGTCTCAAGTTCTATGCTGATAATAAACTGATGATTTTGCAAATAAAATAGGATAGAAAGTTGAAAGATATGTAATTTGTTATTCGCCAATGACCCAGGAGACTGGGGTTCAGTCCTAGGTTGAGTCATACTCCAAACTTTAAAAATGGTACTTGATATCTCCTTGCATTATAGAGTATGTATCAAGGGTAAAGTGGAGCAATCCAAGGAAAGGAGTAGCACCCTTTCCCACGCCTCAGTGTAGTAGCTATTGAAAAGGAAGCCTTCGAGTCAACCTCAACTACAGTCACCAACTTAAATTTAAAATATTTGCCATTTGAATCAACTAGGATTATCTCCCAGAAAAATTATCAAATTCAAATGACTAATGTTGTTGCATTGAAAATAATACAAGCTCTTAATTTCAATTTAGGAAACCTCTCATCATTTTTTTAACAAAATCTTCAAGTCTCTAAAAACAAAATCGTTCTGACTGAATTTCTTGCAAAGAGAGAAGACTTACCCATCCTAAATCTCCACCAGAGGAGTAAGAACCACCCATTGAATAGAAATTGTTACTTGAAACCATGTATTCATTAATATCAGATACGAATACATGGTATTATGTAACTGTATGCAAATTATTTGTATTAGATAGGAATACTTGGTATTATGTAACTGTATGCAAATTATTTGTATTAGATAGGAATACTTGGTATTATATACC
The DNA here is from genome assembly GCA_963585895.1 of Sepioteuthis lessoniana. NCBI lineage: Eukaryota > Metazoa > Mollusca > Cephalopoda > Myopsida > Loliginidae > Sepioteuthis > Sepioteuthis lessoniana. The sequence goes on along the minus strand of OY757940.1, from coordinate 44,175,979 downwards.
TGTATGCAAATTATTTGTATCAGATAGGAATACTTGGTATTATGTAACTGTATGCAAATTATTTGTATCAGTTAGGAATACTTGGTATTATGTAACTGTATGCAAATTATTTGTATTAGATAGGAATACTTGGTATTAAGTAACTGTATGCAAATTATTTGTATTAGATAGGAATACTTGGTATTATATACCTGTATGCAAATTATTTGTATCAGATAGGAATACTTGGTATTATGTAACTGTATGCAAATTATTTGTATTAGATAGGAATACTTGGTATTAAGTAACTGTATGCAAATTATTTGTATTAGATAGGAATACTTGGTATTATGTAACTGTATGCAAATTATTTGTATTAGGAATACCTGATATTATATAACTGTATGCAAATTTTTTGTATTAGATAGGAATACTTGGTATTATGTAACTGTATGTAAATTATTTGTAATAGACAGGAATACTTGATATTATATAACTGTGTCCAAAACTTATGAAACAACTTCACAAAAAATATAAATATACAATGAATTCAATTCCCAAACCTCTAGGCATAAAATATGTCTATATGATTTGACATGCCCTTAAAATCAATCAACCTAAAAAAATATTTTTATTTTTGCCATTGTCGAGTTTATTTCTTTATTTGTCTTTTGTTGTTTTGTTTTTTTTAATTTGCAGATTTTGAGCAACAATATTATTTCCAACAGTGAAAAATATTCTTAAATAGTAAATGAATAGTTTGTTTCTTTTTGTTATGTTGTTGCTGTTTGTTTTTGTTTTTTTTTACGTAGTTATAGACACACTCAATTAGATTAATTAAGTACATTTGTTTTAGAATCAATCATCTTAAGGCTTACTTTTTTTAAGTAAAAAGGATGTCTCTCTCTTTTTTTTTTTTTTTTTTTTTGTTATTTATCAATTTCATTTTTTTTATTCATTCAGCAAATACTACGAGTTGGGAGTGAGAAAGTTTACAGTGTTTTTTGTTTGTTTGTTTATTGTTGTTGTTTTGTTTTTTAGACTATCACACCTGACCTGTATTTAGCATTTTACGTATTTATTTACAATGTTTTAAATAAAATAAACACACAATTTTTTTAAATTTTCGTTTAACTACAAACATAAATATCAGTTTTTGAAAATAAAACAAACAAAAAACGGGAAATCAAAAATATTACTTTAAAAATTTTAAGTTATTCAATTATTCAAAAATATATATTTATTAAGAAAACTCTACTGAAAACACAGTAGTAGTAACCACCTTTTCATGTAATACTTTTCACGGACCGCACAGATACTACACTCTGATCCAAGTGCCGATCCGTGCTTAAATAATCCCGTCATTTTTAAAGGTATCTTGCTAAATAGTAAATGAATTAAAAATGTAATTAGTTCTATAACAAAGCTTACATTTGTCATAATGTCTTTTATTTAAAAAATAAAATAAGGTTAAAAATCAACAGATATATAAATTAAATTCGATTTATTTCAAAATTATGAATAATCGAATAAGTTTTTTTCTGCCTTGAGACGACATGAAAAATATATATCAGTCTAATAATGAATAATAACAAAACTATTTGAACTGATAAATAATAACAAATATTTTAATTGAATATTCGATGTGGGGCGAAAAAAGGGTCTTAATTTTTGAGATACGTCAAAATAATAAATGAATAAAAGAAATGACATATCGAAATAAAAATTCTTAAAATGTGTTTAAGATAACAGTAAGTGGAGTGAATGTTATATATATATATATATATATATATATATATAATTAATATATTTATATAGTTTGCTATATTTATATATTAGATATTTACATACAAAGTGTGCTCAATATCGGTGATAGCTCATATATATATATATATATATATATATATATAGGTTTATTACGAAGAACAAGTACTTTTTAATCGCATAAATATGTTTGTTTATCGAAAGAACACAAAAGGTTTTATATTTTTAAAATAGTAAAAAAAATGGTATAAAAAAGTTATACATAGATGCTAATAATAATAATTATAATTCAAGTATTTCTAAATAACTGTTTTTTAATTTAAAAGAAAATAAAGAAAAAGATGTTCTTAGTTCAACAATTTAGATTTGCTTATTTTAAAGTGTAAATAAAACCAAATAATCAACAAAAAACACGTAAGTAAAAATGAATTTCAACATTTCAGACCTATCTATGAATTCACACATTTTGCAATAGAACCAAAAGAAAGAAATAATCAGCTCATAAAAATTAATCATAAACCAAAAAAGACATTTAATTTTTTTTTTTTTTTTTTTTTTTTAACGGAACATTCGTGAAATATAAGGGGGGCAAAATGGGTTTCTTTTGAGAAACGTCAAAATAATAACCAAAAATATTCCGAATTTATCAAAATAATATTTTAACTGTTTTTAAAGGTTCAAAATGACAGAATAAGAGTGTTTATATTTTTTGAAAAAACATTAAACAAGATGAAAAAAATAATAAAAACCGGTACGTTTTTTTTTTACAAGAAGAAACGATGCGTCATTTTTTTAAGCTAAATAGAATCGATCTTCGTAAGATTAAAGAAAAACCTAACTAAAAACAAAGATAAAAAAGCTCTAATATACATCATAAACATTTCTTTATATGTAATAGTAAATATATAAACAATTTAAGCAAATATAAGCAAAAGAAATCACTTCAAAAAAAGACAACGTTACCCCTTTTGTTTTTATACGGGTGCACAGTAGTAGCAGTAATAATATTTGGAAGAAGGCGGTGCACCGTCTTCCTTCCAGAGTTGAAGAGCTAAAGAGGAAGAAGAAGAAGCCGGAACAGAAGAAGAATAATGATGACGACAATCGCAAGCAGCACTCAAAAAAGATGAACGAAAGGGTGAAGAAAGTTGAGAAACGGGTGACACTGCCGATGTCTGTTGTAGTAAACAAGGTTTCTTCTTCTTCGTCACCATCTCCCCGTCCCAACCAACAGCCATGTTACCGTGCCACCAGGTTGGTTGTTGTTGTTCTTCTTCTTGTTGATGGGGGCCGCCACCTGGCGACAGGTGAAAAAACTAATCTCCCGTAACTCCTATCTCCCTTTACTTTTTAATTCTATTCTATTTTTAGAATTAAAAAAAATCCTAGTTTACTCACGCGGCAAATATCACCTGCTTTGAATTTAAAGAATTTATTGAATTATTAGATATCTCTTATCATATTGCACACCTGGTACAGAATATAATATTATAGTAAGAAATCCAGAGCCTGTAAATTTAAAAGAAATCAATCCATTTATTTAGTTTTTTTTTTTAATTATTTTTATAGATATACAATAGACACAGATTACAGTTTGGATTATGGATAAAGTTATTAATTTTTATAGTGACAGTTCTAATTATCTGTTTTTATTTATTCACTTATTCATTCATTCATTCATTTATTTTTGCGAAAAGTAAAAGCTTACAGTAAAAACTTTGCCAGGTATTACATGCGTGAAAGAGTTTTTTTTTTATAATAAAGGTTTGGTTTCTTTTTTTTATGGCATATCAACTTTCATGGGTTATTCAATGCCAAAGCCATTCTTGTCGAAGAACAGCAGCAGTACTATTTATCCCTAGTTGGTGGGATTATGGGGTTTATACTTTTCCTAAGGGTATTAGTCTGAAAGTGAATGCAGGAGAGCAACTAGCGTTTGAACTCTCTTACTATGATGTTAAAATCTAACAAGTTAGCCTACACTACTGGGACTCCCCTTGTTTAAAATAAATTATGAATGATACAAAATATTCAATTTAAATTTATTAAACAGGACTCAAGTTTAATTTCATATTGAGTTTTATTAGATACCTTGCCTAATCTATATTTTTTCCCAACTCTTCTGGTAAAGGTAGGATGTCAATCTTGTTAGCAGGATTGAGAATACACTGTCTGTTTCCCTAGCAGAGAGTTGAGACCCTCCTCCTCTCTCATGACAAAAAAGGGTATCCTGGGTATGATACTAAACTGCATCTGATGGTGAGGCTCCAGTCCTAGATATCTTGTAAATGTGAAGTAATCCTTAAATGCTATAACACTTAGGTCCACTCTGATTGAAAGTGGTAATACTTGTTAAGATCCAGCGTATGGGTCAAATAAATCTGATTAAAAATAATTCATATTCAACAAGAGTGTGTAAAAAAAAAAAAACTCTTAAGAAACAATTATACAAAAAATATAAATGTGAATCTACAATGAACATTATTCACTAATCTCTAGGTATAAAATAACCCTAAACAGGTTGACAAGCAATTAAAATCAATCAATGAATTAATCAATCAGTCAATCAGTCAATCAACAGGCAGGATGGGACACAAGATCAATTTTTAAGCTGAGTACAGCTGGTGTGAATTCAGTTTTCCTTCTCCTAAATAGGTTACCATACAGTTGTAAAGAAGAGATGATATCTCTCTGTATTGGAATGGACTGTTCTATTTGAATATAAGCAGTGACTAAGTTTGGCCCGGCAGCCAGCTTTCCCTTGCAAGACTAATTAATAATATAACGCAATCAACATATCCTTGAACAATAAAGCCCTTATCATTGTAGGTTACGACTCAAGTTATTATTATAATAACCCACCCCAGTAACATTACAATACATACCAATGCTAAAAAGCAGAGTCTACCCATAACTGTAGGGAGAAGAGTTGGATTTATACCTTCCCCAAGAACATTAACTCAAAATGAAAACAACCACATCCAAGATTTGAACATGGCCCACAAATTTCATTTCTTATAATGATAATCATTATATTACACTATCTTCTTTTCTAATAATGTAATGGTCAATGAGCTAGGCTAGCAGATTGTTACAAATGAATATGATACTCATTGGGCGCTCTCACATAGCTGGCCTTGTGCCAAATCTAAACTAAGGCTGTCGGTTTTTGAACATCATTGTTAGCATTTATAAAGATTATATACAATAAGATATATGTGGTCATACACTTCAAACAAAAATAAGAAAATATATTTGTTGAATTTCAAAGGTATGATTACATTACAAAACACTTTCATACATATAGAATGGAAAGATTTTATCATATTCAATATACAGTGTATACATTCAATATACAGTGTATACATATAGAATGTAAAGATTTTATTATATTCAATATACAGTGTATACATTCAATATACAGTGTATACATATAGAATGGAAAGATTTTATCATATTCAATATACAGTGTATACATTCAATATACAGTGTAAACATATAGAATGGAAAGATTTTATCATATTCAATATACAGTGTATACATTCAATATACAGTGTATATATATAGAATGGAAAGATTTTATCATATTCAATATACAGTGTATACATTCAATATACAGTGTATACATATAGAATGGAAAGATTTTATCATATTCAATATACAGTGTATACATTCAATATACAGTGTATACATTCAATATACAGTGTATACATATAGAATGGAAAGATTTTATCATATTCAATATACAGTGTATTTCAATCTTCAGATTTTCATGAGGCAGCAAAGGTTACATCCAAATATACAAAATGTTGTATAAGTAACATACAAATACACAAAGTTTGATTTAGTTTCTCGGCATTGTCATTGCCCAGTCGGCTAGGGCTGTAGAATACACAGACCATACCTCTGCAGAGGGATAAGACCCCACCAACAAGTGTCCCTGATATGACACTAAACAATCTGATTGTGAAACTCCAGTAATGCTGGAGCTTTGGGGAATGTGGAGTACCCGTTCATTGCCATTGATCCCTGGTCCACTTTGACCCAGGGTGGTAGCACCTGATAGGGTACTATCTCTGGGTCAAATAGAACTATTGTGTACTTATGCAAAACTGAATTGTTTGAAATAGAAATGTTTTGACATTTAACTGTGTGTGGACAAAACCTATACTTATACTTAACTAAATTGTTTGAATAAACAGATTAGCTTGAAATAGAAATGTTTTTCACTATCAGACTCATGCTAAACTGAATTGTTTGAAATAGAACTGATTATTTGTATAAAAATGGATTTGGAATTAATTAACCTACAAAGGTTGATATGCCATAAAACCTAACCAGCCAACCAACGGCATTGTTGGGTTATTTAATGCAAAGTCAGTCTTTTAGTAAGGATACGGGGCACTACGGAAAAAGGAAGGACAAACTTATAAGCAATGTTCTCATATGGACTCCTACACATAGGGATATCAGTGTTGCTTGACCAGTAAAGACTTACTTACATCAGCTTTGCGCTGACACAAGATGCCACCTAGAAGACCTACCTGGAGTGATGATAGGGATGGATGGTGAGAGAGTGTCAGGAAACTCCATACTTTCAGATCAACTTGATGATGATGATGATGATGATGGTTTCAAGTTGCTAATGATAAACATTTGAAAACAATTGTAGCTTTAAGTAACTATTCTTAATAATTCGCACAAAGTTTCCCTTGCCCAGTTGGCTGGGGATGCAGAATACACTGACTGCCCCTCTACAGAGGGGCAAAACCCCAACAATGAGTGTCCTGGATATGATACAAAACAATCTGATGGTGGTTCCAGTAATGCTGGAGCTTTGGGGAATGCAGAGTACCCCTTCACTGCCATCGCTTCTAGGTCCAGTCTGGTAGCATCTGATAGGGCTCTATCCATGGGTTAAATAGAACTAAACTGTGTACTTATGCTAAACTAAATTGTTTGAATTAGAACTGTTTGACTAAACTGAATAGCTTGAAATAGGAATGTTTTTGATAGGGTCCTATCTATGGGTCACATAGAACTAAACTATGTACTTATGCTAAACAGAATTGGTTGAGATGAAGCTTGGTGATTTTTATCATTAAGGGTTTTCGGACAATTGTCTTCATTTTTATTGTTATTTCCACAATGTTTCGGCCAATATGTCCAGCAGGAAACATGGCATAACAGTTATAGGTGTTGGTTCCCTAAGCTTCTAAGGAGACAATCATTTGGAGGTTGCAGGTTCAATCCTGACTGCAGGCAAGTAACAATTCAGGAATACTTAACACTTGTACCCGGTAGTTCAAAGTTCTGTGAAGGTTCCCAAGTTCAACAAACACCTGAAGAAGGCCAGAGGACATATCGGCCAAAATGTAGTTGAAATTACAATAAAGATGAAGACAATAGTCCAAAAACCCTTAATGATAAAAAAAAAAGAACTGTTTATATCTTTAAAAATAGATTTGGCATTAAATAACCTACAATGGTTGATGTGCCATAAAACCAAACTAAGGTTTCACTCAAATGATTAAAAGGTTTCAAGTAATTATTCCTGTTCAATAATAATCATTTGTTTGCACACAGTTATATGGTTTCAAGTTGTTAATGATGAATATCTGTGAACAGTGAACAATTCTAGCTTTAAGTAACTATTTTTAATAATAACAATTTGCTCACAGTTTCATTCAAGCAATTAGATGGTTTCAAGTAACTATTCTTCTCCTGAGCAAAACAATCATTTTCTTGTACACTGTTAAATGGTTTCAAATAGGTATACTCCACACTCCCCACATCTCTAGAACTGGAGCCTCACCATCAGATGCTATTTAGTGAGAGGTGGTGTCTTACCCCTCTACAGGGGATACAGTCAGTATATTCTATGCTCAGCTAACAGAGGGATCAAACAATGAAGATACAGCATATGATCCCATGAAATATACAAAATACACCATAGATTACATTCAGATATTACAGTTTAGCTATGCGGATATAAATATATAAATATATAGCAAATTATGAAACACTTTTGGTTTTATACTCAAGGATAGTAAAGATACACGTGACGAAGATTGTGATAGCCCAGTTGACTGGGGCTGTAGAATACACCGACTGCATCTCAGCTGAGGGGTCAGACTCCCACAATTAATATCCTAGATATGATGCTAAACAATACATGATATATATGTATAAACTGGATTTGGCATTAAATAACCTATAATGGTTGAGATGCCATAGAACCAAACCAAACCAAAGATTGTGATATTAAAATAGGCAAAAGATTCATATCTCCATTAAACAGATTTATAAGGCACATTAAGGTTTTTTGGTATGTGTATATTGTTTGGAAATTCTGAGATTTGTATCTGACTCCTTTTTCTTCTTACTCCATTCACTTGTTATCTTCTTTTTATCAATCGCAGCTGTAAAGGAATTAAGGACAGAAAAGGAAGAAGACAGGGATATCTTTGGACTCAAATTTCATTTTTTGGGGTTTATGAACTACTTCATGGTGAGGAATGTTTTCCTGAACCAGCAAAAATAACCATGCTCCTCAGTCAAGACATTTGAAGAATATCACGGAATCATTTTGGGCAAATTGTAAGTGAGTGTCCACCATGTGTCTTTGTGTTCAGTGGGTACATTCAGTAGAAGCTGCAATAAGCAGGAGACACAATGCACTGATCAGGCCTTAGCAAGCATGTGCATTCACACAGGCAGCCAAAAGAAAAAGGTGCATCTGTCTCAGTCTAGGTGGTGCAGGCTTCTGTGAGAGAGTTTCTCTTTGATGCCAAGAACCCTCTCTTTTTAGGCATGCACCGATTTTGCTTCCTGTAAGAGGCCTCCTGGAAAACTGTTACTTTTGCATTCATACATTTTTTTTTTGTGTTATTGTCTTTTTCTACTTCTTATTCAATCCCTACAGATTTATTAACTTCAACTGAAAAGCTACACCAAAGGGGAGACAGTCTAATATTGGTGCCTTATCCATTAATGTATCCATAACCTTCAAAGAACTCCGACTTTCAAAATTGACAACTAAAGATTTTCTGCTTATTTTTTTTTAGTTCATTTTATTTAGATCAAGGCTACTATAATACTAAGGTGAGTCAACAGTTTTGCAATATTTTAGTAATGAGTGGCACAATTTGGTTGCAACAGTGTTGAAAATTTTGACAATTTTCTGTTAAAACCAGAATTACAACCCAGTCAGCAGGGGCCGTTGAATACACTGACTGCATCTCTGCAGAAGAGTAAGACTCCCCCAAAGAGTGTCCTGATAATGGCACTAAACAATCTGATGGTGAAGCGCCAGTAATGCTGGAGCTTTGGGGAATGCTGAGTACCCCTTCATTACCATTGCTCCCAAGTTCACTCAGGCTCAAAGTAGTAGCAGTTGATAGGGTTCTATCTATGGGTCAAATAGAACTGTTCAACATATAAACTGTGTGCAAACAAATGACTTAGGCTAAACAGAATTGTTAGAAATAGAACTGTTTGATCATTTAACTGTGAAAAAAATGACATGTAATTTCATCAAACATCAATCTCACTTTAAGGCCGTCCCCTTAAAGTGAGATGGCTCCTTCTTGTTTAAAACACATGAACTCTATCTTATTTGTGTTTACATGGAGGTCAATACTTCTTGCTACTTGCTCCAGGCTATGCAGTAGGGATTTGGCTTTGGCAGGTGTATTTGTAAAAAGTGCTTGATCAACGATGTAGTCTGCATATGTTATAGTTACTACAGGATATCATTGGCTTCTTGTCTTTTTAGTGTAAAATGATTTCCTTTTACTAGATCTATTTTAACAAAAGGGCAAATTGTAGTTTGCCCTGTTACATTATGAAGAAAGAAAATATAGGAACGAAGACAAGAAAATATGGATGAGTTTCAAGAAGTTTAATGACAGCCAGAAAGATAACCCTTGTGCTGTGAGTTTGTAAATGGAAGAAAACAGTTGCGAATGATAGAGCCAGAATTAAACATCTAACCTTGAAGTTTCAAGAACCAGTGGGTCTAGGAGGAATGAATAAATGATGAAAGAATGAACTCTTAAAGGAACACTGGCCCAAAAGATGAATGTGCTCATCTCATGTTGTGATAGTCTGTTACTACTGCTGGAATCATCAAGAAGAGTCTGTGAAGAAGAGAGTCGCTCTGTCCTGCTCGAAAAATATGTGAGGAAGAGACTGAGAGAGCGTTTGCACAGCCTTTTATACTACCTGGGAAAGTCATCCGAGTAGAATGGCTTAAATCATCCTCATTGGACGAAAATATAAAATCGAAACCCCAATGGCAAAATGATTCCCGCTCTAAATAATAAACTAAGTCACTTGCAAATTATTTGGATAAGAAAGGAATACTTGTTTAGCAAAAGGGCAAACTGTAGTCTGCCCTGTTACATTAAGAAGAAAGAAAATACAGGAATGTGGACAAGAAAATATTGATGTGTTTCAAGAAAGATAACCCTTGTGCTGTGAGTCATACATGGAAGAAAACCGTTGCAAATGATAGAGCCAAAATTAAACATCTAACCTTGAAATTTCGAGGCCCAGTGGGTCTCGGAGGAATCAATAAATGATGAAAGAATGAACTCTTAAAGGAACACTGGCCCAAAAGATGAATGTGCTCATCTCATGTCGAGAAGAGTCTGTGAAGAAGAGAGTCGCTCTGTCCTGCTCGAAAAATACGCGAGGAAGAGACTGAGGGAGCGTTTGCGCGGCCTTTTATACTACCCGGGAAAGTCATCCGAGTAGTATGGCTTAAATCATACTCATTGGATGAAAATATAAAATTGAAACCTAAATGGTCAAAATAATTCCCGCTCTAAATAATAATTTGAAATTCTTTCTTTCTGCTACACTATCAATATTCTAAGTACATAGTCTTGGCTGATTATAAACATATATGGCATTGATATATCTCTTTTAAAAACTCCAGCAATAATGTCAAAGAAGTTAGTGTTTTTGGAGAGTATTATTATAATATTAACAGTCTCTCAAAAGAGACCATATGCAAGTAGTATTCACTCCATCTTCCCTCTGTGCATGGAATAAAATACTTTAGAGAAGTCTATGAACAATTGGTCTAGTGGTTAGAGTGTTCACCAATGGAGACCTTGGTTCAATCCCAGGTCGCGTCATACCAAAGACTTTAAAAATGGTACTTGATACCACCTTCCTTAACACTCAGCAATATAAGGTACGTATCAAGGATAAAGTCGAGCAATCCAGGGAAAGGAGTAGCGCCCTCCCCTATACCTCGGTGTAGTAGCTATTGAAAAGGGAGCCTTCTGGTCACCCTCCACTATGCTCGCCAACTTACTATGAACAATAGTGTTGTTGCCCAGTTACCTGGGGCTGTAGAATAGACTGACTGCACCTCTGTAGAGGGGTAAGACCCCCCCCCCAATGAGTATCTTTGATATGACACTAAACAATTTGATGGTGAGGTTCCAGTAATGCTGGGGCCTTGGGGAATGCAGAGTACCCCTTCATTGCCATTACTTCCAGGTCCACTTTGGCCTGGCATGGTAGCACCTGATAGGGCCCTATCTATGGGTTAAATAGAAGTAACGGTATACTTATGCTAAACTGAATCGTTTGACTAAACTGAATAGCTTGAAATAGAAATGTTTTTGACAATTAAACGATACTTACATTTAAAATGCGTACTTATGCTAAACTGAAGTATTTGAAATGGGACTGTTTTTTGATATTGAAACTGTACTTACACTAAACTGATTTGTTTAACTTAGAACTGTTTTGACATTTAACTGTGTGTAAACAAAGTCTTTACTTATACTAAACTGAATTAGCTGAATTAGAACACCTTGACTTAACTGAATAGCTTGAAATAGAAATGTTTTTCACAATTAAACTGTACTTACATTTAAAATGCATGCTTATGCTAAACTGAATTGTTTGAAATAGAACTGATTATTTACATAAAAATGGATTTGGTGTTAAATAACCAACAAAGGTTGATATACCGTAAACCCAAACAACCCACCAACCAACAATAGTGTTGCCTCAAGAATTTTTGCACATACTCCTTTGCTGATTCAACAGACTGTCAGAATCTTTGAAGATGTGGATCAATTTCTCAGAAAAATGTTCTCCTTTTTCCTAAGATTTTCTCAATTTCAGGTAGAATATGGTTGAGAAGGATGGCATTATAAAGCTTAGTAGCTATAGCAGTAAGCGTTATAGTTCTGTAGTTCTTAGTGATTCCAAGGTCACCTTTCTTGGAGAAAAGGAGGAAGCAGCCTCTTGTCCATTTCTCTATGGTGTTTTGTTTATTGCAAAATCGAAGAACTATGTCATCAAATTTTATTGTCTTCTCTACTTCAGGAAGTATTTCATTGAGGCCAGCAGATTTTCTGCTTTTAAATTTTTTTAGTACTGCATCAAGTTATTCCTCCATAAACTGGCCTAGTTTGATGTCTAGTTTACTCTTAAAAAATTTTTGATAACTTTATCAGTGACTTTAGGAGGGTTTTTCAAGCAGATTTTTGAAATGTTCTTTCCAGTTCTATAGTCTTTTTTCTTGGCTGGTAGCTTTTAGTTTGGTCTTCAGTTGCTCTTCCTTCTGCTTTGCTTGTCAGTAATTCTAATATTAATTGTCTATCTTCTATCAAGTTTTTTATTTCCTTTATTTGGCAAACCCATGTTTAGCCCATTTGTAAATATTCGTCAATTCTGGTTGATTGTTTTAATAATAAGTTGTTTCCTCGTGAGATTTAAAGGTTGACCGCAGGGGGGTAGAAAAAGAGGGACATATATGAGAAAGAGATTTGCAGCAGCCAAAGAGACAGTAAGAGAGAAAGGCTATTAGGGAGAAATTAATGGAAAGGTGAATAGGGGTGTTCCCCAAGTCTTGGTCAGGATAGCAATGGATGCCTGGGTTAAAAATAGAAATGTATCAGCAGCAAATTGGAGACAGATTCTGATTAGCTAGACAAAACTCAAACTGAAAAGCCTTTAAGGGGACATGGGATAGAAAGCAGGAAAAGAAAGACAGTTGGGGACGAGATGTGATGCTGTGAAGACGGCGAAAAATTAAGGCACACAAAATTGGGTGACCTCCGCAAATGAATCCTACACCTGCTGCAAAGCTGTGAAGATGGAATCAGCAAGCAAGGACGTGCTAGAACTACAACAGAAAGCAAGAAAGATAATATTAAGTTCTGTGTCTGCTCTCTCTCTCTCTCTCTCTCTCTCTCTCTCTCTCTTCACATCATTTTATTTCTCTCTGGCTAGCTAAAGCCGTGGACTCATTTTTCATACGCTGTTTCTCTCCTTTTGATGACTATTAAAAGGTGTAATAGAGAATAAACTTTTGTTTTAGTGAACCAAGACAGTGTTTTGTGTCCATCATTTTATCTCATGTTGAGATCACAACGATGGTCTGACTGAAACTTTAGGTGGAGTGCTACACTCATTGACCCATTAAAACTATGGTGGTACAAATGTCTATGTAGTTCTGAAACACTACAAGGATCTGTTGAGAACCATGGTGGTGCAAGCGTCTATTTGGTACCATAGTATTACAAACATCTATCTGACAACCGTAGCATTTCAAGGTGTCAGGGAGAGTACTACTCCTTTCTCTGGATTGTTCCACTTACCCTTGATCCATACCTTTATATGATGAGTGTTAAGCAAAGAGGCATCAAGTACCGTTTTTTCAGTCTTTTGTATGACTCAACCTGGGATTGAACATCAGTCTCCTGGACCATTGGCAAACACGCTAACCATTATGCCAATGGGCCAGTCGATATATATCATCATCATCATGTCGTGCCACTAGCACGGATATCCCTGACCCTCTCACGCCACTTTTCCCTATTTTTCATCGCCTCTGGCAGGTCTTCAGAGCTACATTCCGTATCCTCACATAGCTGCTGAATGTATGTTCGTGCTGGTCGTCCTGCTTTTGCCCGCCCATATTGTTATATAGTCATTTGCAGCGACACAACGATAAAGACGCAGGAAGGACTTCTTTAGAAAAATATTCACCTCTCACTTTATTGCAAGGGTTCGAAAGGTTAGCATGTGAGAGGATGCTGGAGACCGAATATAAACTTCATATTTTGACCCCACTGTTATGACCGTCACGTTGTGTCTTTATTGTTCTCCTGATGTTCTTTCTGAGGACCCCCTCGATCTGATGTGGCCTTCCCTACCACATCTCGTCTCTAACCCTCTGGGAGTCTGCTGGCAACTGCATCGGAGGTTTCTGAGGTCCCCCTCGGTCGGGTGTGGCCTTCCCTACCACATCTGGTCTCTACTGTCTGGAATTCTACTGGCAACTGCTCTGGGACCCAAACTCAACTGAGTTAAATAATAACTCAACGCCCACACGATCGCCTACTGGATCTTTGAAATCGAATGTTTAATCGTCATCAAGCGGAAATAACTGTCATGCAGTTCAGAGGTTACTCTCTTCCGGTGCATGATTGTAAAGGCAGAATGGGACCTTCACCTTTTCCCATATCATAAGCCTTAATCCGCCCACGCGATCTCTTTCGATTACTGGCCGTTGGAATGTGTCACTTCCTTCCGGTGTATTACCTTGGAATAGTATTTTTGGGCCGGGGCGAGGGGTCAAAATATAACAATATGTGGGGGGGTCCATAAGAGTACACCACTTATGAGCTCGTCCCTGCATGTCTGGTTCGTCTAACTTGGATAGTTTTCGTGATAGGAGGTAGGTGGCCGTATAGTTGGTGTCTTGTGGGGTGTTGTCGCCAGGACTTGTTCAAGATTGCTCGCAGCATTCTTGTGTAATTGCCGTTTAACTTCTTCTCCAACCGTTTTGTTAGCGTCTATGTAGTGCATCCATACTGCAGTATCGATACGACAACTGCCTGGAAGAGACTGCGTTTCATTTTATCGGTTAGGTCTGATTTTCATATGATCGATAGCCTATTGATGGCTGTCCATGCCTTTGTTAACCGCGTGTCGATGTCCTTTTCGGTTGATGAGACGCTGCTTCCGAGGTAAGTGAATTTGTCTACTCGTTCAAGAGGGGTTCCGTCTAGTGTGGAGATATCACCTGTTTGATTATAGCAAATATATTCCGTTTTGTGTGCATTAACATGGAGGCCAATGCCTGCGGCTGCTCGTTCCAAACTATGCAGTCTCGCAATTTCTTTGTCTAAGTTTGCAGATCTAGCATTTAAAAAAATAAAATGTCTGATGAAATAAATTTTATCACAAAAAATATGAGTGGTTTTAAAAGCTTTTTCTTTTATATGAAATTATTTTATATACATAGATATATATATTAAGTAGTTGCCCAATTGAAAAAAAATTTTTGATAAAATTTTTTTAAGTATATTTTTTTTAACTTCAAATTTTTATTTTATGTACCAGTTTTTAATTAGAGCAAAAAGTTTTTCTAAATACTGTCAAAACAAATTTAAGTAGTTTGACCATAAACGACAATTCAGAAGTATGAACAATCTCCAGAGATTCTCTTAAAATGGAAATATTCTTGCTATTATTAAGTAA
This sequence comes from Sepioteuthis lessoniana, assembly GCA_963585895.1. Classification (NCBI taxonomy): domain Eukaryota; kingdom Metazoa; phylum Mollusca; class Cephalopoda; order Myopsida; family Loliginidae; genus Sepioteuthis; species Sepioteuthis lessoniana. Next base: position 44,160,715 of record OY757940.1, on the reverse strand, counting down.
AGTTGGTGATCATAATTGAGGGTGACCCCAAGTCTCCCTTTTTGATAGCTACAACACCAAGGTGTAGGGGAGGGCACTACTCCTTACTCTGGATTACTTCACTTTACCATTGATCCGTACCTTATAATGCTGAGTGTTAAGCAAAGAGGCATCAAGTACTATTTTTGAGTCTTTAGTATGACTCAACCTGGGATTGAACCCAAATCTCCCTGGCCATTGGCGAACACTCTAACCATTATGTCAATGTCCGGTAAAATTCTACAAAATTAGAAAGAAGAGGAGCTATCAAAGTATTTTGACAAATGAGAAGACAGCTCCTTTGTTTTGAATTCAGAGTTTTTTTCTCCTCGACTGTTTGCCATACCAAAGTTAAAGAGCTGAGTCTGCCCTACTATTTGCTCATAGCTGGGTATGAAATAGATTTATTCCTTTACAAAGGGTATTAGTGCAATGTCAAATGTAAACTGATTCATTCAGGATTTGAATTCAAGTCATCATGTCCATTTTCCTCTGAAAGAACCATTACACCACTAGTGGCTCCTAATCTTACTGCTTGCACTAGAAAATAATAATGTAATGAACAGACGTCACTGAATAATCTAGCAACGTTCAAATCAAGTTGTATGAGTATTAGTTGGATAAAAAGTGTAGTGGGTGCATGTTATTGTTTAGTGAATATGTTATTCTCCAATTTGTAGCAAGTGAGAGTGAGTTCTCGTCCGTATTTTACGGGTATTACAATCACGTTTAGTTCCACCACAAATACAAAACAAATTTTACTAGCACGTAAAACAAATGGAATATGACAACAACGAACATTAAGAAACAAACAATTTAATATTCATAACAAAACAGGAATAAAAATAAATGAGAAACATAATGTGCGAGTGGCCTTTGTAGAAACACTGTTATGGCCTGTTAAATGAAAATAGGGTTGTTCACATGTGTGTGTTTATATATTAATAAAGTCTATCAAATAAATGATTCCATGGTTGGCCGAAGTAAGTTGGATAAAAATAATTGTCTTTACTTACATATGTGGGTATGTGTGTGTATATGAATGATGGACCGTAAGTATGGGTCCTTTGCTTTCATTAAGTCCACACGTGTGTTTTCTTAAGATTTTGGCGATAACATGTCGCATTGATTAAAGAAAGTCGTAAGCCTTTTTCTGTTGCCCGTTTCATGACCTCTAGTGAAAAGTCTTTTTGGGTTGTAGGCGGAATGACTTTTTGGCCATCGAAGAAATGAATTGAATGACCAAAAAACTGACCTGGTTGATTAAATTCTTCGTTATTTATACTTTAATTGTGGATCAAAAATAGTTTTATTGCAGGTCCTAAAATTTTAGCGCGTTGGCACTTCTTGACCAATCAGATTCGTATTTTTACTTATTTGTTTTAGAGCCTAAAAAATTTTCTATTAATTAGTTTCTGATCCGGATTTTCTAGAATGTTCTTATTCTATGTTTTTAGCTGATTGGTTGAAAAATATAAAAATGTAACTTCAATGCTAATGCGGTTTTGATCCAAAATTTCTAGAATGTTCTTATATATGTTTTTGTTGATTATTCTAAGGCTAAAAAAATGTGTATTCTATAAGAGTCCTGTGATTATAAACCATTCAGAATGTAACTTGGACTTAACTTCAAAATATCATAAAAGTCGTTCACCTGTGGATATTTACTTACTGTTTTAATATCCTTAACAATAAGAATATAGTGCCACCTGTTACTCTATATATTACTTTTCCTATAATATGTAAGAATACTTAAAAATGGAAAATAAAAGATATATATCAATATTTAGTTTAATATTGTTTACATTTTTATATTATTCAGTTGCTATTAGTTTCTTCTTACTCTTGAGTTCTAGTAATTTATTAGCCATTTGATTCTTTTTCTATATCATCAATGGTTTCACAGATACAGACATCTTGTTGTTGATGACAGAGAATTTTGGGCTTTTGAATTTCATAAAAGTTTTGGCTCTATTGGCTGAACCTACATTTCATATTGTTTAAGAAAATCAGTTAAAAATATTTTTTCAGAAAGAAGGGAAAAAGAGAGAACAGAACGAAGAAGGAGGAGGAGGAGAAGAAGAAGAAAGAGAGAGGTAGGAGTAAAGGAAAAAGAGACTGGGAAAGGAAAAGGGGAGAGTGATTTAGCTACTGCTGATAACCGGTGTAGACGCAAAATTGTTGCCAGTTTTAATTTTGTTGAATTATATCAAACAGCAGACATTTGTTAAAGATACTTTCTATCTTTGTTCAGAAGAGCACACTGATGAAATGTTTGCAATAATGTTAAAAACGATGTAGAAATGTAAGTATTACATTCATCATTGAAATAAGAGTAAGTTTCAATGATTTACTTCATCATTTTTTTTCTGAATAAATAAGTCATAAATTATGTAAAAATGTAATATTTACATTCACTATCCAGATTAGAGTAAGTTTCGGTCATTTACTTTATTTTTTTATTGAATTATTAAATCCCAAATTATTTAAATATGTAATATTTACATTCACCAGCCACATAAGTGAAAGTTTCAATCATTTGTTTAATTTATTAAAAAGGCTAAGTTTTACGAGTTATTATTATTATTTATTTTTGTTCAAAGATTTTTTCTTATTAAACTAAAACCAAATTCTTAACAGAGTCTCAAAAGCTTACCATTCTCTTGGAAGATTGGTAAAATCATCAACAACCTATGAGACTATCTTCACTAACCGTGGAAAAATTTCAACAATTTCTGGGACCTGTTTTTAAGAGTTGGTAGAGAATGGGGTAGAGAAAAAAGTTTGCAGAAATGAAAATGGCTAGATTGTAGAAGATTGCACAATTGTTCACGAATAAAAGATAAATAATTAAAATCTTTTCCTATCTGTTTGGTGAATGTAAGTATTACACAGACATATATCTCATTGTGTTTGGGACAAAAAAGACTAATGTTTATTTTTACCTTTAAATTTAAATGCAATGAAGACTTGTTTTAGTGAATATTATCGAATTTATTCCCAATGCAATAGTTATTTAATACATCAGCAGGCTATTTTTGATTCCTTTCTTATAAAAATGGCTATTTGACATTATCTGGACGTAAGTTGCTTTCTAAGTTCAACTTTGGCCCAGTCGGGTTGGGGCTGTAGAACACACCGACTGCATGTTTGCAGAGGGGTAAGACTCCCCCAACTAGTGTCCTGGATATGATATTAAATAATCCGATTGTGAGGCTTCAGTAACGCTGGAGCTTTGGGGAATGCAGAGTACTCCTTCGATGCCATCACTCCCAGGTCAACTCTGACCCAGAGTGGTAGCACCTGATAGGGCCCTATCTATCTGTCAAATAGAACTAAACTGTGTACTTATGCTAAACTGAATTGCTTGAGATAGAACTGTTTATATGTATAAAAATGGATTTGGCATTAAATAATCTATAATGGTTGATATGCCATAAAACCAAACCAACCCTAAATTAATGTGGCACAAGTAGGAGACACCCAGAGAGAATAGAGCTCATTAACGTAAACATTGTGGACGGTAATAAAATCACAGAAAAAAGTTAAAATTTAGACTAGGAAAGAAAAAGTCACAATTGTGGCCGGTCAGGGTTAAGTTTTGTAGAGAAATATTTTTGATTTGAGTCATGCGTAAAGGATTTATCGAGTAAATATTTTTGGGTTAAATTTTTTTTTTTTTCCTGTGACGTTTTTTTTTTTTCTTTTTTTCACCTAGATTCTATTTGGATATCCCAAAAAACTTGAAGGAGTAGTCCCATTCACTGGTCAGCCTGGGAGATTTTTCAGTAAGGTAAGTTTGTTTCTTTTTTCTTAAAAACAAAATTATTTTTCGAAAATGAAATGTTACGAAATTCATTTCAGCGGTTACAACACATTTCACTATTCGACTAAGGACTTCTCTCTCTCTCTCTCAAAAAAGAAGCGGTGTGTGTATGTGGGGGGTAGATTTAATATAATTACATTAATAATACTGGTGTCTCAAAATAGATGCAACCCATTAACATGATAATGATTAATTACTGAGACAAACACAATGACGGTCATTTAGAATACACCCTGTAAAAAATGCATCCTTTGAGCAAGAGACATCAAATTATTTCCGTTTAATGTTATTATATCAGCTTCCAGGACATGCAATCTTTTTTTGAGTTTCTTGTCTCAGTAATAAATTATTATCCTATTAAATGGTTGCATCTATTTTGAGACAGTTTTGAATAATTTTTGTCTCCAAATAAATAGTGACAGAAAATATTTTTCCTCTCTTGTCCAAGGCATTGTGATCAAGAATTAATAGTTGCTATAGTATATTATTTTCAAATCTGAAGCAAAAAAGAACACAATGTTATGAGTTACTATTCATTGTTTTTTATGGTTTGTTAGACTTTGTCGAATCTGTGGTCATTTTCAAAACAAACCATATAAAACAGCGTCCAGGTTTTTACCAAATCTCACCATACATGGCGAACATCATACTGAACAAAATCAAAATAGAAAATGGATAAATAAAAACAACATTTTTTTCACTCTGTGCCACCATACTTTTGAGAATCCTTTCCTTTTGCTTTTGCTTATCACTTTGTCTCTTAGCCCTTTCTCACCACAATATTGACAATTCTCAGTGACATCACATTATAGTCAATATCTTTCCATGAAACAAGTTATACCAAAACCCCTTTCACACAAACTCTTCCCCTACTTTTTTCTTATCAACTCCCTAAAATCTGTCTCCACTTTTAAAACAAAAATTTTTTTTAATGAAACCTGATACTTTTGACTTTAAATCCCTCCTAGTTTTCCTCCTACAATCATACCCTCTCCACCAGAATATCATTTCTCCTCATATGCTTTTAAATAGAAAAACTCAGAGAACAGTCTGTCTGAACAAGTTCGAGATGAAATTAAGCCGAACGAAATATTACACATCTAAATTTGAGTTAAGTGTTTGATTTATCCAACTTTCCACATATTTCTATCATACTGTCAGATTCACTACAAATCTATCTTTTCTATATATATATATATATATATATATATATATCGTCCTAATGATTTATTTAGGTGAAACCAAGGTAGATTTTTTTTTCTAACTCTGTAGGCATTCATACACACACACACACACAATCTATTGTATTGTGACTCAAGACTCTCAAATAGGCTGATCAAAGTCCCCTCTTCAAAATAAATGCCAGATTTAATAAATTTTATTTAACTGATATACTGCTTTCTATCAGCAAAGCCTACAATACACCAACTGCAGAGCAGATAGAGCCCCCTTATGCCTAAAAAGGGAGTTTCTTGGCTTGTTATTTGACTTCCTATGAGGTCAAAGTCAGTTTGATGTAGGGTGCTCCGTAGGAAACAAGCCTCCCGCAGAGCTTTTTTTTAATAGTTGCTTTGTTCTGTCGGCAGTCCCCTTCTGGGGAATCTCTTATACGTGAAGGCATGTGCTGTCTGGGTGTAAACCCCGCTCCTGGAACTAAGCTTTTATTATTTCTCACCCAGGTATGGTTGACCAGGATATGACACTAAACTGTGTCTGGTGGTGAGGCTCCGTTTCTGGATCTTTGCAGGGCGGTTGTGGTGTAATCACTTTTGTTGCCATCAGCCTCAGGTCTGCTCTGATCCAAAGTGGTAGTATTTGTTCAGTTCTATTCAAATAGATTTGATATAAGTGTTTAAAAAAAATGTACAGATAAGTTTTTGTACTGTATATAGTTGGGTGTAGTCCGCATGGGGTAATGGCTAACGTACTTGACTGAGTAAGAACTCCAGTTGTTCCAAAAGTGAACGTAATAATGTTCACTTTTGGGCAAATACTGTTGGGAAAGGTATGAATCCCCCTTATTCCCCCCCGGCTATGGGTTAAATAATATCACTGCTGTTCTCCTACATAGATGACTTTGGCATTAAATAACACATGAAGGTTGATATTCGTTTAAAAAAGAAATTAAACAAAACTCTCTAATAATATAATTGTTCGATTGATTACGGCATAAAATAACCCAACAAGGTTTAACATACTGTAAAACCGACCAATCCATAGCAGAAATAACTCATTTTTTAGTCACGGAATCGATTTTCTGTATTATTTAAAAAATATATTTATTTCTTGTTGATATGTGATTTTCATCACTTAGAATATTCGGACAGTTGTCTTCATTGTTATACTGACGATGTTTCGACTGATATGTCCTTCGGCCTTCTTCAGGTATTTCATGTCAAACTCGGGAGCCTACACAGAACCTTGAACCTAACCCTTTATCTAATCCATAGGAGTAGATTGTTCTGATTCCGTTAACCATGACTGGGTACAAGTGTGAAGCTATAGTAAATATTCTTTGTTATCTTACCTGTAGGTGGGATTGAACCTGAGACCTCCGCATGATTTCACTAAGAAGCACTTTCCAACCAAACGTCTTATTCAACTACAGCTTAACACTTTCCACATTCCCCAAAGCTCCAGAATTGGAGTTTCCCCATTAAGTACTTTAGTGTCATATCTTAGACATTCAGTAGTAGGGGGGGGTCTTATCTCTCGTGCAGAGATGCAGTCAGAGTATTCTACAGTCCCAGCCGACTGGGCTGGTTTTATATTGTTTAGCACGAGGAAATGTAAAACGATAATAAATTTCCTCTACTACACGTGTCCGAATTGTGTTCCTTATTTTCTAATAATTGTGGCAGGGACTTTAGGTACTCAGATGCGACAAATCTACGAAGACCAAATTTCATATGGTCGATATCAAAGCCCACTCGACCCTATTCCAAAACGTTATTTAAATTCAACCAAAAATGTCGTCTGCTAAGTGATGAAGAAAAATACACAATAATGTAGGTATTTATTTGGCTCCATATATAACAAGGTCAATTTAGTGTGGTGTACTCCGCTTGAATCGAATCGAAACTAAATTTGTTTAGTTCCATCGGCATTCCCTTTCAAGGATGCCTCAGGCGTCGAGCAAAAAATGTACAAACACTAATCGGAAAGAAAAAAGTCCGGCATTTGGATAACTATGCAAATTTTGTTAAAAAAGAAAAGAAAATCATTTTCAATCTGTCGATAAATTTAAAAATAAATATGTAGTCTAAGGAAATTGGAGGATACAAAAAAAGGACATTGAATTTGAAACTCTAATTTACTTGTTAGTATCATAAAAAGAAGACAAAAAAAAAAACAACGGCGGAAAATGCATTGTTTTATTAAATTGTCATGCTTATAAACTAGCTCGACTGTGGGGGCTTAGAAAATGCTGATTGTATCCCCTACAGAAAAGTATAGACACTAAACTGCATTTGATAGTTTGGAGTTCTGGGGTAGGTGGAGTAACCCTTCATTGCCATCGCTCCCAGGGCTGTTCTGATCCTGATGGTAGTATCTGTTAGGGTCCTATCTTTTAGTCAAATAGATCTGTTTAAAAATTAATCGTATTCGATAAGACCATGTGCAAAACTACCCGCCAAAAAACTCTTAAACAACTATCCAAAAATTTAATATGAACGCGATTCCATAACCGTTTGGCTTTAAATAACCCCACATAGATGGACATACCATTAAAATCAATCATATACTTAAAAAAAAATATTTTGTATTAAAATGTTACCGTTTGTTTAGATTTCATTTAAGTCCCCCAAATCAGTTTCCATATTGTACATAATGTTCTGTGACGTCATACGTTATTGTGTACATTTTTTCTCTTACATTTTGGCTGACAATTATTCATGATTTGTTCTTCTTGACAAACGACTACATATTGTAATATATTAACCATTTCAAGTTATAATTCATTTCTAAATTTTACTGGTTTTAAAGTATCGCTTATCTAAATTTGAAACAAATTTATATGATGTATATCACTGCTGGGCCAATTGATGTTAAATTCTACCGTAAACAAGTCTCCGTATTTGGCCTGTCTGATCAGGTTAGTATGTCTGGAAAAGAATCAACTCCATTGCCGAGGCATAGAATAAACTGTCTGTATTCCCCTGCCGGTATGGTCCGGGAAACCGGGGTTCAATCCCAGCTCGAGTCATACTAAACACTTTAAACAAATAGTACTTGATACCTCCTTGCTTAACACTCAGCATTATAAGGTACGTATCAAGGGTAAAGTGGAGCAATCCAGGGAAAGGAGTTGCACCCTCCCCTAGACCTCGGTGTAGTAGCAACTGAAAAGGGAGCCTTCGGGTCGTCCTCGACTACAGTCGCCAACTTTACTTTATTCCCCTGCAGAGGAGTATGACCCCTCCTCCAAAAAAGGTAATGTGCGTGACATTAAACGGTGAGGTTCGTTTTCTGGTTTGTGCGAAGTATCACTTCATTGCCATTATCCCCGAGTTCACTCTGACCCGGATTGGTAGTACCTGTTGAAGTTTCCTCTAAGTGCCAAAGAGATGTTCGAAAATTATTATAACACTTGATATATTATTATTATATATTATATTATTATTATAAATCATTATTAATACTTGATATATAACTTGGTATAAATTATTTATATTAGGAATAATTACTTGAAGCTATTATTGTTTACTAAGGATTATCATTATTATTAGTTACAAATGATTATTATTAGATATAGTTACTTGAAATAAAATAAGTAAAAGTAAAGTTGGCGACCCAAAGGCTCCCTTTTCAATGACTACAACACTAGGATGTTGGAGAGGGCGCTACTCCTTTCCCTGAATTGCTCCACTCTAACTTTGATACATACCTTATAGTTCTGAGTGTTAAGCAAGTACCATTTTTGAGTCTTTGGTATAACACGAGCTGGGATTGAACCCTGGTTTCCCGGACCATTGGCGAACACTCTACCTACTTGGTCAAATGGGCCGCTATTGAAACAATATAATTATGTATAAATTATTAATATTAGATTGAAATACTTGAAACCATAACTGTAGATTATTATTATTATTACATCAGAATACATGAAACCATATAACTTTGTAAATTATTAGTATTAGATAGGAATACTTGAAACCATATAATAGTAAATTATGAGTATTAGACCAGATTACTTGAAACCATGTGTGTGTAAATTATTTGTATTTTTTCTGAATATATGATATCATATAACTGTACAAAAAATGTAATATAATGGCGGAGGGATTTCGTTTTATATATCTTGCCTTTCGGTTTAGTTAGGATGAGAACCTTTCGCTTAGTGCATGGGTCAGTTAGGTACAACATTAACGCAAGTATTCACATGCGCGCGGAGAGGATGTGTCATTCAGAGATGTCAAAATAAAAATCCCAGATAGGAAATGAGACCAGGAGGTGTGAATGACGTCATGCAAACTATATAAAACTAGTCTTGAACCCTTCGTCACAACACTAATTATTTTCTTATCCAGAGTGGGAGTAAAGTGTTTACTCATTTAAAAAAACAAACTTAGTGTTATGGTTATCGTCATAGGATAATTGGTGATCCGAGTTCAAATCCTGGACAAAGCGGTTTGTGATTTACTTTGTGCTAATGGCATTGAGAAAGGCATAAATCTACCTCATCCTCCTCAAGCTTTGGGAAAAATAATAGGGCAGACTGGCTTCCTTAAGGCGACCAGTCTATGAGAAGGAAAAAGGAATTCAAATCAGTTTTAAATAAGTAAAAAGTAAAGCAGGCGACTGTAGTCGCGGCAACCTGAAGGTTCCCTTTTTAATAGCTACTACACCAAGGTGTAGGGGAGGGCGCTACTTCTTTCCCTGGATTGCTTCAATTTACCCTTGATACGTACCTTATAATGCTGAGTGTTAAGCAAGGAAGCATCAAGTACCATTTTTTGAGTCTTTGGTATGACTTAACCTGGGATTGAATCTAGGTCTCCCAGGCCATTGGTGAACACTCTAACCAATACTCCAGTTTTACTCTACTTAAAAATTGACTTTGAGTCATATCCTGCTCATAGTTGAGAGGTTGGGTAAATACTCAGTTGAGATGATTGTGAAGACACAATTTTGTATATAATTGCAGGCCATAATCGTTAAACTGACTAAGGCATAAAATAACCTCAAAAGGGTTGACATACCATAAAATCAACTGACCAACATTTAGAAGACAATTTTTAATTCATCAAGGCAACAGCACAGATTCCTTTGACGCTCTCTTGCCATCTATTGACTATTACTACTGCTGCTAAGTCCTTTAGACAATACCCAGTGTCTAGACAGAGCTGAAGAATGTAAGTTTTGACTGGTCAACCAACACTGGTGTGTCCATGTATAGGAGTCCATAGAACATTGCTTACTAGTTTGTCCTTATTTCTCTTGCGGAGTCTTGCTCGTCTTACTTGGATGGTTTGTGAGATGGGAGGCAAGTGTCCATGCACCTTCTGTTTTGTAGTCTGCTGCTTCCAAGATTTGGTCAAGACTGCACACAGCATATTCTTATAGTTCCCATCTAGCTTTTTCTTCAGGTATGTCATAAAAGTCCAAGTCGTGCAACTATATAGTAGTACTGACACAGCTACCACTCAGAAAAATTCCTGTTTCATTTTATCAGATCAGATTTTCAAACTGTTGTTAAGTTGTCGATGCCAGTCCATGCTTTACTTTTGCATATATCTTCATCACTTTCAGTTGAGATATTGCTACCTTCAGAGTCTTGCCATATAATGAAGACATGGTCTCTCTAACTTGAAAGATTTGAATAAGCATGTATCCCTAAGAGTCCAGGTATGCAAAACTTACTAAGCTTATTCAGTATGGAACTAAAAATAGTTAAGCATTATTTAAATTGTATTATATAGCTTATTAAGGGAAAAAATGAATTCATGTTTCTTGTAATGAAAACTTTAAACTTGCCAGCAGAAAAACATTATGTACTCCTGATATGTGAAATTCACTTTGCAGTAATCTTTCTGCAATAAAATGATATGACACTTCCCAATAAAATATGGAGTAAATTTAGATAAATCTACAGAAAAAAAATTCACTGACTTATTGTGACAGAGAGAGACACCCCTCCAGGTGGATTTATTAATTATCGGTTCTAAGGGATTGAAATGAATTTACTAATTAAATGGATAGAAGGGTAATTCCAGAAACAATTTTTTTTTTTTTATATACTGAGAAAAAAAAAAGGAATTTCCTATTTTTTTCCTTTTGGAATAACATTTCTGGGGTTGAGTTAGTTTGTTAAGTGAGGTGATGGATCGAGGTAGTTGATGGATGGGTTCGTTAATTAAATCCTATGGTGAATGGGATTTTGGGTGGTCTGAGGACGAAATCCAGACCCAAGGTCTGAGACAAGATAAGTTGGTTTTGCCTGACTCAAGGGATTACTGGCTGTGGAAAACTCAGCGGGGAATCCAAATTCATTCTTAGTACCACTTGAAAAGCAGTCACCTGGAGAGTTTCAAAGATTATGTGAAAATGCATGGTGGTTCAAGTGATTTTCATATTATAATTCATGGGTGGGGCAAAAAGTTGTCAATACTCTGCCTTACTCCATATAAGTAGTTGGCAGAGGAGACCAAAGAGAGTCCAGTCCGAAGCAGCAGAGGGAGAGAGACTGATATTTTTTCGGCAGTCAGACATTTTTTGGCAGAGTCCAGAGGAAAGACAGGCATTTGAGTGGTCAGACAGAGACTCTGAACGCTGCGAAAATGACTTGTTGAATCTGGCTGGTCTGATCAGAATCAAGAGATGGAAATAGAATCTTTGCGAATCTAGATAATTTTGTCAACAAAGCTGAGAAAACAAACCTCTAAGTCAATGTGTCTGTTACAAAGATCCATAGTTGTCTTCCTTATACTGTCTGGATAGATCAGACTCATTCCGCCTTTTTTTTTTACCCCCTCTCTGTCACTTCCATCTGAACAAGTGAATCTCATGTAACCTTTTTTGTACTCTACGTATTTGTATAAATTCTTTTGTGGTGAGATAAAGACAATTGTGGTTGCGGCAAGAACTGTTTTCTTCATAAATAGCGATTCCTTTCGGCATGGAACCCAGCCCAATCAACTCCCACATTTGAACTGCTCCAAGGGGACCAGAACACTGCTGTTCAGATCAAGAATTCACAATGTGGCAAATAGTGGTGGTTCCTTCAGCTCAACAAAGGGAGCCCGTGTGATTTTATTTCAGTGATAAACTACCAGAGTAGACGAGATACAGTGGTTGGCGGCTGAGTTCTTCGTCAGACATTCAGTCTCTTTCTGCAATAAAAGGATAGGACAATAAAATATGGACTAAATTAAGATAAAAAATACTCTGCCCATTCAGCTGCTGCTGATTTTGGGAAAGACAAAGTGGTTTAATATGTATAACATTTTCAATATTTTTTGTCTGCAGTAAATATTTAGTTTTAATAGAATTCATTACTTATAATGCTTGAATGGTGACATTAACCTAAATAATTTCATTGAAACAGTTGGCTGGGGCTGTAGAATACACTGTATGCACCTCTGCAGAGGGGTAAGACCCTCCCCCAACAAGTGTTCTGGATATGACTCAAAACAATCTGATGGTAAGCTTCCAGTGATGCTGGGGTTTTGAGGAATGCGGAGTACCTCTTCATTGCCATTGCTTCCAGGTCCACTCTGGCCCGGCGTGGTAACACCTGATAGAGCCCTATCCAAGGGTTAAACAGAACAAACAGCATACTTAAGCTAAACTGAATTATTTGAAATAGAAAAGTTTTTGACAATTAAATCGTACTTACATTTAAACTGTGTGCTTATTCTAAACTGAATTATTTAAAATGGAACTATTTTTTGACATTGAAACTGTACTTACACTAAAATGATTTGTTTATATAGAACTGTTTTGACATTTAACTGTGTGTAAAGAAAATCTGTACTAATACTAAACTGAATTAGTTGAATTAGAACTGCTTGACTAAACAGAATAGCTTGAAATAGGAATGTTTTTCACAATTAAACTGTAATTATATTTAAACTGTGTACTTATTTTGAACTGAATTGTTTGAAATAGAACTATTTTCACAAACTGTACTTATTAACAATTAAACTGTGTACTCATGCTAAACTGAATTGTTTGAAATAGAACTATTTGTGTAAAAATGGATTTGGTGTTAAATAACCTATGAAGGTTGATATGCCATAAAATCCAACCAACCAACTAAATAATTTAGTAAATATAAATTACTATAATGGTATAAGCTTTTTTTTTTTAATCCATTAAATTTTGCTTAGAAAGTTATATTCATAGGTTAATTATTCTAAATGTAAACACTTGTCTGTATATCAATAAAAATTAAGATCATAACAGTATTATTTGCTGATTCCAGTATATTTTTTACGACATGCCATTGCAATTAATTATGATGATTTAAAACTTGTGTATTTTCTCAAATTCTTTGATTATAATGATATGTAAATTTAATGAAAATTAATTGCATGATTCTTTGCGAATGGGTGTTGATTTTTGTAATGTAGAAACAGTTTGATATGAAAAGAGGCTCAGAGTTGAGTTTATTTAACGCAGTATGCACTGACAGATTTAGTATCACTTAAAATGAATTATGTTCTTATTAATTAAATGTTTGGAGTGGAGATTGTCTCTGAAGGTGGCATTAAGAAAAAAAATCTGCATGGCAGTCCTCATACTAATTTACATAGGAGTAGTACTGGTTGGAATTTGGCCTATTGTCAATGTGGGTTTGAGGTGAGGTAGCCATATAACACTAAGATTTTCTCTGTCAAGGAAAACACTCTTGACTTACAAAGTGAAAAAGTTGGATATTTGGATTTGAAAATTGTCAGTACTGACATTTTTTTATTATCATTACCTCCTTTTGAAAATGAGTCTCTGTTGTGTAATGGCTAATGAGTTGGACTGCAATATTGTAGTAAGCTATTTGGACAGCTATCAATAGGCTATCGATTATATGGAAATCAGACCTAACCGATAAAATGAAATGCAGTTTCTTCCAGGCAGCGGTTGCATCGATACTGCTATATGGATGCACTACATGGACTCTAACAAAACGGCTGGAGAAGAAGCTAGACGGCAATTACACAAGAATGCTGTAAGCAATCTTGAACAAGTCCCGGCGGCAACACTCCACAAGACACCAACTGTACAGCCACCTGCCTCCTATCATGAAAACTATTCAAGTTAGACGAACCAGACATGCAGGACACTGCTGGAGAAGCAGGGACGAACTCATAAGTGATGTACTCTTATGAACCCCTACACATGGCCGTGCAAAAGCAGGACGACCAGCACGAACATACATTCAGCAACTATGTGAGAATACGGAATGTTGTCCTGAAGACCTGCTTAGGGCGATGAACGATAGGGAAAAGTGGTGAGAGGGGGTCAGGGATATCCGTGCTACCAGCATGACATGATGATGATGATGATGATGATAGTTTATTATAACTGGTATAAACAGTTATCCTTTCCTCCACAGCTAAATGGACTGTTCCTAGTAGCAGCATAGATTTGTATTCCCTCCTACTCAAAATGGATTAAACCATTAGACACTACTTAAAATGTTATGATTTATTCCTGATCATTTCACTCTGCTATGCTGGGCACCTTTGGTAGTGTAGTGGTTAGCAAGCTTGACTAGCAAACATACACAAGTGAGCCCGAGTCTCATTGGGTGCCCCATTCATTCGGTCTCATGCCACATCGAAGCAAAGAGCTTCATAAATTACTTTCACTCTGCTATGCCTTCAGGCAGGCCACCTGGCATTCGTGCTGGGTGGTTAGAAATCTTTTGAACACCTGGTTTTATCTGTTTTGCAGGATTGAGTTGATTGTTCAGCATCTGAGACATTCCATGAGATGAATGTTGATGGAGCTAAGTATTTTTTGCACTTGTTATGCATGAGTCTCAATTTTGTGTATGGCTCCCACTATATAATGGCTTTGTATTGCATTCTGGCTAGGTGAGAAGTCAGATGAATACCTTTCCTCTGGGCTTGTCCATCTAGCATTTGTGCTGGATGAGTAAATTGATTCATTGTCTGGTCTCAAATGGTGTTACGCTCAGGCTATACCTGCTTAGCAGGGTTAAATTTATTGCTCAGGGCCTGATACCCTCCCCTCCAGAAGCTGTGTATGAGTTACAATTTGTACATGGCTCCCCACAATAAAAAGACCTTGTATCATATATCGACTCATTGCTATCCAAAAACAAGCCAACAGAGGTCGAGAATGGATTTCTGAGACAGTCATGTGACACCTTAAGATCCACTATTGGACATACCAATTCCCTAAGATATTTACTTTATCTCTAAATGCTATTTCTAAGTAGTTGCAATTTTTATCAACACTGAGACATGTGAATAAGGGGAAGTAACTATGAAGTTTTTCTCATACTAATTAAAAAGGTTGTCTTATTGACATGCATTACTTAGGGCTGGCATTTGATATACACAAGAATATTACAACAAATTATTGCTTTCTAGAGTGCCTAAAGAAAAATTACATTAAATTGTTACTTAGTTTTATTGCCTAGACTCGGCATATAGTATAAAATTAAAAATAACGCCCCGATTTAAATAATTTGTTTAGAGTTCTCTCCCTTAAAGAATAAAGATATTTGAGTTATCTCCCATAAGTTTTAGTAACGATTATTTCTGCACTCTTCTGCTCATATAATTCGTTCGATCTTCACTAACCATTCTGCTGTTGTAATTCTGTGAGTAACGAAGTTGAAAATACTAATATATATATATATATATATATATATATATATATATATATATATATATATATTTCTCAGTTTCCCGTGTAGGCACCATCATCCAACAAAACAAAGGATTGTGTAAAAGCAGCACCCTCCATTATAACCAGACACAGCTCCGTGTGATGAGTTGATCAATAGCCATTTTTGTTTAGTTACCTCCCTTTCATTCCATTTGCAAGAGTTATTCAGCTTTAATCAATTACTTCTCGGCGAGTTGTTCAATATTTAACTGTTAAGAAAGGTGTCACTTTTTTGTTTGTTTCTAAATTCTGTTGGGATCTGGAAACTTATTGAATGTACATCATACTTGAATTACTTCTAAAGGGTATTCTTTGCATTTTGAAGAATCAAGTTGTCCTCCCAATGTTTTAACCTCAAGGATACCAGCTGTAGAGAAATTATTATTGTGGTTGAACATGATAGACTTGAAGTGGTTAATAGTTATCATCTAAATACATTCAAGATTTTTGGACTATTGTTTTTATTGTTATTTTCACAATGTTTTGGTTGATGTGTTTTCCAGCCTTCTTCAGTTGTTTCTTGTCGCACTTTAGGCTGGAGAAGGCCTAAACAAAACTTCAAACTATGTCCTTTTTAATCCATGGGTGTCACTTGTTCTGATTCCATTAACCATAACTGGGTACAAGTGTTAAGTGTTTCTGTATTGTTACTTACCTATAGTCAGGATTGAACCTGCCACCTCCAGATGATTGTCACTTAGAAGCTTAGGGAACCAACACCTATAACCATCACGCAATGGTTGATTGCTGGACAGTTCAGAGTGAATTTCTAGGACTTGAGTTTATAAGTCCATAATATTCACTCTGAATATTTGGGACTTATAAACATTAGTCTAGGAGGTGCCCGTAGGAAATGGACATGGTGACACAAGTTCAAATCCTGGACGAGGCTGATTGCATTTCACATAGCACTAATACCCTTGGGAAAGGTATGAATCCGATTATTCTCCCTCCAGCTATGGGTAAATAGTAGGACAGACAAGGTTCTTCAGCCTTGGTGAGGCAACTAGTCTAGGCAACTAGTCTAGGAGAAGGAAAACTCTGAAAAATCTATTAAACTCTGCTTAAAAATTGACCTCGTGTCATATCCTGCCCGAGCGGAGGGGTTGGTAAATATATATAAACATTAGTCTAAAAACATTGAATAATAAAAATCAAGGTTCGTCTCAGAAATTCAGACAACTAATATAAATACAATTCATACAACTAAAGTTTTAGTAATGCTGGAGCTTTAGGGAAAGTGAGGTACCCTTTCATTGCCATTGCTCCCAGGTCAACTCTAGCCTGAATTGGTAGCACCTGAAAGGGTTCTATCTATGGGTCAAATAGAACTAGACTATGTACTTATGCTAAACTGAATTATTTGAAATAGAATTGTTTTTATATTTAACTGTGGTTAAACAAAAAACTATACTTATGCTAAACTGAATTGTTTGAAATAGAAATGTTTTTACATTTAAAAATGACTGATGACCCAGTCAGCTGAGGCTGCAGAATACACCAACTGCATCTCTGCAGGGGGAGGAAGACTCTCTCAATGAGTGTCCTGGATATGACACTAAACAATTTGATGGTGAAGCTCCAGTAATGCTGGAGCTTTGGGGAATGTGGAGTACCCCTTCATTGCCATTGCTCCCAGGTTCACTCTGGCCTGGAGTGGTAGCACCTGATAGTGTCCTAATTATGGGTCAAATAGAACTAGACTGTGTACTTATGCTAAACTGAATTGTTTTAAATAGAACTGTTTATTGTATAAAAATGGATTTGGCATTAGATAAACTACAAGGGTTGATATGCCATTAACCAAACCAATCAAAAAGTTTTATTGTTGGAGCAAACTAAACAGAAAAGAAAATACATAAAAGAATAAGATACAAAGTGTGTTGGGGTTATGAAGATTTGTTGTTGGTTATTTGGTTTTTAGGGTTTAGATATCTGACTCCGTTGGTTTTCTTCTTACCCCATCTTATTTCATTGGTGTCTTCTAATCTGTGAAGGCTGCAAAAGAAAAAAAAGGGAAGGAGACGTAGATAGGAGATACTTTTTGAATTTCAACTTTATTTTTGGGTTTCATACTGCTACTCTGTAGCAAGGAATGTCTTCCTGGACTATTTGAGAACAGTCATTTTTCCCGAATAAGGTATTGAGATGCATTAGTCATTTTCGGTGGTTGATATGTTCAAAGTTGATGTTTTTATAGTGTTGGTTTTGGCAGTGTCAGCTCACTGGCAGCAGACATGGCATCAGGCTACCAAACATAATTAGCTGTATGTTTGCTGCAAGTGGCCGCATGAAAGAGCATGTGTTCTGGTGGAGGAGGCTGACATGAGGTTGAATTTCTCCTTTGCATAGGGATGGTTCTTTTTTCAGAGCATGTGTCACTCTCACTTCCTGTCCTGAACTTCCGGGAAATTTTGCATTTCTTGAACTTAATTTTCTAATCACTACAAGTGAATGAACAGGGTGTATGTAGAAAGGTTCTTTATGGTGTGTATATGTGTATATATATATATATATATTTGTCAAACTAATAAAAGGGATGATAATTTGTGAGAAACTTATATATTTGAGAAAATTTCCTTTAGATATTGGTTGTGTGGAAGTAGAGATAATGTCTGTATATATGAAAGTAAGTTTATGGTATAGTGTACTATTATTATCAATGTAATGAGGTTGGTTGGCAATGAACATTCCTAAGAGGCAGAAACATGTGTAACTATCTGTGAAGAAAGAAGGCGTCTTTGCAGCTTTGATTTTAATATCAAAACTCTAGGATAATGGAAAGTGAAGTTTCCTACAAGTTATGTGATGAGTGTTGCAAGCAAGGGAGTTAATCTCATAAGTCCAAAATATTCTGTCTGTGACACTGGCAAAACATTAAATAAAAAACAATTTTACACTGTTGATCCTATTTTCTTTCTTGAGGCAATTCCTTTTTAATTGAGCTGAAAGATATTTTATTCTTTTCCATGAGTTTCTATAATATGAATAGAGGAAGACACAAGTGCATTATGTTCAAATATTACATCCTGTCATCACCTCAGATATATAATAGACTATTCCATTTTGATGGAGGGTAGAAAAAGAATACACTACATGTCAGAGAAAAAGGAAGAAAATGTAAGTAAAGAAAGACTGAAAGAAATTTAATATTTATTAATATCTATTTATTTCTATATAAACTAACAGGATAAGACATAAATGCATGTGTTTTAAATGTTACGCCCTGCCATCACTTCATATAAATAATCAACCATTCCATTTGGATTATGAGGAAAGATAGGAGGAAAAGAAAGCAAATGTTGGAAGGAAGGAGGGAGAAAGCAATAACACTTTACATCAGATGCTTTTCATCTGCTTGAATGGAAGGAAGAAAGTGAAAACAGCTAAAGAAACAGTAAAGAATGAAAGGTAAAAGACATAAATAAAGAACACTTATTTTAAGGACTTATTTTGGAAGTTTATTTTTAACAAAAACATGTCATATTTTATAAATTATAAAATCTTCCAAAAATCAACGAATTATTCAGATTTAATAAAATTTTCAGTATTTATTCATGAACGATATTTGTAAATTCATGTATTAAAATAAGAAAAAAGAAAACTTATCAAAAGTAGAATTTCCATGGGTTCTGTTAGTATCTACAAGGGTTGGCTGAGAAGTTCATAAACTGACCAAGATGCTCTCATGTAATATGACTGAATGTGGTTTATTATAAATCATATTTATTGGTGAACATTATTTGTAAATTCATGTATTAAAATAAGCAAAAGAAAACTTATCAAAAGTAGAGTTTCCATTGGTATTATTAGTATCAACAAGGATGAGAAGTTCATAAACTGATCAAGATGCTCTCATGTAATATGAATGAATGAGGTATATTTTTTCAACATAGTCCCTCTTGCTGTCTACACACTTCCTCCATTAGTGTTGCAGTGCTTGGATCCCATTGGTAAAACAATCATCAACAGCAGATAATACCAACAATGGTAATGAAGGGGTACTTCACATTTCCCAAATCTCCAAGGCTTGAACCTTGTCATCAGATGGTTTACTGTCATATCCAGGACACTTGTTGGATGGGTGGGGGAGTCTTACCTTTTTGTAGAGATGCAGTTGGTGTATTCTACAACCCTAGCTGACTTGGCTGTATGCTTTTGAATAGGGTAGGGATAATACAAAGTATTTCAGAAAAATGGATATTATTTTGTCTTGTAAATAAATAAAGCAATTCTCATTCAGATGATCTCATATTTTAACTGCATGTGTAGAAAAAAAAAACTTTCATAAGGCAGTTCATTTTAATTCAGCTAAAAGATGTTCTGTTCTTTTCTACGAGTTTTTTCTAATCTATAATATTAATATATGAAAACCAAAGTGCATTATAAGGGGTGTCCTCGTGGTGTAATGGTTAAAGCGATGGACTGCGGAATCGTAGTAAGTGAGTTCAAACTCCAGTCGCGCTATTACATTCACTTTCGGGCAAATACCCTTGGGAAAGGTATGAACCCCCTTATCCTCCCAGCTATGGGTTAAATAGTGTCACTACTGTTCTTCTAGGAGAATGGTTTTGGCATTAAATGACCTATAAAGGTTGATATGTCATTAAACAAAAAAAAGATCTCTATACAATCAGAGGATGTCCTTGTGGTGTAATGGTTAAAGCGATGGACTGCGGAATCGTAGTAAGTGAGTTCGTACTCCAGTCGCGCTATTACATTCACTTTCGGACAAATACACTTGGGAAAGGTATGAACCCCCTTATCCTCCCAGCTATGGGTTAAATAGTGTCACTACTGTTCTTCTAGGAGAATGGCTTTGGCATTAAATGACCTATAAAGGTTGATATGCCATTAAACAAAAAAAAGATCTCTATACAATCAGAGGATGTCCTTGTGGTGTAATGGTTAAAGCGATGGACTGCGGAATCGTAGTAAGTGAGTTCGTACTCCAGTCGCGCTATTACATTCACTTTCGGGCAAATACCCATGGCAAAGGTATGAACCCCCTTATCCTCCCAGCTATGGGTTAAATAGTGTCACTACTGTTCTTCTAGGAGAATGGCTTTGGCATTAAATGACCTATAAAGGTTGATATGCCATTAAACAAAAAAAAGATCTCTATACAATCAGAGGATGTCCTCGTGGTGTAATGGTTAAAGCGATGGACTGCGGAATCGTAGTAAGTGAGTTCGTACTCCAGTCGCGCTATTACATTCACTTTTGGACAAATACCCATGGGAAAGGTATGAACCCCCTTATCCTCCCAACTATGGGTTAAATAGTACCAATACTGTTCTTCTAGGAGAATGGCTTTGGCATTAAATAACCTATTAAGGTTGATATGCCATTAAATAAAGAACCCAAACCCAAAAGTGCATCAAGTTAAAATGTTACATCCTGTCATCACCTCAGATATATAATGGACTATTCCATTTTGATGGAAGGTAGAAAAAAAATACCCTGCATGTCAGAGAAAAAGGAAGAAAATCGAAGTAAGGAAAGACTGAAAGAAATTTAATATTTATTAATAATTTCTATATAAACTAATTGAATAAGACATAAATGCTGTTGGTTTATTCTACAATCCCAGCTGACTTGGCTGTATGCTTTCAAATAGGGTAGGAATAATACGGCTAACGAAGGCATGGTCAGCTATCAATAGGCTTTTGATCATATGGAAATCAAACCTGACCGATAAAATGAAACTCAGTTTCTTCCAGGCTGCAGTTGTGTCGATACTGCTGTATGGATGCACTACTTGGACGCTGACTAAATGGTTGGAGAAGAAGCTCGACAGCAATTATACAAGAATGTTGCGAGCAATATTGAACAGGTCCTGGCAGCAACACCCCACACAGCACCAACTGTACGGCCACCTGCCACCTATCACGAAAACTATACAAGCTAGACGAACCAGACATGCCGGACACTGCTGGAGAAGCAAAGACGAGATCGTAAGTGATGTGCTCCTGTGGATCCCCGCATATGACCAATCAAAAGCAGGACGACCAGCTCGAACATTCATACAGCAGCTATGTGATGATACGGGATGTAATCCTGAAGACCTGCTAAAAGCGATGAATGATAGGGAGACGTGGAGAGAGAGGGTCAGGGATATCCGTGCTAGCTGCACGTCATGATGATGATGATTTCAGAAAAATTGATATCATTTTGTCTTGTAAATAACTCAAGAAATTCTCATTCTAATGATCTTGTATTTTAACAGCATGTGTAGAAAGAACTTAAAATTCTGTGTTTTAATGTTTTTCTTTTTGGATATAAAAATTCCATTCACCAAAAGAGAAAAAGCATTCAAACATCATCATCTTGTCATGCCACTAGCTTGGATATCTCTGACTCTCTCTCACCACTTTTCCCTATCGTTCATCGCCTCTGGCAGATCTTCAGGGCTACATCCCGTATCCTCACATAGCTGCTGAATGTATCTTCGTGCTGGTCGTCCTGCTTTTGCCCGGCCATATGTGGGAGTCCATAGGAGTACATCACTTATGAGCTCATCTCTGCTTCTCCAGCAGTGTCCTGCATGTCTGGTTTGTCTAACTTGGATAGTTTTTGTGATGGAAGGCAGGTGACCGTATAGTTGGTGTCTTGTGGGGTGTTGTCGCCAGGACTTGTTCAATATTGCTCGCAGGTTTGTGTAATTGCCGTTTAGCTTCTTCTCCAGCGGTTTTGTTAGCGTCCAAGTAGTGCATCCATACAGCAGTATCTGTTAAAAGTTGAAATCATTTGAAGAGAATTGGTCAAGTTATTGAATTTTGAAATGATATCAATTTTTCTGAAACACCCTGTACATTTCAAATGATTTCCGATTTTAACAGCATGTGTAGAAAAAAGTCAAAATTTTATGTTTAATGTTGAAACGCCCTTTTCTTTTCCAATGAATGACATTTCTATATCCGAAAAGAAAAAAAAATAGAATTTTTAAGTTGTTTTTAAACATGCTGTTAAAATTTGAGATCATTTGGACTCGAATTGCTCAAGTTATTTTGATGACGAAATATTGACTTTTCTGAAACACACTGTAAATCTCAAGTGATATGAAATTTTTTTGGAAATGCTGTAAATTAAAAAAAAAAAAACAACAAATGTATTTCTTTGAAAAATACATTTGAACTTCATCCTTCTTTCCCTTTCTAACATTGAAGTTATTTCTCAAATTTACATTCTTTAATTTCCATGTTTGAGTTGATATCCATTGTTAATTACTTGAATTGTTCAAATTCCTTAAACATGGCCTCAAATTCTTTCATGGTAATTTTTTATTTATTGTTTGTTTACATCCACATTTTGATTGTCCTATTCCTAATCATGGAAAATATTACCTTGCTAATGGATTTTAGATCTGTGTATTCATTTAACCAACCCCTCCAGCAAGAGCAGGATGTGACACAAGCTCAATTTTTAGCAGAGTATAGCTATAGTAACTTTTTTATTCTCCTAGACAGGATGCTATCGCAACCGTTCTGTCTATGATACCTAAAATCTGCAGTTTAGTGAAAAACAGTGAGTCACCCGTGATATCAAACAACAAAATGATATGATTATGTTAATAAAGAGAAATTCTGTTACTAACACACAAACTATTTGTCGAAAGGAATAATGCTACTAGCCTTTTGGAAACAAAATTATTACCACAGGATAAAGTACATTATATTTAAAAGTTCTTCTTCAAAGTATAATGAAGTATCTCATTATTACTTATATTTAATAAGGAACTTCTTGTGGACAGAAACACTTCACTTGACCCAGCAGTATGGTAGCGGCCAATGCTATATAAATACAGCAGGCAGTAACAAAAAGTCAATTTGGCAGTGGGCTCATTGAGAGTTCGGAGGAGAGGTACCTGTTTCCTCTCCCAGTAGCATGGGGTCTATTTCCTTATCAGCCCAAGCAAAAGACATGGACTCCAAACAATCGCAGCCACGAACCCAGCACAGCCAACCAGATCAATCACAGCTGCCATCTCATTTAAAACAGCTCTTCTAAAAGCTGACCTCAGAAAGTTTTCCAAGGTCACTTTTGGTCTCCTTCCAAGCAGATATCACAAGACAACTACGCAGCTGCCAGCATCAACTGCAGGCCAGCTCCAACTTAACCCAGCAGCCGTGCCTGCACTACCAAGCTACAGCATTTGCATCATCTAGTTCACAAGCAACCCCCTACTTAGACGAGCACCAACACTTGAGGCCACATCGACACATACCAGATTGAACAAACTGGGACATCGATCACACAGCCTCTGCAGCATTCAGTCCATGAGCGACCTCACTGCTTGAACTAGCACCAACACTTCAAGGCCACATCGACACATACTGGGTTAACTAAAGTACTGCATAACCGGGACACCGATTATCCAGCCTTTGCAACCAATGCATCAACATCATCAACCAACTCCACCAACATATACACCTAATATCTGCACCAAGCACAGAGACTATCCTCACCTTCTAGACGTGCTATTGCCACAAACTAATAGACAGCTGAGTCTGAGACTACCCTGATGTGATACAACAACCATGATTTCTACATCCATACACCTTTTGTATAAGATTCCCTCAATAACACCTGAATTTAAACTTATCCATTTGTCTCTGTCATTTGTCCAGTTTTCTGTCAATCATCAACACAACATATAACTATTCGTGGGATCGACGCATTCACAATGGTTTGCTAAGGCTGATCTGCCTTACTGTTTAGCTGGGGGAAGAAATGGATTTGTGCCTTTCCTAAAAGCATTAGCACAAAATTGATTCATTTTTAATGGCATGTCAACCTATCCTAGGGTTATTTTATGCTTAGAGGTTAGGAAATTGTATTTATAGTTTGTGTTTTTTGTTTTGTTTTTTTTTTGGTCACTTTTCCTTCCTGGACTCTTATTCATCACTTCAATTCACTTTCTTTCTCTTCTCCTCTGTTCATCAATTGCCGATTGCTTTTTTTTTTCTTCTGGAATGACCAGAGGGTGCCTTTTTATAAAAGTATACTTGTCTGGGCCATTAGCCTATTGAGTAGAGTGTTTGCCAATGGTCCGGGAAACTGGGTTCAATCTAAGGTCGAGTCGTACCAAAGACTCGAAAAATGGTACTTGATGCTGCCTTGCTTAACACTCAGCATTATAAGGTATGGATCAAGGGTAGAGTGGCGCAATCCAGGGAAAGGAGTAGCTATTGAAAAGGGAGCCTTTAGGTCACCTTTGACTGTGGTCACCAACTTTACTTATACTTGCCTAGATAGAGTCCATGAGGTGGTTGTTGAACCAACATCTGGAGAATTAAATTTCTTCTTAACACAACTCGTTTTGTTGATCACATTTACATGAGGTGTGTGTGTATGTGGGGGGAATAAAATGAAAGACTTTTTACTCACTCAAGATAATACGTTAACTTTGCAAGGCCAGAACTACACTGATTGTAAACAAGACACAGAAGGCAATTCATTGCAACCAACCACCATACCCTCCTCCAACCAGTTGATAGAAAAAATCTGACACTTCTTCTTTAAGGAACCACCTTTCCTCACCTCTGTTGATGTTCAAACACCTT
The DNA here is from genome assembly GCA_963585895.1 of Sepioteuthis lessoniana. Taxonomy (NCBI): domain Eukaryota; kingdom Metazoa; phylum Mollusca; class Cephalopoda; order Myopsida; family Loliginidae; genus Sepioteuthis; species Sepioteuthis lessoniana. Next base: position 44,135,443 of record OY757940.1, on the reverse strand, counting down.
AGTAAATTCTTTTTTTGACCACATAGTTACATTTTTTTTTCTGTATGGTCCTATCTAATATGAATACTTTTAAAACACATTTATTTAATCCATATATGGAACCTTAACATGTATTACTAATCTACTCCCGGATTAATGCAGAACAAAATGCAAAGAGACTCATTCAGGATTTGATCTCAGATTGCCAATTCCATTTCCTATGATGATAACTGTCACACTAAGTGTGCCTCCTCCTTAGTAAGGTAACCAGTCTAGGAGAAGGAAAACTTTTGAATTTAAAACCAAGGGATATGGAACTACTATCTTGGTCTGTTTTGATTGGGATTAACTATCTGAAGATAGTGTTAAAAAAAAAGAAAATTTGTTTGCAAAATAATAAATTGTTTGTGAAATATAGTAACATTTGTGCCGCAAAATGGTTAAGTTGAAAACAGAAAAAGTTAGTATTCGGAAAAAAAACATGAACTCATTGGAATTTTATAGTATTATTGATGCAAACAAATTCTGTTGGTTGGTTTTTATGGCATATCAACCTTTGTAGGTTATTCAATGCCAAATCTATTTTTATACAAATAATCAGTTCTATTTCAAGCAATTCAATTTAGCAGAATTGTTCTGTTTGTGGTTATATAATATAATAAAAGAATAAACATATAATAGTCTATTTAACTTTAAGTCTTTGTGTTGTATATAAGTTTAATGTACTTTTCACAGCTCAAGTGCACTGCTGGATTTTTAGCAGAGACAATTTTAACGTCTGTTCGTTGCTGAGCACGGTTGTAAAAGGAGAACTAGAAACGTCTTTGAAATCTGGTGCCAATGTCTTGGAAGCCAGTGATTGGTTAGTTTAAAAAAAATGTACTGACCAATTATGTGTGTCATATATGTCCTTTAGACCACAGGAGATAACCCATTTACCTTAATTATGTACATATTTTTTTAGTAAAACAACAATCTTCACTAGGTGTCCCCCTCTACTTATAATATTGGGTCAAACCTTAAGTGACGCTTGGATGTTGATAATATCTCAGTATATACCTGTTGTCATTTACTAAACTTATTTTGACAAGGTCAGAATCATGGAACGCCCATTGAGAACTGAACTCACTAACAACAGTCTCTGAGCCTGTTTAGTTTAGCACAAGAGCAGAAGTATGAAGTACTCAGTAAGAATCAAATTCACAAACACTGGTTTACAAGACTAGCTTATAAAGAGTATTGATAATTTACTAAGTTTAGCTTATTTTGTTACAAGACCGGTAGTCTGAGGCACCCAGTGAGAATCAAACTCACCTACAACAGTGTACATCTGTAAGTGCTTTATCCAAAGCACTTGGGCAGTTATTATATACAATGAACATTTTTGTTGTATGAAAATTGAAGAGGTAAAAAAAAAAATTCCTTTTCTGTGGCTTTTAATTAAGATATATTGAAGTGACCAAAATTTTCATTTTTTTTTCCTTTTAAATCCTCAGTTTATTTCCTGATTTACTATAAACTCTAAAATTTATTTGTCAGTTGGAACACTTTTTAGGGAGGGTTATACTAGTCGAACTTCTGTAGTTATTGCAAAAGTTTTCATCTAATTAGTATTTACAACAACGTCCACAATGTAGCCATATATAATGAACATATGAGAATAAACAATGGTTTAAAAAAATATTTGATGAATCAAAGTGCTCAAATGCTGACCAGTGGAGCAGTATGAAAACTAAAATTAAAATCTTACCTTATTACTATCATTTCATCAATATAAGTTTCATGTATGAACACAATCAACTGAAACTTTATTAGCTAATAAATTGTGTTCTATTCAGATGAAAGTTGGAGTAAGGTGAGATTTGAATTACTATTGGTTATATATACATCATCTCAAATCAACCAGAAAATACAGCTTTTTTTCTTTTTTTAAATAAGTTGGTGACTTTTGTCAAGGGTGACCTGAAGGCTCCCTTTTAAATAGCTACTACACTGAGGTGTGAGAGAGGGTGCTACTCCATTCTCAGGATTGCTCCACCATAGCCTTGATACTCACCTCATAATGCTGAGTGCTAAGCAAGGCGGCATCAAGTACCATTTTTTGAGTCTTTGGTATGACTCGACCTGGTATTGAACCCTGGTCTCCCCGACTATTGTCAAACACTCTACTCAATTGGCCAATGGCCCGTTTTTTGTTTTGTTTTGTTTTGAATACTTATAGGGTACCATTTGTAAAACTTCACATTTTAAAAAACACAAAAATAGTCTTGGTAATAACCATAAGTACCCATCTGATATACATTTTTAAAAATACATAATCATACACTTATTTTTATTTCATAGTGTTATATACATTTTTATAGTGTTATTTTTATTAATAAATAATACCTAATAATATCTGTTTGGATTGTATTTCCATTAGAAATAATAAAGTCCTAATTTAAAAGAAAAAAATTTATAAGTGTACTTATAGGCAGTATTTGACTATAATATGGATCTGGTGGCAAGATTCCAGTTCTGGAGAGCATAGAGCCACCCCTTCATTGCCAGAAGAAGTCTCAATGAAGTAGAGGCTAATGTGTTAGACTGCAACATTGTGGTGAGTGAGTTTGAACTCTAGTTGCGCTATTACGCTCATATTAGACCAATATCCTTACGAAAAGTATTGTAATATAATTAAGGATGATAATCAGTTATATTAGGTAATTATTTATTTGTTAAGACTGATTGTAAGTTAACTGAAATCTTTGAATGAAGTGTAGGTCTCATGTGAAGGTCATATGATGCACTTGTTGCATGTGTCAGCAGATTATTAAATTGACAGGTTGTTTTGGAAATCACTTGGGATGACATATTGGAGATTTGTTTTGAAATCCACTGGTATGGTGGTGTATATTGGAAAGTAAATAAAATTGAAGGCATGTCAGCTGACTTAGGTGATGATGCCACAATAGAAAGTTAGTGACATGTGTTCTTATATCATTACAGGATGAGGTAATAAATATTATTATATAAGCAAAGTTATTTAATTGATTTTGGTTAGTGGGGCTGTAGAGAGTTCAAAGGCAATCAGTTCACTACAGAGTCCTCTGGGGTGAGAGGAAAAGCAGGGTAAAGGAATTGAAGTCAGGTGTTTCTATTTATCTACCACCCTCATATCTGATAGCGTTTCTATGTAAGAACTAATACCTTCTGCTCTGTTTCTCACGAGTTGCATATGATGACTGTTGTATAAAATGTTACAGTCAGTAATAAACTTTTTGTATGGGGAATGAGTCGCTTTGTACTTTATGAAATATAATGTCTATGCATATTTATGATTCCATAACACAACAGTATGACTCCCTACTTATCCTTCAGTTATGGGTTAAATAGTACCACTAATGTTCTTGGGATGTCCTCGTGGTGTAATGGTTAAAGCGATGGACTGCGGAATCGTAGTACACGAGTTCGTACTCCAGTCACGCTATCACGTTCACTTTCGGGCAAATACCCTTGGGAAAGGTATGAACCTCCTTATCCTCCCAGCTATGGGTTAAATAGTACCACTACTGTTCTTGTAGGAGAATGGCTTTGGCATTAAATAACCTGCAAATGTTGATATGCCAAAAAAAACAAAAAACTAATGTTCTTCTTGAAGGATGGCTTGGGCATGAAATAATCCACAAAGGTTGTTATGCCATTAAATGAAGAAACCAAACCTTCATTGCCATTATTTCCAGGTCCCCTTTGACGAAGAGTAGTAGTACATTTTAGTGTCCCATTTACGGGTCAAATAGATATATCTAATAACTAATGGCCCAGGAGACAATCCCAGTTCGTGTCATAACAAAGACTTAAAAAATGGTACTCGATGCCTCCTTGCTTAACACTCAGCTTTATAAAGTAAGGATCAAGGGTAAAGTGGAGCAATCCAGGCAATGGAGTAGTGCCCTCTTTACACCTCGGTGTAGAAGCTATTGAAAAGGGAGCCTTTGGGTCACCCTTGACTATGGTTACCAACTTTACTTAGTATTAGACAAGAATACTTGATGCCATATAACTATGTGCAAGCAAATGACTTGTTAGAGAGAAAGTTACTTAAAACCATATAACTGTGCTGATTGTCTGGATTAAATCAAAACATTATAGATGCACCATGTAGACACTAACAAAACACATGGAAGATAAGCTAGATGGGAACTACATAAGAATTCTATGAGCTATTTTGAACAAATCCTGGCCACTTACCTCCCATCTCCATAAACCATCTAAGTAGGATGAACAAGATATGCTGGACACTGCTGGAGAAGCAAGGATAAACTCATAAGTGATGTTCTCCTCTGGACTCTCACACATGGACTCGCCAGTGTTGCCCAACCAACAAGAAGTTATTTACATCAGTTCTGTGTACACAAAGAATATAATTTAGAAGTCCTCCCCAGAATGATAGATGATATTGATGGATTGAGATAGAGAATAAGAAAAATCTGTGCTGTCAGTGCAATCTGATGATATTGTAAAACAAATAAACCCAAACAATATTAGTTGTCTAGCCAACAAAACCTTTATCACCAGATGACTTTGGTTTGGTTTGATTGCATATCAACCATTGCTGGTTATCTAATACCAAATCCTGTTTTTTACATATGTATTAGATAATGATTTGTAAACACACTTTGTAGATACACACTGTTAAATGACCAAACAGTTCAATTTAGCATGTCAACAAAATTGAATGGTTCCAAGTATTGCTATGTATCACTAACAATTCAATTAAACATGTCTTTTATTCTTTTCTTTTCTTTTTTTACACCCATTAAATGATCAAACAGTTCTATTTAACATGTTATTTGTTTTCACACAGTTTAAATATCAAACAGTTCCATTTGACCCATAGATAGGACCCTATCAGGTGCTACCACTCCAGGTCAGAGTGGACCTGGGAGCAATGGCAACAAACAGGTATTCCACATCCCCCAAAACCCCAGCATTACTGGAGCCTCACCATTAGATTGTTTAGTGTCATATCCAGGACACTCATTTCAGGAGTAATGAAGTTTGTGTATTCTACAACCACAGCCAACTGGGCAATGATGACTTTGGGTTCAGGCATAGTTTCACGGCTATTGTGTCATTACCACTAACCCAGAGAACACGAGCAATATCACTAGACTTTATTGGTTTTGCATCACATTATGGGAATGAGAGACCAAGATACAGCTTCTGTTGTGTTCACAACTTTCCTGTTACAAAGAGTTAGTTCAGTGATGTGTAAGATCTGAATTAATTGATTCGATGACATGTAAATATGTTAAGAACAATTTCTGTGAAATAAATGTGTTAAGTCAGTGTACAAGATAAAAGTAATCATCAATTCATTGATCTTAATTTGAATTATTAAAGAGGTTAATGTCAAATTAGATTGGAAAATTTAAATAATGCTCCATATAGTTAAAGTTCAAACCTCTATTTTTTATAACTGGTAGACTCTACCAATAAACAGTGGAATCCTGTGCTCCATAGAGGAACTCCCTAACTGATCCTGGGGATCCCTTTGATTGATTTATAAACTTGCTATGAGATTTAAAGGATCATTCCAACTAATTTTATCTAGGGTTTGTCTGGAAGTCCTTCAAATGTTTTTTAAAATTTAAATAATGCTCCATATTGTTAAAGTTCAAACCTCTATTTTTTATAACTGGTAGACTCTACCAATAAACAGTGGAATCCTGTACTCTGTAGGGGAATTCCTAACTGATCCTTGCCCAGTCGGCTGGGGCTGTAGAATACACTGACTGCTCCTCTGCAGAGGGGTAAGACCCCCACCCAAACGAGTGTCCTGTATATGACACTAAACAATCTGATGGTGAGGTTCCAGCAGTGCTGGAGCTTTGGGGAATGCGGAGTACCTGTTCATTGCCATTTCTCCCAGGTCCACTCTGGCCCGGAGTGGTAGCACCTGATATGGCCCTATCTATGGGTTAAATAGAACTAACAGTATACTTATGCTAAAAAGAATTGTTTGAGTAAACTGAATAGCTTGAAATAGAAATGTTTTTGACAATTAAACCGTACTTACATTTAAACTACGTGATTATGCTTAACTGAATTATTTGAAATAGAACTGTTTTTTGACATTAAAACTGTATTTACACTTAACTGAATTGTTACATATAACTGCTTGAATAGTTTGAAATAGAAATGTTTTTGACAAACTATGTACTTGTGCTTAACTGAATTGTTTTAAATAGAACAGATTCTTTACATAAAAATGGATTTGGCGTTAAATAACCTACAAAGGTTGATATGCTATAAAAGCCAACAAACCAAAACAAACCAAACCTTAATTTGAATTATTAAAGAGGTTAATGTCAAATTAGATTGGAAAATTTAAATAATGCTCCATATAGTTAAAGTTCAAACCACTATTTTTTATCGCCCTGTCAGCTGGGGCTGTAGAATACGCTGACTGCACCTCTGCAGAGGGGTAAAACCCCCCCAACGAGGCTACCTGTTGGCCGTGGGTGGCGACCCGTGATGCTTAAGGACGGGATCCTGGTGGTTGAGCAGTACTTGGCCTGAAAATCGAGTGGTCAAGTCTCTTGCAACACACCACTTTGGCCCTTACTGGGCTAGACGGGCGGTCGGAGAGGCCCGATCCGATCAATCGGCTGGTCATGACAGTACTCTCTTGGATTTTTATTTTTTTTAAATCTAAATGAGGACGATGGCTGTAGGGTCAATCATGCTGTGGAAAGACTCGTAGTCCTTTCTGTCCCTGGGGAAGTAGTTATCTTGGGAACAAAAACCCAGGGACAAAAAATTAATTCGTCTATCACCAGCATGAGTATACTGAACATGTAGCCCTGGTGTTGCTAGGCGAATGGGTTTCCCCCTAGGCACATCCCCATATGGGGCTCCGAGGTGGGTGGGGAGCATGTTCAGTGAAACTCATCCAACACTTTTATGGCTTCTGTTAAAACAAAAACCCAAGCAAAAAGACCCCATATTGAATGTGATTCAGACAATGATGAGCCATATCCAAGGTTCATCATTCTAGAATCAAAAGAAAAACTACCGCTAACAAAAATATCCCCCTTCATCATAGAAAAATGTATTTCAGCTCTAATATCACCCAAAACCGTAAAAAACTTGAAGAATGGAACCATCCTTATAGAGGTGACAGGAAAAAAACAAGCCGAAATAATATTAAAGCAAAAAAAAAATCCACAACATCGATATAAAAGCTTACCCCCATGAGAGATTAAACACCTCTAAAGGGGTGATAAGAAATGGAGAGCTATCATTATGCTCAATAATGGAAATTAAAAATGAACTAAAAAAACAAAATGTAATAGATATCAAAAGAATAACAATCAAAAAACAAAACGAAATAATCGAAACCAATACCTACATTCTAACCTTTAATAACCCAAAACCCCCTTTAGAAATAAAAATAGGCTATACAGTGGTGAAAGTTGAGACATACATCCCAAATCCCAGAAGATGTCATAACTGCCAGAAATATGGACACTTGAAGCAGCACTGCACAAGAAAACAAGTGTGTGTCAAATGTGGAGAGCAGGAACCAAATCACATAGAGGAATCCTGCAAAAACAGTCTAAACTGCAACAACTGCAAAGGGAATCATAGAGCAGACTCAAAGTACTGCAAAATCTGGGAAAGGGAAAAGGAAATTATCAAAATGAAAATCACCAAAAACATTACCTTCCCTGAAGCAAGAAGACTCGTAGAAAATCCCTTTAACAAATTAACTTTCTCTCAGGTAACCAGGACTCCCTCAAACCAAGTAGAAAACGAAGCAAAAACACAAATAAAAACAACAAAAATAGAAGAAGAATTAACAAATTTAATAAACGACCTACATGAACTAATCAAAACCCTTAAAACCATTATACCCAATGTACAACTAACTCCAACTGACAAATCAAAAAACATCCCTTCAACCTCTAGCCAAAAAAATGAAACGCTAACTATCAAAAACAGAAACCGATCAACCTCAAGAACCAGAGAAAAAGAAGAAAAACAAAAACCTACTCAACACACCCCTTCAAAAACCAAAAATAAATCCAGAAACATAGAAAGTATGGAAACCGAAATGGACTCGACACCTAAAATCGAAAATACAAAAATTAAATAGTACACCCTAAACCCAAGACACACACTGCATAAATAGTTATGGCCAAATACCAAAATACCCACAAGATAATCCAATGGAACTGTCGTGGCTACAAGGCAAATTACAACGAACTCCAGCTGTTAATAACTGAACAAAATCCTACCATTATATGTCTCCAAGAAACATTCAAAAAAAGCAATGATAAAACAAACATGAAAAATTATGAGCAATATGACTATATACATGACACGGGACTAAGAGCTTCGGGTGGTGTATCAATCCTAATAAGGAAAAACATTCCCCAAAGCAAAATCAACATCAGCACCCCCCTACAAGCAGTAGCAATTTCAGCAACTTTACACAAAACCACCGCCATCTGCTCTATATACATTCCACCTCAAGACCCTATAAACGAAGAACAGCTAAATAACTTAATAAATCAACTCCCTAAGCCATATATATTGATGGGAGATTTCAATAGCCACAACATTTTGTGGGGAAGCAGGACAACGAGCAAAAGAGGTCAGACCCTTGAAAAAATCATTAATAACAACAACCTATGTCTCCACAATCGGAAAGCTCAAACCCACCTAAGCTCATCCTCAGGTACATTCTCTGCTATAGATCTAACACTCAGCGATCCAGCCACCTTTATAGAATATAACTGGAGGGTATATGAAGATTCCTGCGGCAGTGACCACTTTCCAATCATAATAGAAAATACTAAACCAGGAAAATCAGACCCACAAACAGTCTCAAAAACCCCACGATGGAATTTCAAAAAAGCAAACTGGCAAGCCTACAAAAAACTATGCCTTGACACCCTAATCCCAGAAACAAATATAAACCAAGAAGAACCTATAATACATTTCACAAACACCCTAATTAATATAGCAAACAAAACCATACCTAAAACTACAACATCCCCAAAACATAACAATCCCTGGTTTACGGAGGAGTGCAAAACTATGATCAGAGAACGCCAAAGAATCCTCAGGAAATTTAAAACCAACCCTTCATCAGAAAATCTAGACAAATATAGACAACAAAGAGCTAAAACTAGACGCACAATTAAAGAAGCTAAAAGGTCCTCCTGGAGAAACTTCACTGCAAAAATAAACTCAAATACTAATCCCAAAACAATTTGGAACTTTGTAAAGAAAATATCAAATAAAACTGTCCACACTCCTATAAATCATCTCTCCCAAGGAAGCACAAAAGCTTTGAATGAAAAACAAATAGCTAATCTGATGGCAGAAAACTTTGCCCAAGCATCATCTACCAAAAAATATTCCAACAAATTTAACTCCATCAGAATCAAAGAAGAAAAGAACAAAATAAAGTTCACCTCTGACAATACTAAATGCTACAACCAACTTTTCACCCTAGATGAACTCCAAAATTCATTATCCAAATCCAATAACTCAGCTGCTGGTCCAGATGAAATCCACTACACATTTCTTAAAGAATTACCTTCAATTTCCCAGAAATATCTCCTAAACATATATAACAATATCTGGATCTCAGGCAATATCCCTACTTTATGGAAGCAAGCTACAATCATCCCCATCCTCAAAAAACAAAAAGACCCAACAAATCCCACCAGCTATAGGCCCATAGCCCTAACTAGTTGTGCATGCAAAACTTTAGAAAGGATGATAAACCAAAGACTAATATGGTTTCTCGAATCAAATAAACTGCTCTCAAACCTACAAGCAGGCTTCAGAACAAAAAGAAGCACAATGGACCAGGTGGTTCATATAGAAACTCTAATCAGAGAAACATGCATAAAAAAGGAACACCTAGTGGCAGTCTTTTTTGATCTTGAAAAGGCCTATGACACAACGTGGCCATACGGAATTCTCAAAGACCTTAAAAACTTTGGGTTACAAGGTAGACTTCCCATCTTCATCCAAAACTTTCTTGAAGACCGATCTTTCAGGACACTGATTGGCAGCACATACTCTGATTCGAAGCCACAAGAGGTGGGAGTTCCTCAGGGCAGTATTTTATCAGTATCCCTATTTATAATAAAAATAAACAGCATAACATCCTGCCTCCCTCCAGAAATCAAAGGGTCATTATATGTAGATGACTTCCTCATCTGCTATAATTCAAAAAACATGACAACCATAGAAAGGAAAGTACAACAATGCATAAATAAAATCGAAAAATGGACCACAGAAAATGGATTTACAATTTCAAATAGTAAAACAAAATGTGTACACTTCTGTCAAATCCACAAAATGCACAACCACCCTAAACTTACATTAAATAACACTGAAATACCCATAACAGATGAACATAAATTCCTTGGCATTATCTTTGACTCTAAACTATCCTTTATCCCACATATAAAAAAGCTAAGAATAAAATGCAATCAAGCCATGCAACTATTGAGAGCCATAGCCCACACAGACTGGGGTGCTGATAGAAAGACACTTATCAAGCTATATAGATCTCTAATAAGATCAAAACTTGACTATGGCTGCTTCATATACGGAGCAGCCAGAAAATCCTACTTACAACGACTGGAAACAATACACCACCAAGGACTTCGCCTTACTTTAGGAGCCTTTAATACTTCCCCAAAGGAAAGTCTATACATAGAAGCAAACGAACCCCCTCTCTATTTAAGAAGACAAAAATTAGCACTACAGTACTACATCAAACTCATCTCCTGTCCACAAAATCCTGCTTATGACTATACCGGCAAAACAAAATATGAAAACCTGTATCAAAATAACCCAAAAAAAATCAGACCTTTTAGCTTAAGAATAAGTGACCTCCTCAACGAAATCAAAATCAACACTAAAATAGTACACCATACCATACTCTCCAAAACGGCACCATGGACCATAAGGCAACCAACTATAAACTTAGAACTGGCTAAGTTACCCAAAATAAAAACACACCCCATCACTTATCAAGAGAAACTCATAAAAATACAAAATAAGTTCCCAGATCACTATCACATCTATACAGACGGATCCAAACAAGGAAAAAAAGTAGGCTGTGCTGCTATTTCTCAAAAAAAAGAAACCCTAAAACGCCTACCTAATGAAGCTTCAATTTACAGTGCAGAAACCACAGCCATTGATCTAGCTATGAATATCATAGCAGATCATAAAGCTTCCAAATTTATCATATACACAGACTCCAAATCAGTCCTGCTAGCACTACAGAACAGAGATACATCATCCCCCTTGATTACAAAGCTCTTAAACAAACTAAACTCCCTCTCTAAAAATAATAGCATCATATTCACCTGGATACCAAGTCACATTGGCATCCAAGGAAATGAAAAAGCAGACAAAGCTGCAAAAAAAGCTCTTCAAATTGATATGTGCAAATCAAAAATCCCATATACAGATCTAAAACCAACCATAAAGAAATTTATATCAGACAAATGGCAGAAATCATGGGACAATCAGACCCAAAACAAACTCCATGAAATACAAGAAGCTATCGGAGAGTGGCCAACAGGCTACAGAAGTAACAGAAGAGAAGAAGTAATACTTGCCAGATTGCGTATTGGGCATACCCACATTACTCATTCACACCTGTTAAAAGGGGAGGATGCCCCAGTGTGCCCATCATGCAAAGTACAACTCACAACCAAACATATCCTTCTAAATTGTAACAACCTTAAACATATCCGCACTAAATACTATCAAGCAAGAAACCTGAAAGACATCTTTAAGAATACAAACCCTGAAAACATTTTTAATTTTCTAAAAAAAAGCAACTTTTTCAGTAAGATATAACCAAACATCTCTATAGAACCGCTATTTTAATGACTGAAATTAAAAATAACCTTTTTGGCATTAAATGACCCACAGGGGTTGATATGCCGTTAAACAAAACTCAAACTCAAACTCTTTTTTAAAACTGGTAGACTTTACCAATAAACAGTGGAATCCTGTGCTCCATAGAGGAACTCCCTAACTGATCCTGGGGACCCCTTTGATTGATTTATAAACTTGCTATGAGATTTAAAGGGTCATTCCAACTAATTTTATCTAGGGTTTGTCTGGAAGTCCTTCAAGTGTTTTTTAAAATTTTACCATTTGTTTGGACAATTTCACATAACCCCTTGGCTACAATGTCTCAAAAACCAAGTTTAAAAATCAATCTTGAACTAAATAAAATACTTTAAATAAAAATCATATCAAACTTTTGTATGTGATTTATGTCGTCAGATAGAAAGTGATAAAATCACCTTGTACTACCAGATGATGGTGGCTCAAATTTAAAGATGTCATCCCCAAAAGAAACTGGACTGTGCAAATCTTTCAAGATGGAGAAATATTCACATCAAGGTTTTAAACTGAAACAATTCCCAATCCCAACATACAAATCTTTACCATAGTGAATGTGATTTTTATTCTTATTTTCAACAATTCTACTTACTTCAAAGTTAATTCATCAATATCAATCTTTGCAACACTTCTATTCTTACCAGTCTGTCATTTCAACTTAAAGACTTCCAACTCACTCATTTTTCTGCTAAAATGGAAAAGGAAAAAAATAAGCATATTGTCATAATACTTAAAATACCTCTAAACATGTGAGGAGATTGAGTGACTTTTGCAATTTCTGAATTGATCCTTTTTAATGGACCCCAAATCAAAGGTTAGGAGAGATGTATTTTTTGTTTAATAAAATCTAGACTCACCTCCAGATGTACTTTAAGTTCATATATAATTTTCTATGGTTTTGATGTTTGTTATCAAATACTGAAATTTCTTTTTTCATTTTAATGTCTCCTACCATTAAAGATGAAATCCCCCACCCTACACATAAGTGTCCTGGATAAGACACTAAACTATCTGATGGCAAGGTTCCAGCCTTGTAGATTTGGGGAATGTGGAGTATTCCTCTATTGCCATCACTCTCAGGTCCACTCTGACTCAGAGTGGTAACATCTGATAGGGTCCTATCTTGGAGTCAAATAGAACATAGTGTTATATAGCAATACTTGAAACCATTTAACTGTAAAAAAGAGCTCAAGCTCATTTAAGAATGTTATCTACAAAATGTGTTTATAAATCATATCTATATTTAATATATATGTATAAACAGGTTTTGTCATTAATTAACCTACAATGGTTGATATGCCATAAAACCCATTCGAACTAAACTGTAGATTAAAGATTATTAGGGACAGAAGTCAGAAGTCTACAGATTATTAGGGACAGATTATTAGGGACAGATTATTAGGGACAGAAGTTCAGAAGTCTACAGATTCTAAATATTTTCAATTGATATAAAAATCTAACTCCTCACTATTTGTTTTTTTCCTTGATCATATTTACCAACCCCTCCGCTCGGGCAGGATATGACACAAGGTCAATTTATAAGCGGAGTTTAACAGGTTTGAATTCAGAGTTTTCCTTCTAGACTAGTTGCCTCACCAAGGCTGAAGAACCCAGTCTGCCCTACTATTTATCCATAGCTGGAATGAGAATAATTGGATTAATACCTTTCCCAAGGGTATTAGTGCGATGTGAAATGCTATCAGTCTCATCCAGAATTTGAATTCGTGTCCATTTCCTAGGACAATAACCATATTTTCCTTGAGAATGACCAATGTATGTTAAAAGTGCATGGAATTTATATATTTTGGACAGTTTTTACATAATTATCAAATTCAAAAATGGGAAAAATTCAATTAAAAAATGCAATAGACTCAAACTGTTATCTTTAATTATGGGTACTTTTTAGAGCAATATACTTTAAAATGCTCTTAAAGAATAAAGCAATTTCCAATCCAATTTGCATAATTGTTTTTTTTGTGGAGGAAGGTCTGCATAAGTGTCAAGGATCATTTTTTAATGATCCAAATTCTTAATGATATAACAGAGATAATGCCATTACAACAGAAACCCAAAGATTGGTTTGTTTCATGGCATATCAACCTTTGTTGGTTATTTAATGCCAAATCTATTCTCCTTGAAGAACAGTAGTGGTACTATTTAACCCATAGTTGGGAGGATAAGGGAGTTCATACCTTTCCCAAGGGTATTTGTCCGAAAGTGAACGTAATAGCGCGACTGGAGTACGAACTCGCCTACTACGATTCTGCAGTCCATCGCTTTAACCATTACACCACGAGGACACCCCCAGAAACCCAATGAGTTATCTAGTGTGTATGTGGGCGTCCATGGACACAAAATGACTCCAAAAGGGACAGTTTATTTGAAAAAAAGCAAACTTTGATATTAACACTCATAATGATACATGGCTTTGTAGAGAAGTGCTTGAATTTTATTACTTAGGCTTTCAGTAGCACCAGGTGTTTGAAAAGATGTGCTTGAATTAATCAAAACAATTTCTCTTGCTGTTATGCAATGTCATTTTAGAACATGTTTTGGGAAGTTACCACTGACTAAAAAGAAAATCATCTCCATTTGAAAGAAAAGAATGTTTGTGTTAAGGTAAAAGTTCTTGAAGATTATCCATATCCCCAAAATCATCATCATCATGTTGTGCTGCTAGTACGGATATCCCTGACCCTCTCTCGCCACTTCTCCCTATCGTTCATTGCCTCTGGCAGGTCTTCAGGGCTACATCCCGTATCCTCACATAGCTGCTGTATGTATGTTCAAGCTGGTCGTCCTGCTTTTGCTTGGCCATATGCGGGGGTCCATATCCCAAAATAATTGGAGCATATTTGTACTTTTTCAAAGAAACCCTCAAAGAAGGCAAAGTCAGGAAGTATGAATTCCACAGAAATAGTTAAAAATGATTGCTTACAAACTGCATGTCTAAATGACCAGGACAAAGCCATGTTGTGATATCTGTACAGAAATGTTGGAACATTATGAGGATGATGAGTTGATGGAGTTTGTAATTTTCCGCAATGAGTCAAATGTATTTTGCAGTAATAAACTTCAAGAGTTTATCTACAAAACGATATCATGAGTATCAATATCTTAAACAGTTTAAAAAAATATATCATTTAAAAACTTAAAGGGTTATTAAAACTTTTAAGCAAATTAAAATTTTTATAACTTTGGAGCTATATAGTAATTTACTAAGCTTTCTGCTTAGATGTGGCACAAGGCCGAATGAATGGGGCACCCAATGAGACTGACTCATTCGTGAAGGTTTGCTAGTCAAGCTTGCTAACCATTACACCTTAAAGTGCCCACTTTGGAGCTGTTTATGATAGACATGAAATTCTTGTATGGTATATCTTCATTGTGATGGCTTCTAAAATGTCTTTGGACAGCAATGACAGATTTTAGCTCAGCCAACTATAGACTACAGTTTATTTCTTTTTAATTATCATCTGCATAAACCTCAAACCTGTAAGAGTGAGTTTGAGTCTCACTGGGTGCCCTGTTCATTCAGCCTTGTGCCACATCTAAGCAAAACGCTTAGTAAATTACTACAAGGGTTCTGTGCACATTCCATTTTGTCTTTTACTAGTTTTTCCATAATTAGCAGAGGTAGTTTCGTGTCACCTATTATTAGATTACTGGGTGATTCTTTTGTTGGTAAAATACCTTTGGATAGATGGTTGAACCACCTCCTCCCTGGTTTTACATGTACATATGTCTTGAATAGGTGATATGACTTGTTGCCACTTAATACAGATCTTAAGGTATTTCTATTGCTGTACGAAGTTTTACCTCATTTTACTTACCCATATCTACGTAACTCCATTACCTGTGAAGGGTTCCTTACACATACATAACCTCCATTTCATCTTCACTTTTGCCGGTATGTCCACTGTTGGCAGGTATAGTTGTAACATAAAGGGACCCAATCAGAATATTACAGGACCAAATAGAAGTGTGTAACACTATCGCACCAGACAGATTAGTGCAACATTGCCTCAACAACCCAGCACCATCAAATACAAGGCGTACTTGCAGCTTCAAAATATGAAAGAGTTTATTTTTGACTGAATACATTTCGAACAGCAGTCATCAAAAGATGAGACAGAGTAAGAGATATACTATAGTGTCATAGAACTGCTATCAGATACATGGGTGACAGTCAAAAGAAACACCTGACCTCCATTTCGTTGCTCACTCACCTAGAGGGAGCTGAACTGACCAATTTGATGACTTTCCAACTTCAGACTGACTTCAAAAAATATCTTTTCTTATATATCTTAATTATTTCACCAGCTAATCATGATAACACGTGTCATTAAAGTTTCCATAAACCTGACAGCCTGATCAGCCGTTCTCAAATTGTTTACTTTTCTAATATGAGGCCTTTTAACCTACGATTTCAAAAACAAAACTCTTATGACAGGCTGACTGTTGACTTGTCCTGGGACATATGCATGAATATGACCTTTGCATATGATGTACACTTCCACCCAAATTTTCTAGCCAGCTTATTATTTTACCAATGCAAATAAAATAAATACCTAATATAATTAAGTTTCATCTTTAATTATATTACATTTTTCTCTGTCCTCTCTTATTGGGTCACAAGGTGGTTGTCTTCTGGGTTTTCTGTTAGTCATCATCATCATAGCATGCACAAATCCCTTTAACTTTTTCTCTCCATCTGTCCCTATCAGTCATTGCACTTGGTAAGTTCTCAAGATGGCACAGTGTCCTCACAGAGCTGATGAGTGTAAGTTGTACTTCATGTGCTTATGAATTCATCCTTCTGTCTCCAGGAGGGCCCAGTATATCTTTCTTGCCTTTCTAAGTCTTGCATGGTTTATGAGATGGGAGGTAAGCAGCTATTAAGTTATAATTTTCTTTTTTTTTCTTTTTTTAGGGTGCTGCTTCATGTATTTCTTAAAAAAAGATCTTGTGAAGCTTCCACCTAGCTTTTTCTCCAAGCATTTTGTTAGTCTAAGTGGTGCAGCTATAGAGTAGTACTGACACAGCTACGGCCTGGGAGAATTCTCGTTTTATCTTATCAGATTTTTATGTGGTCAATAACCTGTCAATAGCAAACCCTGCTTTACATATGCATATATTAACATTACTTTCAGTAGATGAGATATTGCTACCAAGGTATATGAACTGGTCTACTAATTTCAGAGAAGTGGTGACATATTGATTAAAGCACATGAACTCAGTTTGATCTGATTTCACATAAAGACTACTGCCTCCAGGTTATGCAACAGAGATTCAGCTTGGGTAATCTACATCAGTAAAAGTTTGTGTAGTATATCATCTGCTTGGCTTTTTTTTAGTGTGAAACTATTTTCTTTCATTAGATCTATTGATATTAGTTGTATATAATCTAGGCAGATTATAAGTGGAAATGGTGTGAATGTAGCTCCTTGCAAGACTCGAGTGATAATAACAAAGAAGCCAGTGTTACCATCAGGTGAAAAAAACCCATAGCTTTCATATCTTTGTAGAACATCATTAGAGTGGCAAAAGTGTCTTTCAGAATACTATGTACTAGGATTATTTGCTCCATTTTTTCCCTGTATATGAAATCAAATGCCTTGGAGAAATCTACAAACAAGAGTGTTGCCTCAAGACTTTTTGTTCGTCTTCCTTTGATAATTCAGTAGTCAGAATATGAGAAATTGTTAATTGATTTTTTTAAGTATATTCTCAAAAGCAGGGCATTATAAATCTTAGCATCTATAGTAGTAAGAATTATACCTCTGTTTTTCTAGGTGATTCTGAGGTTGCCTTTCTTTGAGAAAGAGAAGATGCTGTCTTTTGCCTATTTCTCTATTGTTTTGTTCATACAGGCATTGCATAATCGAAGAAATATGTATAAATTTTTTTGTCTTCCATACTTCAAGACCTGCAGTTTTTCTGCCTTCAATTATTTTCAAAATTGTATCAAATTCATCCTCTTTGAAGTGTTCAGGAGAATTCTTATGGCTCAATGGCAGAAGTGCTGAACTGCAGCCTTGTAGTAAGCAAGTTCGAACTCCAATCGCTCTATAACGTTCACTTTTGGACTAATACTCATTGGAAAAGTATGACCCCCCCCTATCCTCCCCACCTCAGCTATGGATTAAATAGTATCATGGCTGTTCTTTTAAATTGATGGTTTTTGACTTTAAGCAACCCATGAAGGTTAATATGTCATAAAACAAACCATTTATGGAGTGTCCAAGTTTATTTACTTAGTTTGTAATTTCAGGTGGGTTTCCAAGCAGCTTCTTGAAAATGTTCTTTCCACTTCTGAAATCTTTCTTCTTAACTAGTAGCTTTTAGTTTTGATTTTGAGGTGCTGTTCCTTCCTCTAACTTCATTTAGAAAAATCATTAAATGATCGTGGATTACTGAAGTATTCGTTTTTGGCCCAAAGTTTAAGTTTTGGGTGTACACAAATTTTTGAATAAGTGATATGGTTAGTTGTACGACCTTATAGAAAAATGTCCATATTATTGGTCAATAAAAATTCTGAATGTAAAGAAGTAATTTTATTTTTTTAATGTTGACAAAATAGATGCATCGAGGGTTAAAAATTAATTAGATAAAAAATTATATATTCAAAATTGTTCAAAGACTTCAAAATGATTCTATCAATTTACATATATGTTTGTCTATTAGCATAAATGATGACCATTAACTAAGTTAAAGCTTAACAAATGAACATATTATATATGTATTGTTCATTTCTCAAGGCTCTCGATCATATGGAAGTCGGACCTAACCGATAAAATGAAACGCCGTTTCTTCCAGGCAGCGGTTGTGTCGATACTGCTATATGGATGCACCACATGGACGCTAACTAAGCTGCTGGAGAGGAAACTAGACGGAAATTACACAAGAATGTTGAGAGCAGTATTGAACAAGTCCTGGCGACAACATCCCACGAGACACCAACTATACGGACTCTTGCCCCTCATCACGAAAACTATACAAGTTAGACGAACCAGACACGCGGGACACTGCTGGAGAAGCAAGGATGAGCTCATAAGTGATGTACTCCTGTGGACCCCCCACATATGGATGTGCAAAAGCAGGACGACCAGCACGAACTTACATACAGCAACTATGTGAGGACACAGGATGTAATCCTGAAGAGCTGCCGGAGGCGATGAACGATAGGGAGAAGTGGCGAGAGAGGGTCAGGGATATCCGTGCTAGCTTTGCATACACGAGAAAAGGAAATTATTTAATGACGATGGTGCTTTTGTTTGTTAGAGACGAATAAAGTGAAGTCAATAACCGATTTTTAGTAATCAATTTCCAATCTGTTCAAGTACACATCTGTGTTCTTATCTTTCCCCATGTCTTACCAAGATGTTAGTATATCCAAGGTACACTGGGCTTTGAATAAAATCCAATACTAGTAAAAGACAAAGTTAACATATCTTAGTTCAATATAAATAGTGTTCATCCATAGTATTTGTGTTACGTTGCTTCATTGACACGGAACTAAAGGAAAACATGGGTGTAACGTTACCCTTTAAACATGACACGAAACAAGTATGTTGGTTGCTTGATATGAAAGTTTCTTTCTCCAACCAGATAAGAGAGAGTAAGAATATGTCAACTGATTTGATATACTATGAGATATAAGTTCCGAGAGACGGATAACCTAAGCAGCAGACTTAGTTTTTTCGCTGCTGACCCAGCTGATTTGGTTGTAGTGCTGGGTGCATGAATTTTTAGTGTCTTCTCGTCCCTCCGTGAATTCTCAACTAAACTAACTTTTTAAAATCTTGCTTATGTTAAAAAAAAAAAAAGTTGGAGACCACAGTCGAGGGCAATCTGAAGGCTCCCTTTTCAATAGCTACAACACCGAGGTGCAGGGGAGGGCGCTACTTCTTTTCCTGGATTGCTCCACTTTACCCTTGATACGTACCTTATAGTTCTGAGTGTTAAGCAGGGAGGTATCAAGTACCATTTTTTGAGTTTTGGTATGACTTGACCTGGGATCGAACCCTAGTCTTCAGGGCCATTGGTGAAAAATTACATGTGTCATTAAAGTTTCCATAAACCTGACAGCTAAATCAGCTGTCATTGAATTCAAATTGCGCCTACTTTAAACATCCTGTCTGCAACCCAAGTTCAAAACAAAACCCTATTATGACTAGACTGACGCGTATGACATGTGCATATATGCAAGTCATGACCTTTAAAAAATGGAAGCCTGCAACCAAGCATTTAATGTGACTTTCATTTCAATTCAATGTTTTCTAGTAACTTACAATTTATCAATACATATCAAAATAATTACCTAATATAATCAAGTTTCATCTTTAATTATATTACATTTGATGATGACCAGAATGATTTTTGAATTCAGCCTTCTTTTACCAAGGCTAGAGAGCCCAGTCTGTCTTACTATTTTACTCATTAATTGGGAGAAGAGAGGGTTGCATACCTTTGCGTAGTGGAGATGAGTGGTGCAATTTTTATTGTTTTAGGAAATTGACATGACAAACTGAAGTCAAACCTGAAGCTGTTTGTGTTTCATTTTGCACTAATACCCTTGGGAAAGGCATGAATCATTTCCTTTTTTCCTCCCTACTATAATAGGTAAATAGCAAGGTAGACTGCGCTCTTTAGCCATGGTATGGCGACTGATATATGAGAAAGAAAACCCTGAGCTTAAAAACTAGCTCTAATTTGTTGAAAAACTGACCTTGTTGCATCCTACCCATGGTGGAGGGTTTGAGTAAATACATACATACCTTTCTTTTGGGTATTAGCACACAGTGAAATGTTAACAACCTTGTTAAAAACTTGGTTTGTCAAGTTCATTTTCTTTGATGATAATCAATCAGCCTAAACTTAATGTCTGTGTGATTTTTTATATATATATATATATATATATATATATATATATATATATATATATATATATATACACACACACACACACAAATGTTAAGCTTATAATCTAGGTAAAAAGGATAACCCATAACCAAACTTTTTTAGATGCAAGTATCAATGGGGATCAAGAAAATAGAAATTTAAGAAATCAAATTATAGTTTATCAAAACTTTTCTTGTTTCCCAATGATACCTGAATCAGAAAAATAAGGTCTAAAAAAATGTTTGGCTTGGGGTTTCCCTTATCTTGCATCTAGACATGATTAAACTCACTATCAATTGTGTGCAAGATCAGCATACTTACCTTTGCATGACTACAAATAATCAAAAAGATTTTTTGCAGCATTTTTTTTTTTTAAATAAAGGCAAAACATATTAAATAATTTAAAGAAAAAAAAAACTCTTCTTTTTTTTTTTTTTTTTAAAATAATCATACACTTAAATTTTTTAATTAGGTTTTAATTAATCATACACTTCAATCAAGCTCCAAGTAATAATTATTAAAGATTTACCACTGAAAACGTTGTGAACATTTTTTTGTTGCTAGATAGTCGTTTTCATTTATTTATTTATTTTTATTATTATTTTTTTTATTTATTGATTAAGCCAATATACACATTTTGCAATGTAGGACCCTTCTATGTCCAACAAATATTATTTCAGGCCATAACACAGAACGCACAGGCATATATATAATGTACTCACATACACATTTATGCATATATGTATGTGTGTTCACAAATATGCATGTGTATGTCAAAGGAGTGGAGGAAAAAAAAATATATATATATATTTTTTTTTTCTAAATGAGCAAGAGAAAAAAAAAAATATATATATATATATATATTTTTTTTTTTTTTTCCTAAAAAAAAAAAATATATATATATATATATATATATATATATATATATTTTTTTTTTTTCTAAATGAGCAAGAGAAAAAAAAAAAATCGAGAGAAGAAAAGCTGCAGAAAGAGGTTTTGGTTTGCAGTGGACATGCAGTAGATGTGCAGCGGAAACGTATAAATGAAGCAGATTTTCAGACTTTACAGCAACTGCATTTGATAACATAGAGAGGATGGGGGTGGGGATTGTGGGAATGAATGAAAGAATGAAAACTGCCTATGTCAGGTATGGCTCAATAGGTGGTGAATAAATAAGTTATGTTTTAAGGAGAACAGGAGGGAAAAAGGGGCGGGTGTGGCTTGTACTCAAAATGCGATTGGCTGAAAAAACAAAACTGGACGTGACCTGCATCGTCCCAAGACGGTTTAAGAAAAAAAAAGAGAGAGAGAAAATTAATTTGAGTGAGTGAAGATGAAGGAAGCAAAAGGCAGGAAGTAAGCGTTGTGGCAGGTAAAAGATAGAATGACCTCTAATAAAAAATAAACACATAGATGCACTCACGCATGCACACACACATACATACATACATGCAAATACATAAACACCCACCCACCCCTGCATATAAATTTAGCATCCCCTGCCCCAAGACTGCCAATCTCAATAACAACAAAAAAGTCACCACCACCAAAGACTGCGGAGGAGTTAGGAATAAAAACATTACAGAATGACTTGTTATTGTAATGATTATGACGGTAGCCTACTAACTAAAGCGGCAAATGTGTTCAAGTCCTGACTGAGGTCGTTTATATGCACTAATATCCTTAGGGGAGGTAAGAGTCTAACTTCCTGAATTCTGTTCCATCACCAGATATCTTGACTAAAAGAAAGTCTAATCTGTTATGCTGTGATAGAAGGAAGTAGTGAGTACTTTGTACAAAATACCCTCCCATAGCTACCTTAGTTGTGCTGGTATATTAACAGTAAAAAGCTGTTATACCTATTGTTGCACCTTAACAGGATCTAGTCATTAAGTTTGGTAGTTGTCATAAAAATCATTGATACTAACGGCAAGAGTTTAGTAGGTCAAATAATGAGAGAAAATTAATATTTTTTGATGATTGTTATGGTATTAGCAAATTAATTGTTTATGAAGGAAGAAAGATTCCTAAAACAATAAAATAATAATTCAAAATAAAATATATTAATTTAAAAAAAAAAAACACATACACATGATTTTTTTTTTTTTTAAAGGAATAAAACAAACAAACAATGCCCAAAAAAACCATTAAAATCACCTTTTGAACAACAAATAAACAAAAATAACCCCACCAAATTAGTCATTGTTGCTTAGGTAACATAAACAAAAAGATTTTAGAAGATGGGCCAATTCGAGAAGACAGAGGAATATATATGTAAAATATAAACTTGTGTATGCAACTGTGGTGAAATATTGTGTACATGGCTAGTTAGATGTATATGTGTTCTATATAGTTGAAAAGACAGGAGGTATTTAGGTATATTTTAGACCACCCCTTAAACTTCATTCATGAAGCCAAGCCATGGATAGATATGGATATAGAAATAGAAAAATGTATAGGTAGGTAGGTAGGTAGGTGTGAGTGTGTGTTTATATTCATGTGTGTGTACAACATTAGTTAGATGTATAAATGCTGAATGGAGAGGAGTGTATGTGGGTGAAGGAATAGAAAAAAGGTGTGTGTGTGTGTGTGTGTATATATATATATATATATATATATATAACACTGTTGGGTAGAAGGAGTTCCACTCTAATGACAAAGCCATGCTGAAGGCAACCATTCTATGAGAAATTAACTCCAGCATCAAACTTCTGCTGACTTGTTGGTATTTCTGATTGGAAAAGAAGGTACTCTGAAATAAAACCAGCAGTTTGCATAGTCACCTTGCTGTAGATGTTGAGAGTGGCATAAGTGTCATACAAGTGTATGTCTCTATAATCCAACAATATACAAATGTCTTACCTGTCTTTTATACCTTTCACAATTTGAATTAGTTATTGTTCAGGATGTTTAAGTTGTAAAGACAGGTATCATCTGTCAAAATGTAGCAGTTGTTTTATATATATATATATATATAGTACACACACATATTGGTGTTAAGGTTTTTTTAATGGTTTTTTTTTGTTGGAGAGTCTCTAAAGTTAAAATTTGAATATATGTACTTTTGACCATAATTGGTTATTATCAAAGACATGAGTACGACTATGTCAATGATTTTTTTTTTTTGAATAGAAGTGTTGTTCATGTGCAGTTGATGTCATGTTTGAATGTGTAAATGTAAAAATCACAAATCAGGATCTGTATATTTGCATAAATATTAATAGATGTGTATGCAATCATGTATCATTTAAGAAAGATTGAACTATATACACATGCATTAAATTGTGAAATTGTATATGAATAGCCATGTATTCCCCCACCTCTCATGGTGTAACTGTAAATTCAAATATATAAAAACCTGATTTGGCATTAAATAACCCACATGGGTTGATATGCCATAAAACACCAAATATAGACATATCATGGCAGTTAAATAGAATTTGCATCATATACATGTTGGAGAAGATTATATTTATTGGTTGACTGATTTGATTAGGTATCTACCAAATTTGTGTGTGTGTATATATATATATATATATATATGTTGTTTTTTTTTTTTAAATCTTTATATCTAATCTATGATTCTGTTGGTGTAAAAAAAAAACAAAAAAAAACAGATTGTACGATTTGCAAATTCTGCAAACTGATATCCGAGAAAAAAAATTCAGCAAAAAAAGAAAAGACAAAAAACACACGTGCTACTTGAAAATAATCACACAGCATGTATGTCTAGTCAAAAGAAAAAACACCGACAGAATTACCTTACCTAATATTACGAAGAGTCATTTGCTGAAACCTAGGGAGACTTGCTCTTGGCCATGTAGGAATTATTTTCATTATATATATGGTTTTTACTGGGTAAAGAAAAAATTCTAAATCAGTAAAATATAGTGCTCTGTACATAGAAAAGTAGAGCAATATCACAATGTTTAACTTATAAAATAAAACAAGTTAAATTCACTCATGACTGGGTTTCATATGCCCATTCTTCAGGTGAGCTTGCATCTATATGTCTGAAGTTTGTTTGTTAAAAGATTTTATAATAAAACCCCTATTTCTTTCCAATATCGTGTCAGATTTCAGATGTGTGAATACAAGATCACCTCAAGATTAGGAACATGAAACTCGGTTGTAAATTAATTTACCTCATTTCATCTTATAGTTAAAATATCCCCTGGTGTGTGTGTGTGTGTGTATATATATATATATATATATATATACTCAATCACCAATGTTGATCACTTTTTATTTATTAATATACCAAACTGCATTATTGATATTATATTATAGACACACACATGAAAGCGGGGCTGTTTTCTGTCTGCGTGTATTGTAAGGCTGAATGGCTCAAATAAGGATATATGCATGCACTGAAAATGTGTGTGTGTGTAAAATGTAGATATAGAAACGTAGTTGTTTTTCTGTCTGTATGTACTCTAAGGCTGATTGGCCCAAGTCTGAATACCTATGTGGTAAATAAAAGTCAAGAGAATGAAAAGGAAGAAAAAGACGTATGTATACACTGGGAGCTGGTGGGTGACCTTTGTA
This sequence comes from Sepioteuthis lessoniana, assembly GCA_963585895.1. Classification (NCBI taxonomy): domain Eukaryota; kingdom Metazoa; phylum Mollusca; class Cephalopoda; order Myopsida; family Loliginidae; genus Sepioteuthis; species Sepioteuthis lessoniana. The sequence goes on along the minus strand of OY757940.1, from coordinate 44,110,069 downwards.
CATTCACTATGCAGATAAAAGTTTATTCATATAAATTGCAAAATATGGTGAGGTGGCTGATCTTCACTATCCTATCTTTAACTTAACTAGTTTCATTCACTGATTCAAGCCAACTACACGTTCCTTTCACAATAACGTCACGTGTATTTAAAAAAAAGGAAACTTAATTTTTTTTTTCTTTCTTATTTGCGCCCATTTTTGTTTTAAATCGATTTTTCATTTTCTTCTTTCTCACCGTCTTCAGTTGATTTGTAAATAAATGTCATTTTTCTTTTTAAATACAGAGAGCTTCTTTACAGTCCAGGTCTTTATTTTATTTTATTTATTTATCTGGTGGAGAAAAAATGAATTTGGTTGTGGGATGTCGAAGGGAATAAATTTGTAAATAAGTAATATTTTTCCTTTTTATTTCATTTTATTTTTTTTTTAATTTTAAAATTTTAGTTCTTTTTTCTCTTTCACTTTAATAATAATTATTAATAATAATAATATCAATAATAATTTTTAATATTAATATATTTTTTTAAAATTCATTTCTTTTGTTCACTTTTCAGTAATCTTTTTTTCACCCTTTCACACATTTGTACTTTCTCTCTCTTTCTCACTTCTTTTCAGTTTGTTCTTTCTTTCCTAAAAGGATTTTATAATAAAATCACTTTTTTTTTCTTCTTTTTTTTTCTTTAGTCAATTTTTTTAAAACTATTTTTTTCGTCTTCTTTCCAATATCGTGTCAACAGCAATAATTATTTTCTTGGTTCAAAACTGCAGCTGAAACTTGTTCAACTTCGGCAGTGGACAAAGGAGGCAGAGGAGATCTGGAAGGGGATGGGGAGGGGGGAGTGTAATGGGTGAGGTCATGGTGGAGGAGGAAGAGGAGAAGCAAGGTTTTATTTTGTTGTTGTTGTTGCAGGGGGGTGGGGTCACGTCTTTACACAACTGTTTCAGGTTTTGAGGCGAGTTTTGCTTCCTGATGCATCATTTCCACAGTATCCAATGCCTGAAATAAATAAAAATATATTTAAAAAAAAATAAAAATGCTAGAAATAGACTATCACTCATAAATAAGTATACCTCTTTAAATTTTACTTCTAAACCAAAGATATGGGCGGGATGGGGGGTTAAATCACAAGCTGGACTGTGACATTGTTGTAAATGAATTGGAACTTAAATCATACTATTGTTCTCTGTCAAATTATACCCTTGGGAAATGTAAGTTGGTCGACCATAGTCGAGGGGAACCCAAAGGCTCCCTTTTCAATAGCTACTGTAAGTTGGTCGACCATAGTCGAGGGGAACCCAAAGGCTCCCTTTTCAATAGCTACTAAACCAAGGTTTAGGGGAAGGTTGATATGCCTTAAAAGCCAACCAACCAACCAAGGTCTAGGGGAATGTGCTATTCCTTTACCTGGCTTGCTCCACCTACCTTATAATGCTGAGTGTTAAGCAAGGAGGCACCAAACACCATTGTTTTATTTTTTTTGAGACTTTGGTATGACTTGACCTGTGATTGTAACCTGGTCTCTCGGACCACTGGCAAACATTCTAACCATTACGCAAGGGGCTGGTATTAGGAAATGTATGAACTCCCTTATCCCCCTCAGCTATGGGTTAAATAGTACCATTATTGTCCATCTACAAGGATGGCTTTGGCATTAAATAACCCAAATCTAAACATTTCTTGAAATCAATTTGAATATTATTTATTAGCAAACTCTACAGTAGAAATTTTGTGCAGCTATATATTCATAAATAACAATTATGCCATATACACCTTCCTGAAGCATAAGGGTTAATTTATTTAAATTCATCTTTAGTTACTCCAAATTTTTTTCCCTGCCCATGGTAACAAGTTATAATGAATTATAGTATTGTAAAAAATAAAAGAAGGCAACCTAAGAGGTTTCAACTGCTATTTAGCTGTAAATGAAAAACGTGGATTCATGCCTTTCCTAAGATTGCAAGTCTGAGGGTCTTAATCAATATATCAATCACATCAAAACGAATATCATAAGTTAGGCTTGATAATTAGCAAAAGATTAGAAGATATGGTCACAATTCAACAATGACCAAAATTTTATTTTAAAACCAAAATATAATGACTCTTAAGGAGTCAAACACATGGTAGACACAAGTTTATATTTGGCTTGGCTTTGTCAAAAGTTTTGTTTCAAATTGGCACATACCTGCTGTGTAATAAATACAATTTTTAAAACTGATCACATGGTAGAGTTTAAATGGCATTTAATGCCAATTCAATTTTTATACAAATCACTTTAGCATACAAAAACAGTTTCATTTCAAACAATTCAGTTTAGACAAAGTATGCAGTTTATTTCTATTTGACCCATAGATAGGGGCCTATAAGGTGCTACCACTCCGGGCAAAAGTGGACCTGGGAGTGATGGCAATGAAGAGATGCTCCGCATTTCCTAAAGCTCCAGCAGTACTGAAACCTCACCATCAGATTGTTTAGTGTCATATCCAGAACACTTGTTTGGGAGGGAGGTATTACCCCTCTGCAGAGCAGTAGATGGTATATTCTACAACCCTAGCCGACTGGGCATTTAATTAAAACAAGTGAGAAAGTTCAAGTGTAGTTCTTTCATATTCAATCCATTATAACTGTTAGAGATACAAGAGAATGTTTTATTTTTAGCTTTTCAGATAAAACTGTTAATCAACAATAATTTTGACTAGTAATAGTATTCATCTTCCTAGTTCTTCTTGCTTTGTCAATCATTATTGTTATGGTACCTACCTTATGGACCATATTAAGTCAACCCCAGTAAGTGAATATTGTTAAAAAATCATTGTTATTGTTGAAAATTATTGTTATCGTTATATTATAGTTATTGTTTCGTGACCCCCCTCAAACAATTGTTATTGTTTGGTGTTGAGGAGGGTCAAACCTCGATTTGAATTCATTGGCCTTATTTTAAACAAAACGAAACGACCGCCATTTTGTCATTTCATCATTAATTGCATTTCTCAAAGTCAATTCGCAATTTTAAAACGCCATTCCCCCTAGTTGCCCTTTTAAAACGCAACTATGGGGGAACCATTCCGGATTCAACCTACTCAAACAAATTTATTACCAACACAAGACTTGTTCAGATATACAACCAGCCCAGAAGCCACCAGCAACGCCAGTCTCCTGGTCGTCGCAGCTTCAAAAAAAGAAAAAATCCCCAAAAGACTACGAGAACGACAGAGTCACGAAATACTCGGCGTATTTTAAAGAAAACGAGATCCTACCTATCCCAGAATTGGTAGAGGCGGTTGAGCCTAAGACTCTGTCGTTCGTCGTGACCGATTTAAGAACTAGGAGACTGGCTGGCCTTAAAAAAGAGGCGTTCGAGGAATTACTTAAAACTGCAGGCATCCCAGGTAAGTATTTTTACCGAAGGAGTTTTGCTACCTGGGATGTCTTGCTCCCGACAGAAGAAATAGCGAAGAAGCTGGCTAGAAGCAACATTACCACTAAGTACTTCCGGCTTCAACCGGAATATAGAGGACAAAGGAGAATTAAGGTCACCGTATGTAACGTGTCCATGGAGCTAAATGGGGACGTTATCGCCGCCTACCTCAGTTCCTATGGCGTCGTCGAAGACTACACCCAAATAACGTCAGCTCATGGCACGGCATACGGTGATTTCTCATTTATCATGATTTTAGATAGGGGAGGGTTCAATGCAATACCCCATACGATAACATAAGAACACAACCATGACAGTCATCGTAGAGGGCAGGAAACCGCTTTGCTGGAATTGTAAACAGCTCGGACATTTCTCGCGGTCCTGCCCTCAGAAAGCCACCATCATCGCTACCAACAAAACAACCACCGCCACCAACGATACAAATGAAACAAATACGGAAGCTAAGAACAGCACACATCCAGAAAAAGAATCCCAACCCAACAAAGATGAAGGGTGGACCTTAGTAAAAGGAGGAAAAGGAAAAAAAGAAACAAAAACAAAAAATAAAGAAAAACCCGAAGAAATGGAAACAACTACTAACCTAAAAAGTAGGAGAGACAGCGGGGACACGGAGAAGGAGGGGGAGAAAAAACAACTGAAAACAAACTCCCCCAAACCAGAACAACAAAAACATCAGCCCCTCCAACCCCAGCAACAAGCACCCCAGCGACCAGCAGAAAAACAACAACCCAAGCGACCGGAACAAAACCCCAAACAACCGGAAAAAAACACACATCCTCCACCCCAACGACCAGCACAAATAAGTCCTCCCCCTCAACAACCCAAAAGTACACCTAATAAACATCCCAAAACCCCCCTTCACCCAACATTACCTTCTCTATCGCCAATTTCAACTCCCAAACAATTCACCCGGTCTCACTCTGAAACCAGATCACCGTCACCGTCACCATCAACATCTCAAAAGAAAAGAACAAAATCCGCATCTAACCAATTCAGGCAAGCCGTGAACGGTTTCTACTTTTGTTCAGATTTAATGGAATCACCCAACTTAGATCACCAACTTAAAAAAGCACTCAAACCTCTATCATCCATGAAAAACATCGATCAAAAAGACATTACCAATCCATACCTATTCAAGGGTGCAGCCATGGTGACCACCTTTGTCCGTTCGCCTGGCGTCCGAACTAAAGAGCTTTGGCAATTTATTGAGGAGGCCAGTCGGACGGACATAGTGTTGGCGGAAATGGGGCACCCCTCCCACAAAGATCTACTTAATAAATGTACGGGCAGGGTCCCGATTTATGTTCATCCCTGTTTTTATAGGTCCTTAAAGCTGCGGTTTCCCTTTGATGTCGGCGGAATTTCCAGGGATGGCAGAGAGTCTACTGATCTCTGTACCGGTTCCCTGCGTCAGGCCGTCGGCATCCCCACCCCGAAGGATTTCCGGCCCGTAGTCGACACTGAGTAAGGTAAGTTGGATTGATGGCTTTAAACCTTGCCAGTTTGAATGTGAGGGGACTGAGGGATTCAAGCAAGTGTACGCACTTGCTTGCTGAACTCAAGAACCTCGGAGTGGATGTTGCTGCAGTGCAGGAGACTCACTTCACTTGCGGTGCCGACTGTCGGGTGCTGGAAAGCGACTTTAACGTTTTCTCAGCATACGGCAGCCGCACCAGCGCTGGGGTCTCTTTGCTAGTTGGACGCAGCCTTGATGTTGACGTTGTTTTTGCAGGTGACGGGGGCCGGCTGGTTGTGGCCGATGTTGCCGTGAAAAGTTTCAAGTTTCGTCTGGTTGCGGTTTATGCGTCCAATATCGCTGCGGAGAGGGTTTCCTTTTTTCGTCGGTCGGCGCCGTTCCTGGACGATACGAAGCGGCTAGTCTTAATGGGTGTTTGGAATGCGATCCTTGATCCCAAGATAGATAGGGTCGGTCGGGGAGCTAGTAGTGCGGGAAGGTGTGAGAGCAGCCTTGTCGGCTTCGTGACTCGTCTTGATCACCCAGGGCGGGAGATGTGGACGTGGCTAGATAGCTCGCCCTCTGCCAAAGTAGGCTCCTACTTGGACAGAGTGTTAGTGAGAAGAGCTGACATTGATTTTGTTAGTTGTCCCACGTTCCACTTGATAGCGTGGACTGACCATAAACTTATTAGAGTCAGGCTGCGGTTAGCAAATAGGCCTAGTCTAGCCGGCTACTGGAAGTTCAATACCTCCTTACTGGAGATACGGGACTTCCGGGATTGGCTAGAATCCCTAATTCAGCGGGTGTTAGTGGGGGCGGTTACCGGGAATAGGTGGTGGGTTTCTCTTAAGCATAGAATTAGAGATTTCGCCACCAAGTACAGTCGACAGCTCAACTTAGATAGGACCGCGGAGGCGAAATCTATAGATGATAGACTTTCCCGGGTGGTGGCTGGGGGGACTCCCTAGGTGTAGAGCTAGCTAGGAGGGACCTTGAGCGTGAGAGTAGCGAGCGCTACAAGGGATCAGTAGTTAGATCTAGGCTAAAAAGAGTTCTCAACGAAGCTGTGAAATCGAACGCGACTGCGCGTGAAGAAGAAGTGCGAAGGTTCCCCGATCGGTACATCGCATCTGTCAAGACCCCGGACGGGCGTCTGCTGCGATCAGGTCGTGAGATACGTGACGCCTTTCGGGCGCACTTTCGGGATCGCTTTGCCCGCTGCACTGATCTCCCGCTCCGGGAGTTTCGTAGCTATCTGGCCGACTTCCCCCGTCTTGGGGCGGCTGAAGCGGCTAGCTGCGAGGGTGTGGTTACTGAATGCGAAGTCCGCGATGCGTTGAAGCAGGTCGGCCTCAACAAGTCGCGGGGACTAGATGGTTTGCCCTACGAAGTGTACTTGAGGATGTCGCACATGTTTGTGCCTATTCTGACGGATATGTTCAACCATTGGTTCGCCCAGGGAGCCATCCCTGGTAGCGTTACCAAGGGCGTGATCACATTGCTGAAGAAAGGTGGCAGGCATGTTTGGGAGGGTTTAGACGATTACAGGCCCATAACTCTGCTTAACACAGATTTAAAGATTTTGGCCCGGGTCTTAGCGAATCGTTTACAGCTTGTCATTAGTGATCTGATCGGCCCCGAACAGACCTTTGCTGTGAAGGGAAGATCGATCCAGGACAACCTGCACTTGATTCGCGAGGTCCTAGAGGGGATAAAAGACGACACCGAATCCGCGCTGATCAGTTTAGATCAGTCCAAGGCCTTCGGTTCTTGGCGTCTGTTTTGGAGACTGCCAGATTCCAACCGGAGTTCCGCAGATGGATTAGTATGATGTACCACAACCCTCAGGCAGTGGTGCAGGTGAACGGAAGGCGTTCGGGGGTGATCACGATCGAGCGATCGGTCCGGCAGGGCTGCCCCCTGTCTCCTCTTCTCTATGTCCTCGCGTTGGAGCCCCTCCTGCGCAGGCTTAGGGATGAGGGGACAAGTCCGGCACTGCGCGGTATCCCATTCGTTGGCCGCCTTGCGGCTAGGGTTTCCGCGTTCGCTGATGACGTCACAGTTTTCGTATCCCGCCTCTGGGATATAGAGGCTGTGAAAGAGGCGGTTGTCGAGTATGAGCGGATTGCAGGGGCCAAGGTCAATTTTGACAAAAGCGAAGGTTTGCGGCTTGGTGCTTGGAGGGGTAGCAATACTCTTCCAGGACCCATCCGCATCCTCGGGGTGTGGTTTGGGCCCGACCTACAACTGGAGCGAAATTGGTCGGAAGTACATGCTAAGGTGAATGCTCAGGTGGGAATCTGGCTTTCAAGGAGGTTGTCCTTAAAGGGCAGGGCGGAGGCGTGCGCCGCGTACGTCTTCCCCTTGATCCTTTACCGATTGGCTGTACTCCCTCTGCCTAAGGCACATCGGTTGGCGCTGCAACGATCCCTCTCCAGACTTGTCTGGGGAGGTGCAAGGCCGATGGTCCGTAGACAGGTCTGTATCCAACGTACACGCAATCTGGAGAGCCACTGGCTTGCTGAAAGACTTGCATATCTGGGCCGTGTCTTGACGGGGGACTCAGTGTGGAGACGAAAGGCGAGTCGGACTTTTCCTCGCCTCAAGTCAGACCCAAAGGCTGAAGGTCGACGTAGGCCTTTGGGCGAAGCACTGTTTGTCCGCGAGTGCCGAAAGGCCCTTCGTAACCTTCTTGGGTCCAGTGACCTTTCATGGCCTCGGAAGGAGCTGTATCGGGAATTAGTGGTGGGTTCCGCTTCTGATCCTCTCACTGGAATTGGGCGCCAGGATCGAGCTTCTTGAACAACTCTGAGTTCTCGCTCACCTGGCGACTTGTTCGGAATGCGTTATCCCTTCGCGGCTTGAACTTCAGAGCGGGCCTGGCAGACATGCCTGATTGCCCTCGCTGCAGCAGTGGCTTGGAAGAAACGGCTGAGCACGCCTTCTACTACTGCGAGCGAGTCCGCCCGTTTTGGGATCACGTCGGGGAGTGGACGGCTCGCATCAAACCCAAACGGCTCGTGCTGCTTGACGTTGGTTACGTCATAGACAACGTTCTTCCTCCGTTTCACGGTGAGAAGCGTGTGGTGTTTCTCGCGATCCTAGCTGTAGCCCGAATGGTGATTTGGACAACGCGAAACAAGGGATTGTATGACGATGCCAACTTTTCTCATCGTGATCTGGTTTTGTATTTTCGGCATCAGCTGAGGGTCAAAATCAGATGCGATAGAAAACGCTTGGATCGCATAACATTCAGCAAAAGGTGGGTGACTGCAGCGAGCCTGATCGTACGAAAGGGGGCAATGTTGGAGTCATCCTTCCCTCCTCTGCCGGCCCATGGCGTCTACGGTATGGACCCCATCCCTGGTAAGTAGAATTGTTTTTTCCCTTGTAACCTAGTTAGCAGTATGTTGTGAGTCATTGTCCCCATCATCTAGTCGTTAGTTTCTCAAGATCTTCCCCCTCCCTATTATTTTTGTACCCCAACCTGAATCCCAGCCCGCTTTTATTGAAGATCTTGAACATTCATATATAAAAAATCATATTACCTACTTCTATCGACCCATACTGCGCCCGACCCTTTATTTCTTTGATCTCTGTAGATTAGTATTCCCGCCCCACCTAGGGCAGGTCCAGCTTGTTTCCGGTTTCTTTCGACCCGGAAAACAGTCAGCCTCCAATTTTATAGACGGGGGGATGGGAGGGAAACCAAACGGGGAATTTTTCTTTGTTTCTCTTGTATATATAATTTTTCGGGGTTTTTTTCTCCCATTCCCATAAACCATATTTTGTAAATAAAAATCATATACCACTTTTGGGTTTTAAGTAGGTTTTCTTCATAGAGCAAATGCGGTATTTTGGTAACTGCTGCGCGCATGATGAAGGATGAATGGTTATATATTGTACTGTTGAATGGGTCGGCGAATGTGGCTAGCTAGGTCCCTTTAGAATATATAGAAAAGCAAGACCGCTCTCTTCCCCTCCCCCAAAACCTTAAGGCCTCGTGCCTTCTTTGTATTTACAAATAAAGTTAAGTTAACTTCAGCCTAACACTTTGGCAGTCAAACTGACGTTCAACACTCTTTTACCTATGCTGTATTTATACTTTCTTCTGGACCTTTTACTGGTCCGCAACAATTATCATGAATAATTTTGATGATTATTATCCTTCATCTTCCTACTTTTAGTTGTTTTGTATATCATCCTTCATCGTCTTCATTCTATGACAGTGGTGAAACAAGAATGAAAAATAAGCTCCCAATGATACTAACTTCTACTAATTCTGATACCAGCTGTTTTACCATCACAGTTACAAGAGCATTGATGGTATCATAGAAGTCTAGAGACCATTTATAAAGCCACTCAATACCTCTGTTTTCTGGTTGGTGCTATATAAAAGTTCCTTGCTGTTGTAGAAGTGATGATGTGAGTTGGACTAGGAAGATCCAAGTATAATACTCATTAAAATTATTTAAACTCCAGCCATGCTGTTCTTGTACAACAATGGTTTTGGCCTTAAATAATCCACAGGAGCTGATATACCATTAAACAAAGAAACCAAACCTCATCAAAATTATTTATAATTAGTTGTTAAATCTAAAAAAAAAGTTTTACCAAATATGACTTATTCTCATATCAGGAGAACCTGTTGGCTTCTTATAACTTTCTTCAGAATGTTTTTTTTTTCCATTTTATTTTGACTTTTTATTAATGAAATGTACTACCCAGCATAGGGATTGAACTTACAACCTCCAGGTTACTTCTGATTAATTTTCCTCCCCCATTTGTACTGGGGTGTTTCTGTTTCAGACATATCACAGATGCAACTACCGACTGACCACCCTTGTTACTAGTACCATGGACTGTGATCCTGTTAAGGATTGTGAGGTGAATTTTTTTTTCTCTTACTTTTTCATTTTGCAGCTGTAAATCCTCTATTTGTTGGATGTGAATCTTCTTCATGGCATCAACTTGTCTGGAATGCTTAACAGCTAACCGTTTTCTTTCTTCTATAAATTTCTTGGTATTATTTTCATTAAGTTCTCTTATTCTCCTGCAAAAGAAAAAAAATGATACATGAATATAACAAATACAACTATCTTGATATTAATATCAATTAAACTGAACCTGTTGGGTCCGTTTGTAATTGACACTTCTATTAATGGAATGAATAATTAATTAACAGTGGACTAAAATGGAAAAAAAAATCATTGTTCAACACTAATGCAGAACTCACATTATCATTCTGTTTCAAATTGGACTGGAAATTGCTTTATTCTCTGAAAGCATTTTAAATGTATTGCTTTAATAAAAATCTTATGATATGCTTTTTTTATCTGGATTACAGTTAGATATATACAAGTAAGCGCTGGACTGTGGAATTGTAGTAAGCGAGCTCGAACTCCAGTTGCGCCATCACATTCACTTTCAGACAAATACTCTTGGGAAAGGTATGAACCCCTTATCCTCCCAGCTATGGGCTAAATAGTATGACTGCTGTTCTAGAAGGGTGTCTTTGGCGTTAAATAACCTACAAAAGTTGATATGCCATAAAACAAACCAAACAAAACCATAAGAATTTTAGTAATACTAAAATGAGTACTTGTTTCTGAGAAAAATGTTATTGTCGTCAATTACATTTGGCAGATGGCTAGAAGTATGGTGGCAACTGCTAGTCTAACTCAAATTACACCACATGAGGTGACCATGATAAAGATAATTATGATTCAATTTTGTTGTTTGTGTTTTATTACTCTTAAACAGCAAAAACATAACATTGATATAATACCATTAAAATGTTTAGAGAATACAGCAATTTCTAGTATTATAATTTATATTCTTATAATGCAATTTCCAGTAGACTTGAAACACACCAAATAATTTTTAACAAAAACTGATAAAGGGAGATAATTACTATGTCTATTGACTTATCGAAAAGATCTCTGGTAAAAAAATGAAAAGAAGATACCTGACAATATCCACCCCACTAAAATGAATAACCTTTTGAATGTTTTTAAATATTGTCAGTTATTTGTTTGAATTATTGTCACCATATAAAAGTCAAAATAATATAGACTTTTTGAGTAAACAAAAAAAAAAAAACATTGATCTGTCTGCACTCTTTTCTATCAGCCATAACACTATACTCAGAGATAGTACTTTGTTAGTGATATTGAGCATTTTATAAAATGCCTTATTCTGGCAGGAGGAATTTGGTAACATTTTTTTTCTTGCTTAATCCTGTTTATATATATATATATTGAATATGATTTGTAAAATACATTTTGTTAACATTTTTTAAATGAGCCTGCGGTCATTTAAATTGCTATGTATCACTAACAATTTAATTAAACATCGGTCATTTGTTTACACACAGTTAAATGATCAAACAATTCAATTTAGCATAAGTTATTTGTTTGCACACAGTTTATTTGACCTATAGATAGGACCCTATCAGGTGCTACCACTCCAGGGCGGGCCAGAGTGGATCTGGGTGCAATGGCAATGAAGGGGTACTCTGCATTCTCCAAAGCTCCAGCTGGAGCCTCACCATCAGATAGTTTAGAGTCATATCCAAGACACTTGTTGAGGGTGGGGTGGGGTCTTACCCATCAGCAGAGATGCAATCAGTATATGCCACAGCCCCAGCTGACAGGATTAGATAAATAAGAAGGTATGAAAAAAAAACAAGAAGAAAACTATCCAGAAAAGTGAATTCATTAGTAATTATAAATTCTATCTACAGGAAGTGATGACTTGACTGAATGCAGGCTATTGAGGGTGACCTTTAAGAAGGTATGAAAATCTCTCTCGCTATTTCTTTTTATCCATCTTACCTGTCTCTCTCAGCTTTGTTCTTGATTGACTTGTCATTCAGAACACCTTTGCTGGACTCCATAGATTGTTTTGCTTGACTTGTACGGAGTTCTTTGTTATCTCTGAAAGAAAGAAAATGAAATGTAGTTAAATGTTTTATCCCGAAAAGCAAAGCACCAAAATATTTCCTGTCTCTACCCACAGATTGCAAGCAAAATACTAACATGAATATTTTGTAACAAGTCATCCTTGACAATAAAACCAAAAATCTGATTTTATTAAGGTGTATCAGAAAAATTTTCATTTTTCATAAATCTATACTTCAAAGCAAATTTCATAAACCAATGATTCCACTATATTATCTATAATATTGATTGAAGACATGACCTCTTTCTTTCAATTAACATTTGGGTTAAAGAATGAGGTCTTGGCATTTGGATATTTGAATTATATGCTGTAATAAATTAAAATCTCTCTTTCATTGTGTTATGCTGGCCGTAACATTATATATGTATTTTTGTCAATCAAAAATTTTGACTTGACCTGTTGTTACAAACATGACCATGCTAAAAATCTTTACCACAGTGGTCAACGTCTGCATTTTAGCCCTATTGTATAAATTGACTCCTAGTTTTTTTTTTTCTTTTTAGGCTTAAAAAAGTGAACTTTTATATTGCAATTTACAGTATATTTAAGGAAGTTAATATTTTCATGTGATTTAAAAGATTTATGCTTACTTTTTTTTTTGTCCAGATCCAAAATTGTACTATCCTGCTGGGGACCATCTTAAAAGCTATATGTAATATTGGTTAGTCTTTTGTTTGTTAATGATTGATTTCTAGGCTAATAGGCTACTCTTGACCTTAAGAATGCTTTAAAGGTATCCAAAGAGGAGAAGGATGAAGGAATTGACCCTAGAGAAGGTTCTTGGAACATTTTAGCTTGAAATTAATCAAGAAGGTCTAATTCTTTTGTGAGTGCACCCTAATTTTATATAGAGGTTCTGAACCTGTTTTTGCAAAGTCTACCTACCTGATGATAGTATTAATTGTATTGTAGTGGTATAACCTATAAGTACCAACTGCTAATAATTTGAACTTTATTTCCTGCTTCACATAAAGTCTACTTACTATTTATCTTCAGACAGGTATGCATAAACTACTATAGTGTACAATATATAGATAGTAAGTCAAACCACCTGAAGGCTCCCTTTTCAATAGCTACTAACTACACTGAAATGTAAGGTAGGGTACTACTCTTTTCTCTAGATTGCTCCACTTACCCTTGGATTGAACTCTGGGTCATTGGTGCAGCTATGGTAATTAATACAAACAATGAAATGTGAGGATTGTTTGTATGTCAGTCCTCCCTTTTTAAAACTAATATGGTTTCAAGTAACAAATGATGATAAGCATATTTTGTTACACCGAGTGCTCTAGAAGAGATGCTGCACTTTATCAACTCCTCCTTCTCTCTCTTTTAGCTGCTGGCTTTTTAAAAAGCATTTTAATAATCCATCTGTTAGCACACTGGGGCCTTTCAACTCACAATGTTTGTGAAAACAATTTATTAATATCAGTAATACCTACTAATTAAAGCCAGTGATATATAAATATACTGACAGGAAATAAAATTGCAACATTATTAGATTAGTAAAATTGGTTGATTGATTTTACATTAAGTTACTTAATGACAAAATCAGTCCTTTTTTTGCAAGCAATTATATGGTTTTGAGTAACTAATAACTTTTTGTAAATAATTATAGCTTCAAATAATTATTCTTAGTACAAATAATTTATGTACAGTTATATGGTTTCAAATAAGTTCATATTCAATAATAATTCATACTTGGTTGATTTTTTAACATGTCAACCCTTTTTATCATTAAGGGTTTTCGGACTACAACGTTTCGGCCAATATGTCCTCCGGCCTTCTTCAGGTGGTTGTCAAACTCAGGAACCTTCACAGAACTTTGAACTACATCTTTTATTGAATCCATGGGGGTCGCCTGTTCTGATTCTGTTAGCCATAACCAGATACAAGTGTTAAGTATTCCTGTATTGTTACTCGCCTGTAGTCAGGATTGAACCTTCAACCTCCAGATGATTGTCTCCTTAATGATAAAAATCAACAAGCTTTGTCTCAGAAATTTAGACAACTAATGTCAACCCTTGTAGGGTTATTTGTATCAGTCACGTGTGCATAAAAAGAAGAGAAAATAATTGACTGACATCTTAACTAAAGCATAAGTATTTCATTCAATCAAAATAAAACAGTAACTGAATTTAAGACAAACAAAAGATAGTTACTATCCATACACTGCCAGCCAAGATATTACTGTAAAGTCTTTCTTGCACAGGTCTGTCTGACTACTGTCCACCATCCCATGCTAATTAGCATGGAACCTTATTTAAATTATCTAAAGGCCTGCCATTTTCGTCCACTGGTGATCGGTGTTCAATTGCTAGTGTTTCACTTTATTCCTATATGACAATATGATACAGAAATCTTTCTTCGTAAACATTTTAAATAGGTAAACACTTTATACATAGCTGTGTATTAATGTTTAAGAATAATTTTGAACTACTGTATATGGTGGCTTATTTTCCCACAAAAAAAATTGTCCCAGAAAATCACCTTGCATCTATAATGTCATGGGTCAAGTTTGAGTAACTGGATAGTGGAGTTATAATGTGGCAGTAGCCCTTAACATGGTATTGAATACATATGAAACTTTAAAAATGATTTTATAATCAGAAAGACTACAAATGAAGGGTTTTCACCAGACATTCATACTTTAAACTCATTTATTTTTAAGTGTCTTACAAAGTAGATTTCAAACTGATAGAATGTATATGACCCTTCTAATTACTATCACTTTTGGTCAGTAGACTTGGGAGTAAAGACGTAAATCCATGCTTTGCAGAGCAAAAGTCTCACCAGATGATAAAGTTTCTGTGGCTCCTCAATACTGAATTTATTTTCAGTTCATATGGCCTCTTGTTGAGGTTTGACTGAAAAGTACTTTCATGGAATGTAAGTAAAGTTAGCGACCTTAGTCGAGGGTGACACAAAGGCTCTCTTTTCAATAGCTGCTACACTGAAGTGTAGGGAAGGGAGCTACTCCTTTTCCTGGATTGCTCCTCACCTTATAATGTTGAGTGTTAAGCAAGGCAGCATCAAGTAACTATTTTTTGAGTCTTTGGTATGACTCGACCTGGGATTGAACCCTGGTCTCCCGGACCATTGGCAAACACTCTACTCATTTGATCTTTCAACATTGTCTTCCTTGTGGTCCACACACTTCTTCCATCGGTGTTACACTGCTTGGATACCATTGGTCATAAAAGTCATGAACAGCTGATATGTCATGCTATAAATTTTCCAGCTCCCCTTCATGTAATGATTTTTAAAGAAAAGTTTGGATTGTGTCTGATCACTGAAAAAGTTGATCCCTTTTATAATACTTACCTATCTTGTTTAGTTTCAAGCTCTTTGAGTTGTGATTGATGGGCTTCTTCTAGCAGCTTAGTCACTGTGCTATTCTGCTGGAGAATGTGGGCCTTATTCAAATCATGCTCTTCTTGTAGTTGGCGTTCTAGCATTTCTGACCATTCCTTAGTCTGTTCTGCTACAAGAACTGTCACCTGTAAAAAAAAAAAAAAAAAAGAGAAATAATAATGGAAGAAAATCAAAACCAAAAAAAAAAAGTCAATATTTAATGGCATATCAACCTGTCTGGGATTATTTTAAGCCTAGTGGTTAGGAAACTATACATTTTTTATGCAGTTCCTTTGCACACAGTTATGACATCAAGTATTCCTATCTAATACAACTAATTTGCAAGTTGATCTATTTGACTCATAGATGGGACCCTAACAGTCAGTGAATTCTTTGTCCTGAGTTTGAATTTCTGATATGAAACATTGTCATCATAATTTTTTTAACTAGTTTTTCTTTAATCTAATTATTGTTACCTTGTTTATCCATATTGCATATAATATAGATTAAACAAAGAATAAATCTTCCAATGAAATTTGAACCGACCCCAAATCTGAACCAAATATCCAGCATTGTTCTCAAATCCTCCAGAGCATCTTGTGGTGTGAGGCCAATTGATTACTGAAAAGCTCTTAGGTTTAATTATTGAAGGAAACATACTATATGAAACTTTACATTCCCATAAAGTTTATAATGTTTCTGTTCATGGTTTTAGAAGTCTAGTCAAAGTGGAATCAACCTATTGGGGGGTAGTCAAATTATTTAACATGCAAAATAAACTGATGGATGTTCACCAATCAGACATAAGCAAAATACTACTCTCCTTTTTCCACCTCAAACTTAGTTTCTTATATGCTCATTAAATCTTACCACTTCACGTGAGCTTATCACATTCTCCTCCATAAAATAAGTCACACCTCTTGCGTCCTTTTCTTCTTCTAGTTTCCGCGTGCCGGTAGCAGAGAGAGCACACCTTCTGTTTCTTTGAGGTAACATTGTTCATGGCATTACTACTACAGTTTCCTTCTTAAAGTTAATGAACAAATTTGAATTATTTTGTTTTAAAGGTCTGATCCAATTATCATACAAGAATATCCAAGGGTGGGAATGGTAATTTTGTAACAAATGTTGGCATGATAAGAAATAGGTGTTTGATGATGATGATTTATATTTCCAATAAAAAACAAAAAAATAGAAAGAATAATTTGCAACTACTATATACAATGTATGTTCATGGCTAGGAAATGAAAAAGTAATTTCTCCATGAATAATTATATAAGCCTATGTGTAAATTTTTATGACAGACAGGATTCTTTAGCTGACGTTAGGCAACCCGTTTAAGAGAAGAAAAATTATGAATTCAAATGAGTTTTTCTCAATTTAGGAATTGGTGTTGAGTCTCATCCTGTCTATGATGGCAGTGTTAGGTAAGTACATACTGCTGTTAATGAAGAGGCTATGGTGGTTCAATCTATGACAAGATAAAGTGGAAATTAATATTATTCCTCCAAAAATAAATCTACCTTTGATTGGTGATCAGCCACAAGAGCTTGAACCTTCTGTTCCTTATTTCCTTGGTTTTCTTCACTACAAAGACAAAAATAAATTTTTTTAAGTATTTGTATGCAGTTAAAACAAAAACAGATGTGAAAAGATTCCCCCCTAGGAAATGACAATTATTAAAAGAAGTGGGGGGGGGGGAACGGTCCACAGTAGCTAAATCAATCAATCCAGAACCAAGACACACGGAAGGTATCTATTTATTATACATATATAAACACACCCACAATATCACACATCAATAAGTATACTCTGAACAAATTAATTATTTAACAAATAATTATTCTTAAGCAATCAACACCAGGATTTTCACTGAAGCCTTATACAATCTCTACATCTACAGAATTGAAGCTATATAAACAAAAAGTCCTAATATATTCATGCAATTTTATTTAATACTTGAAACCCTGTAACTGTGTAAACAAATTGCTATTATTTGTTGTATCGTTTCAAGTGTTCAGAGATATACATTAGTTGTAGTAGATACCAAGCATTTTTGTTTTATTTTTTGCCTTAAGGAAAAAAGAACTGTCTCTTACCCTTTCTTTTTCAACTTCTCCAAAGATTTTTCTGTTGCAGACTTCTCTTTCTCATGTAACGCAATCAATTTGTCAATGGTTGTGCACTGCTGTTTCCGCATCACAGACTGCTCCTTCTGGTGTTTTTTTTTCATTATGTCCAACTCCTTAACTTGTTTCTTGATCAGCCTCGTGTACACCTTTTCATTCATCAGGGATTCCCGGGTGATGTTATCAAACTGAAGATCTTCTGAAACAAAATGAATCCAAGTAGTTAAAAATTGCACATGAAATGAGACCCATAATATTCTCTAGAATTTTGGGATACAAACAGATCACACAATCTTAGAAGTAATTAACAAGAAGGAAAGAATGTTCCATCTAGTTTTTATTCTTCTGTTCCAGAAGACTGACCTCAGAATGAAACCCCGATGGAGTGGACCCCAGCATCAGGAGAACAAAAGTGAGAGGTAAATATATTATTGTTAAAGAAGGCTTCCTGCGTCTTTGTCATTATTCATGCGTACGTCGTTTATTGCTGCGTCTGTCTTTGTCACGGCGTCGTTATCATTGGGTCGCTGTGAATTATTCTACATATATATGTGCATGCATGTAGATGTGAATCTGCATATGTGACTATATAACAATATCAACCCTTGTCAGTTATTCAATGCCAAATTCCTGTTATATATAAAATATGATTTGTACACAAATAGTTAATTGTTAACATTTTGAATAAAACCAGAGCTCGTTTGTTTGTACACAAATGGTTTCAAGTATTGCTATTCAATATCAAGAGGGGGAGTCTTTGTGGTGTAATGGTTAAAGCGATGGACTGCGGAATTGTCGTACGCGAGTTCGTACTCCAGTCGCGCTATTACGTTCACTTTCAGGCAAATACCTGTGGGAAAGGTATGAACCCCCTTATCCTCCCAGCTATAGGTTAAATAGTTTTTCGTTTACTGTTCTTCGAGGAGAATGGCTTGGGCATTAAATAACCTAAAAAGAATTGATATGCCATTAAACAAAGAAACCAAACCATCAATATCAAGAATTTAATTTAACATCACTCATTTGTTTGCATACAGTTGAATGGTTAAACAGCTTTATTTGAACTTTAGATGGGATCCTAACAGGTACTATCATTTCCAGTCACTGGGCCTGGGAGTAATAGCAATGAAAAGCTACTCCACATTCTCCAGACTGGAGCCTCACCATCAGATGGTTTAGTGTCATATCCAGAGTGGGGTGAGTCTTACCTCTCAGCTGAGATTCAGTTAGTGTGTTCTATAGCCCCAGCCAACTGGGCTGTCTAACATGGATTTGATCAACTATCAACCAATCAGAAAATTAATTACATTGATCTATCACTAAAACGATCAATATATATTGAGCTTTAGTTCCAGGTTTCTCTATTACTTCCTTTTTAAAAGTTCTCATAAGCTTATAAAATCCTGCTCATTTAAAACAGGACTGGATTTTGTGATAGTTTCTTGTGGGAAACCAATCAAAAATATATTGGTACTTCTTGCAAGAAAATTCAATTTTATGGTGAAACATCTTTTTATTGTTCTAAATGAAAGGGACATGACATTAACTTTGTATCAACCTAATAAAAGAATTATTTGAATATCAAGTACTTGAATATACTTAAAAAAACAAAAAAAAAAACAGTAAAGAACCAAAGACAATGGAACCCTTCTTTAAATTCTACATACTCAAAATCATTTTAGGAGGTGCAATGATTTTCATTGAAGGAAATGAAATCAGCAGCCCAAGTACAAATCCTGGGTGAAGCTGTTCTCCCCACCCAGCTATGGGTAAATAATAGAGCAGACTGGGTTTTTTTAACTTTGGTAAGGCAACTAATCTAGGAGAAAGAAAATACTGAATTCAAAACTAGCTGTACTTAAAAAAAAATTTGACCTTGTGTCATATCCTGCCTACAGAAGAGAGTTTGTGCAAAGTGATATTCAAATTGTAAAAAAAAAAAAAAAAAAAAAACTTATATGGTAAATACCTTCTTTCTTGGCTGGTGGTTGCTGTGCACTGACTGGTGCCTGCTTCGATTGTTTGGGCGTGTCTTTGGCCTGATCCTTAGTTGGACCGTTCGGTGTCTGAGGAGTAGGTTTGCTGCTTTCGTTGGGCATTGTCTTGTTCTTCCCCTTGGTTTCTGGGACGTCTCCAATGTCATCCTCGTCAATACCCATGTCTTTCATTAATTGTGCTCGCTTGTCAGCCATGGACTGGAATTTGATTGGTGCAGACACTGCTGATACAAAATCTGGACAAAAAGAAAGAGGTGTAAGTCGATTGACGAACACTAAATTGATAAACAAAACAAAATGACCGAAATTCACTCTTATTTGGATGGTGAATGTAAATATTACATTTCTACATAATTTTGGGGTACGTAACTGCAGATATTTCCTTAGTAGGATATTCTGAAGAGGTAGTACCCTAATTTGTCTAGTTTGATTTGGTTTTTAATCGCCAAAATGTTGTGATTGAGTTATCACTCATCATCATCATCATCTTGTCGTGCCATCAGCATGGATATCCCTGACCACTCTCTCGCCACCCCTCCCTATCGTTTATCACTTCCAGTAGGTCCTCAGGGCTACACCCTGTATTCTCATAGTGCTGCTGTATGTAGGTGCGAGCTGGTCGCCCTGACTTTGCTTGGCCATGTGAAGGGGTCCATAGGAGTACATCACTTATGAGCTTGTCCCTACTTCTCCAGTAGTGTCCTGCATGTCTGGTTCGTCTAACTTTAATAGTTTTCGTGATGGGTGGTAGGTGGCCGTATAGCTGCTGCTTTGTGGGGTGTTGCCTCCAGGAACATTTAAAATCAGAAGGTTAACAATAGGTTTATTCCTTTTGTACAAGGGAATATACAATGAGTCAAACACATGGTAATGAATTACTATAAAATGAGACTAGCTTTGGCAGAAAATAAGCATAATAGCACAATTGAAGTTTGAACTCACTCACTACGATTTCACAGTTGAGTACATTAGCCACTAGGCCTTACTTTACCAATTTGTTTGAAAAACATTTTTTAAAAATGAAATAGTCTGAAAGGCTTAAATTTCCATCTTTTCCAGTCTGTACATTGTGTACCAGCAGCATGTATTCCTGTGACTATCTTTTACCCTCCATCCCTATAGGCCATTGCTTTTTGTAAGTCATCTAGACAGCACAGTGTGTTGGAGAATGTCACTTCTGTAGTCTTATTCATCTTACTTTGATGGTTTGTGAGATAGGAGATGCAACTGTTATTTTGTAGGGTGCTACATCTGGCATTTGTTCAAAACAGCAAACTTGTGGAATTCTCATCTAGCCTTTTCACCAAGTGTTTCATTAGAGTAAATGTTTGGGGGTGTGTGGATTTCTATATGTGGTGGTTGTGTACAAATTGTCAGCAAATATTTATAGACTTTCCCATCAGTAGATTAGTCAATGAAAGCTGACTAAAATACAAGCAGTATATTAGCCAATCAGATGCCATTAAGTCAGATATAAACAATGGCAAATTAACATATTATTGACTTAATGCAGCCTTGTTACTTTGGAGTATCTTGTATTGCTCAACCAGAAACGAGATGGCTACCCAAATTCCAACAACAGAAATTTCCTCAGCGAGATATTCCGAACAAGAAGTACTCAAAATTAAATGAAACTTACCTTCAAATCCTTCTGGAACATACGTCTTTAAAATAATTCTACAGAAAACTGTTGGGAGTGACAATGGAAAGTTTCCTTCTGTTCGTAGTGATATGTGTCTATAACCTTAGGTGAAAAAAAAAAGAAGTTAGATATTTAAAAGAGAAAAAAAAAAAAATCCATAATTTTTATTCATACTTAGTCCCCCAATTAAAAATTGATCCAGTTAAGTATTGCTTAACTTCTTAGCTAAACAATGAAAAAAATTAGTCACAACCCTAGATAACCAATTACTTGCAAAATAAAAAAGGAAATATAGTCTCTGATGACATATAAGACAATTACATTAATTTAAATTTAGTAATACTGTATTATTAACTTTCTTAATATGCTTAGCCTGGTATTTAATCAAAATCAAATTAATGACCAATAATCTGCTTGCCTAACATAACTGTATCAGGAAATTAGATTAAAATTTGCTTTTGGTCAGTTAAATGTTTTCATAGGAAACATTTAATATATTTCTGAGTGCTTTCAATTGATAAAAGTTTTGTATCTTTGAAAAATGTTTTAAGAGGGGGTTCAGTTTACAATGCAATTGCTGTAAAAAAAAAAATGAACCCCTACTTTGCGTTTATTGTACATAAATGAGGCTATAAAAGGACAAAATTTCTTGTTGCTTTTTTTCTTTTTTTTTTTATTATGTGATTTTTTGCCCAGCAATACAATCAGCATATATTAAACCCTGCCAACAAGGAAGAAAAACTTTTGGTTTCAGTTTCTTTGTTTAATGGCATATCATCCTTTATGGGCTATTTAATGCCAAAGTCATCATAGTTAGGGTGATAAGAGGGTTCATAACTTTCCCGAGGGTATTAGTCCAAAAGTAAATGTAATAGCATGGCTAGAGTTCAATCTCACTATGACATTGCAGTTGAGCATATTAGCCACTACGCCACAGAGACTTCCCTAAAAAAAATCACATATCTAAAATGTATTCACACAAGGCACTGATTTGGGAAAAAAAAAACATGAGTAAGGATTGAACACTTTCTTCAAGAGTATACAGATTGATAAGAAGTATATTCATTACTTCATGGAAAAGTCGTCATCATCAAGTTGTGCTGACAGGACAGATTTCTTTGACCCTCTCTCTTTCCCTATCATCCACTGCTCCCGGCAGGTTCTTCAAACTACATCCTGTGTCCGCACAGAGCTGATATAAGTTCTTGCTGGTTAGTTGTTGTAGGAGCCTTACCCATCTTACCATA
Source organism: Sepioteuthis lessoniana (assembly GCA_963585895.1). Lineage (NCBI taxonomy): Eukaryota > Metazoa > Mollusca > Cephalopoda > Myopsida > Loliginidae > Sepioteuthis > Sepioteuthis lessoniana. The sequence goes on along the minus strand of OY757940.1, from coordinate 44,087,841 downwards.
ATGGACTCTTCTCACCGTTATTAGAACGGAGAGATTTCGCTGCCTGTGGCAGATCAATATTGGTGTTATCCGAACAGTACGAGACTTCTTACCTTTTCTATTTAACTCTATCTTTCTTGTGTAATATAATCTGTTATCAAATATCCGTGTTTGTATTTTCATTAGTGACCCTTTCCGGGGCCACAACAGTAGTCCACACTGGCACGTCCATGTGTAGGAGTCCATTGAAGAATGGGACTCATGAGTTAAACTTTGCTTTTCCAGCAGTGTCCCCCCCACATGTCTTGTTCATTTTTGAAATGGGAGGTAAGTGGCTGTACAACTGTTAATTCTAACTGACTTATTGTCAAACTCTTTATAAATCTTATGTCAAGCTATGATTATCAAGGTTTAAAAAATATACTATTTACAACCATTACTTACCAGCTTGTAACCCATCAAGTGGTAAGATTCTTTGACCAATTAATTTACCAGTATCTTCATAGACAGCAATCCGCAAAACTGCTAAATCAGGCAGGACAACCTGAAAGAATGATAAAGAAAAAAAAAAAAACATTCACTGATGTAACCTTTCAAACCAGAGCACATGACTTTTACTTTCTCCTCAATGATCTAAAATATTATAAAAAATGGAAAAAGTATCCAAATGATAATTGCATGCATTAAGATTGAATATTTGATTTTCTTCAATTTTAAAATTTAGATCAACATATGTTCAGAGCTGAGCAACTTTTATGATACATGATTATGTTGTGATGAGTCATAGTTTTTAAATAGAAAGTTTCTGGCAAAAAGATGGGTGGTGCTGTTAGCTTGCCCTCAGCTTTCTTCTGGACTCCAAAAAACACTTTTGTGTACACATGATACTTTATTTTTTCTGTGATGTCCATCTTACATTTTACATCAAGGAGTGGTTCAATTATTTGTACATAATTGCACCTTGGCACCTAGAAACCAACCAATTAGATTTTCAACTGTTTTTCTAAACTCTAGAACGATTTTGGTCACATGATTGAAACTATCCAATCTATACCCTGGTCTCAGATTGATCTTGAGTTCATAAGCTTTCAATTATACCGAGTTGACCCACAGTGTTTTTCTGCACCTTATTTTTGCCATTATGCCATGGGGACTCCCCATTAAACATTAAGAAAAGGATCACAGAAAAAAAAAAATTTTTTTTAATGGTACTTTACCTTTCGAAAAACAAAAGGCTCATCATTGTATATTGGATTGAGACCATTATTAGGGACAATTCTTGTCCTGAATTCTTTGCGGATGGTATCTGTTGGCAAACCATACATATCCACTTCAACGTAGGTACCAATTTTCTTATCAGATAAAAACTGGCCTGATATAACCTGAAAGAAAACCAGAAATTATTACATGTATAGGAATACATTAGGACAATGTTATCCATAGAGGAAGGTATTGTCAGTGGTCAGGAATTAATAATAAGCTATTGAGAGAATGAGGTTAGTACACGCGCATATATATACATATATACACACATACACAAATACATACATCATCATGTGCTGCTAACACGGGTCTCCCTAACTCTCTCTCACCACTTGTCTCTATCGTCCATTGCTCCCGCATCTGTACAGAGCTGTTGTAGATAGGTCCTAACTAATTGCCCAACTCTTGCTTGTCCGTGTGAGGAAGAACACAGGAGTACATCGCTTATGAGTTTGTCCTTACTTCTCCAGCAGTGTCCTGCATGTCTTGCTCATCTAATTTGGATGGTTTTTAAGATGGGTTGTAGGTGGCTGTACAGCTGCTATTTTGTGAAATGTTGCCTCATATATATATATATATATATATATATATATATATATATAGTCATCCAGGCAGACTATTTTATTGTATCACAACTTTTCAAGGTGGGAACAAAACCTGCCTAACTTTATCATATTTACCCAATCCCTCTGTTCGGGCAGGATATGACACAAGGTCAATTTTTTAAGCGGAGTTTAACAGGTTTGAATTCAGAGTTTTCCTTCTCATAGACTAGTTGCCTCACCAAGGCTGAAGAACCTAGTCTGCCCTACTATTTACCCATAGCAGCCAAACTTTATGCTAGACATGGTATCTTATCAATCAGCCAAATCGGTGACCTACGTCATCTTGGGAATTATAACGCTTTACGTACTAGCTTTCGTTTGGTATCCAGTCGTGCAAAATGTAAACAAAGTACTTAATTCATTAGAAGAGCTTTGCATTACACAAGTGGCTGCTGTTAATTCTTTCAAATTTCCATACATACAAAAAGGGTTAATTTTTGTACAAGAAAAAAGACAGTCTCAAGAAGCTGTAATTTTCATATCTGTATTTTTTACCTTTATTGACTAGTCTGTGTTTACGAGTGTTGTATAGTCATATGTCCGGATATTGGCCTAGCGGTTAGAGTGTTTGCCAATGGCCCGGGAGACCTGGGTTCAATCCCAGGTCGAGTCATACCGAAGACTCAAAAAATGGTACTTGATGCCTCCTTGCTTAACACTCAGCATTATAAGGTACGGATCAAGGGTAAGGTAGAGCAATCCAGGGAAGGAGTAGCGCCCTCCCCTACACCTTGGTGTAGTAGCTATCGAAAAGGGAGCCTTCGGGTTGCCCTCGACTAAAGGGAGACAACTTTACTTATAGTCATATGCTGCAACTATACACATATACATGCAGAATACATATTGATGCAATGAATAAAGACGAGCGACACAGTTCTTTATTTGAAAGGGTTGTGTGTGTGAGAGGGAGTTGGAGACCGAACAGAACTGCAACATATTGACCCCCACTCTTATGGCCATCAGTGTTGTGTCTTTCTTGTTCTCCTGATGTTCAACCGGAGGTCTGGGGGCTTAGCTTTCTGCTGGCTTTCTCTACCACATCTTGTCACCGACTCACCTGATCTCCAACTCCTTGACTTCCTGTCTTCACCTGTTCAGTCTCCCACTCAATCTTTGGAATGGCATGTTTGATCGTCATCAAGCGGAAATAACTGTCATGCAGTTCACAGGTTACTCTCTTCCGGTGCATCAGTCTATGAGTGTACCATGGGATTTTACCTTGTCCCATATTTTCAGCCAAGCCTGCCTACGCGATTTCTTCTCATAACTGCCATCGGAATGTGTCACTTCCTCCGGTGCATCACTTTGGAATGGCATGTTTGGCCAGGTTGAAGGTCAATATACAACACGAGCTGGTTTTAAAATTTCTTTGGGACTTTCGTAGATGATATTATTTGGCTTGCCGCAAAGAATTTGAAGGATCAATTCTCAAAATAATTTTAATCTTTTCCCTCCTTGATTGTTTGAAATATATTTTTCACCAATTAGAATTACAGAGGAATCATAAATTTTGTTATCTAATTTCAAGCCGACCTCAATATCATGAATATGTGTAGAAATAAATATTTCTCCAGTAGGTCCTGCTGATTTATTCTGAGACCTACTAAAAAATAACCTTTCGGTTTATTTCTTTTGAGGTGAAAATTTTAATATTCTTTTTGCTAAGGGAGAGTTATCTTTCCTTACAAATGATTGTGTCACGTGGTCTCCCACTGAGACGATGGAAGTGGGATGACTACTATCCTCTTGTTTGAATTAACAGTAGCAAGCCATCAGAGAATGACCGTTAAGAAAGAATATGGGTCACAGGAGAGACCAGATGTTTATACTTGGTGACCTCACTCGGGTCGCCTGACATGGGAAGGTAGAAGCCAAACGATTGGCTGGGACCCTAAAACGGAAGTGGGGACTCCCTCCCATCAGCGGAAATAGAAAAGAAAAAAGTTAGTTGTTGGACAGGGCTCGTGGCAGACGGAGCCAAAGCCAGTACTCCGGGTAGACGAAGACATAAAAATATTTCGGATTGAAGAAGCCATTTTCTTCAAGCCAGTGTTAAAAATAGCATAAAGTCTATTAGCCCATAAAAGTGGAAAGATTCTCCACAGGAACTCCATCAAAGAAAATAAAATAAGTACCCTTGGGACTGTTTCTCCTTATACCCAATTTTATATACCCTCGCTCTCTCTCTCTCTCAATTTGAAGGAAAACGAAAGAAAAGAAAAGAAGAAAGACATTTATGTTCATGGACTGTTCATTTATTATATATTTGACACTTTGACGGTGTATATCTATGTGTAGTAAAAGATTCATGTATTTTAATGTTCCCACGTGGTCGAAGTTGTTCTTTGCAGTTCTGCTACGAATTTGTTATTTTCATGTTTTTTTTCAGCTTCACGTCGCCTTATGTTATCTTGCTTAAAAATTGTCCTATTAATTCCTTTAAAATATCACACGGGAAACCGGAATTGCCGACTACTATAATTAATATTATTACGTCTCAACCTAGAGGTCCATATCTTCCATTGTCTAGGGGAGGAAGTCTAGTGGCCTTGGTGGGTGTGTGTATAGTGTGAAATTTGGAACCCCTTGCCAGCGGCTGTCAGTCTGGACATAAATTAATCCCCCACATAATATGCCAGTTCTTATATGCCTGAGAAAAAACTCTGAACGAGGACTTATTCTACAAGGGATCAAGTGCCAACCTGCCCCGTCTTCACACGTGCGAAAATAAAACCCCGTTCTGGGATAAAAGTAAATTCTTTGCGTCACAATTGATTCTTCAGGGAAACAGGCAAATGTAAAGACAGTCTGCACTGATCCACCAGAATCCTACTGTACAATGGTTGGTGAGAAAATACAAAGAATATTGTAGTGTTTAAAATATATTCAACTTTGTTATATTTTGTTGTTCCTAAATAGTTGGGATATAACACCTTTCCTTTAAAAATGCATTTAATTTCAACATCACTTAATTGTTTTAAATTGAATGAATGTTATTGTTGATATAGATCTATTATTACTCTGCTAAACCAGGACATTGGCCCAGCGGTTAGGGGGTTAGGGTGTTCGCCAATGGCCCGGGAGACCTGGGTTCAATCCCAGGTCGAGTCATACCAAAGACTTTAAAAATGGAACTTGATACCACCTTGCTTAACACTAAGCTTGGTAAAGTGGAGCAATCCTGGGAATGGAGTAGCGCCCTCCCCTACACCTTGGTGTAGTAGCTATCGAAAAGGGAGCCTTCGGGTCACCCTCGACTATGGTCGCTAACTTTACTTACTTTATTACTCTGCTATGACAAAAATATCTTTGCCTACTGATGGTTTCATTTTGTATATAAAGTAACATCCTGGACGAGACTGATTGCATTTCACATAGCACTAATACCCTTGGGAAAGGTACGAAGCCGATTATTCTCCCTCCAGCTATGGGTAAATAGTAGGACAGACTGGGTTCTTCAGCCTTGGTGAGGCAACTAGTCTTGGAGAAGGAAAACTATGAATTCAAACCTGTTAAACTCCGCTTAAAAATTGACCTTGTGTCATATCCTGCCCGAGCGGAGGGGTTGGTAAATATGATAAAGTGACATCAGTATCATAACTTTCTCAATGTAAATATTGTCAAACATTTACACTCTGACTAATTTTATCTTTTCTGATAAGAAAAGACTGTAACTTCTGGGTTTTTTTTTCAGTAAACTTTTCATCCAATTTAAAGGAATAAAAATTTATCAATTTGTAGATTAATGCTTTATTATTTATTATTATTTATACCTTTTCATATTAATTTCATTATTTATATCTTTTCATATTATTTATTATTATTATTATTTATACCTTTTCATATCTATTTTATTATTTATCATTATTATTTATACCTTTTCATATCTATTTTATTATTTATTATTATTATTTATACCTTTTCATATTTATTTCATTATTTATTATTATTATTTATACCTTTTCATATTTATTTCATTATTTATTATTATTATTTATACCTTTTCATATTTATTTCATTATTTATCATTATTATTTATACCTTTTCATATCTATTTTATTATTTATTATTATTATTTATACCTTTTCATATTTATTTCATTATTTATTATTATTATTTATACCTTTTCATATTTATTTCATTATTTATTATTATTATTTATACCTTTGTATGTTAAAGAAATAATAATGTAATACTTTACAATAGAAATACACAGAAAAAAATCACTCAGTGGTTTTGGATTCTACTTGCTTCAACAATTTATGCTTGAATATAATTTTAATAAATTAAACAACATAAAATTATCTTTTAGAATTCTATTAAATGTTTAAACCGTTTTTACAATCAATTACTCACTTCCACCGAACAGTGTCCAGCAATCACGCCATCGACTGGACTCTCAGAGAATGGATCAAAAGTCCGATCTGGTCTCCGCATAAAATCAGGCTTTAACAAATACCTGTAATAGAAAGAAAAAAAAATCATATGCGATAATATAGCCACACTTGTAAAAATAATCTTATATATATATATATATATATATATATATATATATATATATATACACACACAATGAAATAAAACAGTGAAAATTTATTGGGGGGAGTCCCTGTGATGTAATGGTTAACGAACTGGACAGTGACATCATAGTGGGGAAGTTCAAATTCCAGACAACTACCCTCGGGAAAGATACGATCCCTAACCCGCTATGAGTTAGAAAGTACCACTACTGTTATTTCACAAGAATGTCTTTGGCATTAAATAACCCACAAAGGTTGATATGCCATTAAATAAAACAGAAAACCCACAACTGATTTAACATAGCTGATTCTCAGGTTAGCCAGTATAAACAAGTCTTTTATATGATGTAATGTTAATGGTTTACCTGAGGTTTGAACCCTGTTTTATTTCATCTTATTGTAATATTGCTCCGCATTTTTGTGCATAGAGCACTCTATTTTACTGATTTGAAAATGCTTTTAGTATCAAATTTGAATTATATGAATGTGTGTGTGTGTGTATATATATATATATATATATATATATATATATATAGAAAGAGTGAGATCTACTAATACAAATGATTAAAACTGAGATAATTGCATGCCACAAAGTGATTATCAAGCAATTAAAAGAGTAGAATTATCTTGTCGAACAATTGCTTTATAGAATGATATTTTTTTCAGTTTTAGTCCTTTGTATAAATAGGCATACAATAACTTGTTTTAAAAACTTTTTTCATTTTAAACACTGCTAGTTAGTTGATGGTACTTTTTATTAAATCTATAGGTGGACTACTCACCCACAATTTCCATTGTATTCAAATTTTCCCTGATTGAGCTGCATAGCGAGGTCCGGCGTCTGGAAATTTAAAGCTACCATTTGGCAGCCAGCATTCCAGAAAATCTATGAAACAAAGAAAACAAGAAATGTTACTAAAAGAGTTATCAGAAATTGATGCCATTCTTTGAGTTGTCTTTCTTTTTTAAACAGTAAATATTTTTAGTAAATAAAGCTACCATATTTGCTGTTCCTGTTTTGACGCACTAGACATGTTAAAAATATATCTTTATTGATATTTTTTTAGATGAAACTTCTTATTTTTGATCTCTTATAATTGCCATTATCAGGCCATTGGCCTAATGAGTAGAGTGTTCGCCAATGATCGGGGAGACTGGGGTTTAATCCCAGGCCGAGTCATACTAAAGACTCAAAAAAAATGGTATTTGATGCTGCCTTGCTTAACACTCAGCATTATATGGTAAGGATCAAGGGTAAAGTGGAGCAATCCAGGAAATAGAATAGTGCCCTCCCCTATACCTATATAGTAGCTATTGAAAAGGGAGCGTTCGTGTCACCTTCGACTAAGGTCGCCAACTTCACTTACTTATAATTGCCATTACAAGAGTGCCAACCTGATTGAGTTTTGAGAGAAAACAACTAGATTTGATTTGGTTTATTTAATGGCATACCAATCCCTTATGGGTTATTCAATGCTAAAATTTGATTCATTTATAAATATTTGATTATAATCATGTTTATATTCTTAAAATTCTATTGCAATCATTTGTAAATATTTTTTAAATCAAACTTTTTTGATGATTTTTTTTGTATTTAGTTAATACTAATAATTCATACCCATTTATATTGTTGGTTTGTTTGTTTCACGGCATATCAACTCTTTCAGGTCATTTAATGCCGAAGTAAGTCATTTTGATAAGTTTCAAACAATTCAGTTTAGTATAAGTACATTTTGGTTACACACAGTTAAATGTCAAAACAGTTTTCTTTTAAAGAATTGTTTAGCATAAATATGCAGTTTAAATGTTAAAAACTTCTATCTCAAACAATTCAATTTAGCATAAGTACACAGGTTTTTGTTTACACAAAGTTAAATGGAAAAACAGTTAATTTCAAATAATTACAATTTAGTTCTATTTGACCCATAGCTCGGACCCTATCAAGTGCTACTACTCCAGGCCAGAGTGGACCTAGGAGTGATGGCAATGAAGGCGTACTCCACATTCCCCAAAGCTCCTGCATTACTGAAGTCTCACCATCATATTGTTTAGTGTCATATCCAGGACACTCATGGAGGAGGGTCTCACCCCACTGCAGAAATGCAGTTGGTGTATTCTACAACCTCAGCTGACTGGGCCTCATTTATATCTAAGAGACTATTCCTGTTTAATAATATTCTTCCTGCCTAGGAAAAAAAATAAAAGTCAAATTATCAATGATAATGATGATTGCTAAAATGTCTGATCGCAAAATCTAAGTTATTTAGCAAAGGAATGAAGTAGAATAATGAAATGCTTACCTGTGGCATGTAGTTACTAGAGTCCACACGGCCACCTCTGGGGTAGATCCGGCTCATTTGGCGTTTATTATAACTAGTTATTAATTAAGGTAGTAACATTGAGAAGGGCAAAATCTCATTCAAGATAAAAACATAAAAAAAGAATACATGAAGAATACAATTCAATGTGTGAAAGTCTCTGTCGAGGATTGGGTATAAATAGAAAATAAGTTTGCATTCATGTGTGTCAGAAAGAAAATGGATAAAGTCTTTTTTTTTTTTAATAAAATAGATATTATTTGAAGACTGGTCTTTTCAGTGAACGTTTTTTATTGTAGTATTAGTATTTTCTTTTTCAATACTTTTCATGTTAAAAACCAATAAAACCAACATCTTCATACACATATATACTCACACACACACTCAATGAAAAAAATACCATTTGTAAAAATAGATTGACACATTTTGCCAGAGGTTTGATATCATCTGAATGCAAATGGTTCATTCTGAAAATATTTAAAGGGGGAGAAGTAGAACTCATTAAAATCTGTATTATTATGGAAAAACAGATTTTAGTCTTTTATATATAAAAGTAAAAGTTGGCGACCGTAGTCGAGGGTGACCGGAAGGCTCCCTTTTTGATAGCTACTACACCAAGGTGTAGGGGAGGGTGCTACTCCTTCCCTGGATTGCTCCACTTTACCCTTGATCTGTACCCTATAATGCTGAGTGTTAAGCAAGGAGGCATCAAGTACCATTTTTTGAGTCTTTGGTATGACTCGACCTGGGATTGAACCCTGGTCTCCCGCGCCATTGGCAAACACTCTAACCACTAGGCCAATATCCGGACATATACCTTTTATATATATATATATATATATATATATATATATATATATATATATATATATATATATATATATATATATATATATATATATATAAAAAAAAGTATTATTTGGTCCAGTTAAACTGGAGTTGGGAGTAATTCCATCAGCACAAGAAAACTATTCAAAAGTGAACATTTAAATTTTCCTGGTAAAGAGCTCAATGTAACTGACATTACAGAGCAATAATTTCATTAAGAGAAAACACAAACCGGTCACATTAGGATTATAAATTTATTTCCATCCTGTTATGTGTTTTTGATAAAATCGAAAAACACGAAAAAAAAATTAACAGGACTTCTTCAGATCTTATGGATAAAAAAAAAATATATATATATATATATATATATATATATATATATAAATTAATTACCTTAATTAATTAAATAAATTAATTACCTTCACATCACTTCAAATATATATATATATATATATATATATATTTGAAGTGAGATGAAGGTCATTAATTTCTTTTAGTATTTTGCAATTCTATAAGGTTCAATTTAGTGAATAATAAAAATATATATTAAAAAAAAACCTGGGCCAAAATTGACTGACAAATTAATAGATATTAGGAGATATAAATGACAAAAAACATCATGAGTTCCCAGTTTAAAACCTGAACAATACCAGTCATTTCAGATGGAATAATGTATTTATTTACCTAACTCCTTTGCAATCAGAAGGATGTGACACAGTATCATTTTTAAGTAGAGATTAATAGATTTGAATTCAGTTTTCCTTCTCCTAGACTGGTTGCCATGCCAAAGTTAAAGAATGAATAATGTATCCCCATCCCAATATGCTCACATTGTCAACCATGCCTGGCTCCTGGGTAATCATCTGATAAAAGTCTTGTTAGTGATCAAACTATTGTTTTCATAACACATAGAAAAGGAATAATATCAATAACTTTTAGGTTAAGAGTACTGTACCTGTATTCACCCAACCACTCTCCCATGGGTAGGATGCAACACAGGGTCAATTTTCAAACAGAGTTCAATTGGTTTGAATTCTTCTAGACTGGTGGCTATACCAAAGAGATTAGCCTTCCCTACTATTTACCCATAATTAGTGCTATGTGGAATGCAAACAGTCTCCTCCAGGTTTTGAACTTGGGCCACTGGGTCAATTTCCAACAATGATAACCATTACACAATGAGCACCTCCCAAAATATCTGTATTTCTAAGGCCTGTGTTAGATTAAAGTGTTGCTCCTCAGCACTTTTGTCTAGGCAGTAGCTGTACCCATAGAAATCAATTAAACTTCTGTCTGGGTTCTAGCCGTACCCATAAATATATTAAAAAAAAATTTAAAAGAAAAATTTATATATCTGGTTTTCAATTGATTGATTTTAACAGCATGTCAACCCATTGGGAGTTATTTTATACTAAGAGGTTAGGGAATAGTATTCATTGTATGTTCATATTTACCCTTTTTTATAGAGTTGGTTTACATAGGTTTTATGCCATATCAACCCTTGTAGGTTATTTAATGCCAAATCCTGTTTATGCATATATATTAGATAGATATGTATGATTTCTAAACACATTTTGTTGATTAAATTTTTGAATGAACCTGAGCTCATTTTTTTTGCACACAGTTAAATGGTTTCAAGTATTTCTATGTAACAGTAACAATTTAATGTCAGTCATTTGTTTGCACACAGTGATGTGTATATACATATATGATTTCTAAGTGTTTACTTTGTCGGTAATTTCATTTTTAAATGAGTTAGAACTAATTTGTTTGCATACTTGTATTGCTATTGTTTCTACACAGTGTGAAGGTTTCAATTATTGCTATCTAAAACTAATAATTCTATTCAATGTTAATCCTTTGTTTGTAGATAGTGAAGTGGTTTCAATTATTGCCATCTAACACCAATTATTCATTTTCTCAGGGTCAAATGGTTCCAAGTATTGTTATGTAATATCAATAATTCAATATAGGCACACAGTTAAAGAGTTTCAAGTATTGCTATTCAACACTATTCATTCATTTGCACAGTCAAATGGTTTCAAATATTGGTAAGTTATACTAATAATTCAATTTAGGCACACAGAGTTTCAAGTATTGCTATTTAACACAAATAATTCTATTCAAGATTCATTTGCACACTGTTAAATGGTATTGCTATGTACCACTAACTATTCAATTAGACATCAGTTATTTTTTTTGCACACAGTTTAAATGTCAAATAGTTCTTGGCCCAGTTGGCTGGGGCTGCAGAATACACAGACTGCATCTCTGCAGAGAGGTAAGACTTACCTCCTACCAATGAATGTCTTGGATATGACACTAAATAATCTGATGGTGAGGCTCCAGTAATACTGAAGCTTTGGAGAATGCAAAATCCCCTTTTATTGGCATTACTCCTAGGTCCACTCTGACCCAGAGTGGTAGCACTTGATAGGGTCCTATCTATGGATCAAATAGAACTAACCTGTACTAATGCTAAACTGAATTGTTTGAAATAAAACTGTTTATATGTATAAAAATGGATTTGGCATTAAATAACCTACAAGGGTTGATGTATCATAAAAACCTAAACCCAACCCAACTTGAATAGAATTATTCATGTTAGATAGAAAATGGTTAATATGCTATAAAACCAAATCATCAGAAAATACTTTTTCAATGTAAATATTTTGAAAGGTCTGTTTAAAAGTGTCAACATAGATGAGCTTCTGTTTATGAAAGAATTAAATGAAAGGCAATGAAATTTACACTACAAATAAATATCCAAGGATATTAAAAACTTGAAAAACTTTTAATCAAAATGACTTGATTTGACATTAAATGACCCGAAAAGGGTTGACATGCTGTAAAACAAAACAAGCAACCAATCAAACAGTTCTATTTCACCCATAGGTAAGAACCTTTTAAGTGCTACCACTCTGGGCCAGAGTGGACCTGGGAGTAATTGTAATAAAGACGTACTCCACATTTCCCAGAGCTCCATGAAACTCGGTGGTGGTGGTGTTGGGTCTTAACCCTCTTCAGAGATGCAGTCAGTGTATTTTGCAGCCCCAGATGACTGAACTGTTATTTGGCACTCAGTGATTTGGAATACTAATGATGTATAAACAAATCAATTTGAACCACAAATGGTACCCTAATAGGTACTACTACTCCAGATAAGAATGAATCTGAGAGGAGCCTCACCATCAGATGAAATTTAGTGTCATATTTTGGAAACCTTCTTTTTTGGTGGGGAAGAGGGGTAGTGTCTTACCGTCTGCAGGGTTTGACTATGTTTATTTCAAGCCCTGCCAACAGGGTAATGTAATACATTTGATTAGATCTTTAATCCCACTTGGAATATCATCTTTGTTTTGTTTACTAACCCTAGCATATTTTTTAGGGTACATCACTGATGTGTGTATGTGTGTGGGGGGTGTAATGGCTATTTGTAATCTAAGGTCAAATTCTGTCTGATGCTGCTTGCATTCATTTTGCACTGTTGCTATGGGTAAAATAGTTGGATAGGCTGGGCTTTTTAGACTTGATTGTCCACCAACTGAGGAAAAGCACCACTGTAAATTTAAATCACCTGTCAACATGTTATGGGTCAGGATAAGGCTAGTTACTAAACAACAGTTTGATAACTTAAGGAGAAATTTTTCAAGCAGGGAAAGTAACAATACATCAACACAAATGAAAAAAAAATTATACAACAAAAATTCATGCAGGAAAAAAAAGAAATAAAGAAAAGCAGAACAAAAAAATTGCATTAAAAAAAACAAACACATTCAGTTGTACCATATTTTTTAATAATGAACAAATAGTTCTATTTGAAACAATTCAATCAAGCATAAGTCATTTGTTTGCACACAGTTAAACAGTTCTATTTGACCCACTGATAGGACCCTATCAGGTGCTACCACTCCGGGCCAGAGTGGACCTGGAAGTGATGGCAATGAAGGGGTACTCCACATTCCCCAAAGCTCCAGCATTACAGTAGAAGTAATTTACTAAGCTTTTTGTTTAGATGTAGCATAAGGCCATATGAATGGGACATCCAATGAAACTTGAACTCACTCATGTAGGTTTGCTAGTCCAGCTTGCTAACCATTACACCACTAGAAGCACTACAGCGTTACAGTAGCCCCACCATCAGATTGCTTAGTGTCATATCAAGGACACTCGTTAGGGGAGTCTTACCTCTCTGCAGGGATGCAATCAGTATATTTTACAGCCCTAGCTGACTGGGCTGTGCTTCATTCTGTGTGTGATTTGAAAACTACACAGATGAATGTGCTGTGTAGTCTAATCTGAGAACTTATGCTTTATAAGTTTGAACTGAGTTACAATACTGCAGAAGCAACCAAAAACAGTTGATCAACAGATGGTTCAAGAAAATCTGGAGTGGTTGCAAGAACCTCACCAATCAGGCAAGGTCAAGAAGGCCTAAAACCATAGCAGCAAATCAAACAAGTTAGGCATCTCTCAGTCCAGTGGGGTTTGTCATATTCATAACCTTGGCAAAGGTATCCAAGAGCTGCTGAATTGTGACTCACATTACTAAAATATTGCAAAACTTTGATTCACCCTAGCAGATGGCAGGTGATTGTCAGAGAGTCATCAGTGGTGCTTCAACAACCATCTTTACTGGGGTTACAAGACTGGTAATAATTTTTTTTTTCTTTCTCCTCTTTTAAAGTTTAAGGTTATCGCTTTTGGTGTGGAGAACAATTTGAGTCATCCAAATATACTTAATATGTGCATATTGGATATTTTGTGATATATTCCCTGAAAGTGACTCTTGTTCAATTTATCCCAACTCTTAAAAAAAATTAAAAAAATACATTCCTTTATTATTTCTAAAACTTTAGTAAAAGCCCATTTTTTGAATGATTATTTACAAGTCAGATTTTTATCAGCAACTGCCCAAGCCAAGATTCAACCAATCACAGCCGCACTCTCAAAACAAGTGTTATCAGAACTAAAATACAGAAAGTCAAACAACAGCTTTTTCTCAAGGCTAAATTATGAAGGTCCCACATAATAATCCTTTTCAGCATTATAGGTCCTGCTTCTCATTTTTGATCCTTTTTTTTAAGGATCTTTGTGGATACCAACAATATATTAGCGTATAAATGATTCTTTTATAAATACACTTGTTCAATATAACCCACTGACATGAATTGTAATCGTGAAACCCTCATATATATTTTTTTTATTTTATAGCCAAAAGTGCATTGCAGTCATTAGATTTATTGACAGATGCACTACACCAAAAGGGTTAAAGGATACTAATTCATTAGATACAAAGGGTTACAACAACAACAACAACAATAAAATAACAAGAAAATCATGCAACATAAAAGGATACTCAACAAAATCTAAGCAACTGTGTTTGATGAGACTCAGTCCAGCATTTTCGTTGAAGGATGACATATGGTAATGAATTCCTCTAACTTGCAAAGAAACAAAAATCAACAGATACAAAACACATGCAGGTGAGCACAAATAGCGAAACCAAGTGGGGGGAAGGGATTATTAAGTCGGGGGAGGGAGGGAGGGGGAAGCAAGATGCAAAAATACAAACACAACAAAAGACAACAGGTCAATACAGCAACTGGTTGTAGATTGATTTTAATGACATGTTAACCTGTCTGGGGTTATTTTATGCCTAGAGGTTAGGAAATTTTGTTCAGTGTACATTTTTATTCACATTTTTTGTGTAGTTGTTTCTAAAGAGTCTTTTTGTACACAGGAATACTTGATACAATATAACTATCTAATACAAATAATTTGCACAAAGTTGTATGGTTTCAAGTATTCGTATATGTTTTAGAGTGGCTAGAACCCCTCCCCCTGCACACACAGAATGGACTGGTCTGAGGACTATTTAGAGTGGTGGTCACTCTATTCTGTCAGTCAGTCAGTCTGTCTGTTTTTCCAACGGCAAAATGATTATGGTTGCTTACATTAGTCGGTAAAAACCGGGCCATTGGCCTAATGAGTTGTGTGTTCACCAATGGTCTGGGAGACTGGAGTTCAATACCAGGTCAAGTCATACCAAAGACTCAAAAAATGGTACTTGATGCCGCCTTGCTTAAGAGTCAGCATTGTAAGGTAAGAATCAAAGGTAAAGTGGAGCAATCCAGGGAAAGGAGTAGCACCTTGGTGTAGTAGCTATTGAAAAGAGAGCCTCCGTGTCACTCTCAATTAAGCTTGTCAACTTTACTTACATTAGTCAGTGAACTGTATTTCTCTCTGTAACCAAATATCGCTTTTCTTACATGTGTGTTGACCCTTACAACTCATGACATAACACTATGTAATACTGATGATTATACGGGTCCAAGTAGTTATTTCTATTTAATAATAATCATTTGTTTGCACACAGTTGTACATAGTTTCAAGCAGTCATATCTAATACTAATATTTTATATACAATTACATGATTTCAAGTAATTATTTCTATTTAATAATAATCATTTGTTTGCACACAGTTTCAGTCTCAAGTTATTTTATGCATAGAAGTTAGGGAATTGTAATTATTGTATGTATTTACCAACCCCTCCGCATGGACAGGATATAACACAAGTTCAATTTTTAAGCAGAGTTTAACAGCTTTCAAATCAGATTTTTCCTTCTCCTTGACTGGTTGCCTCACCAAGGCTGAAGAACCTAGTCTACCTATAGATGGAGGGAGAATAATTGGATTCATACCTCTCTTAAGGGTATTAGTGCTATGTGAAATGCAATCAGCCTTGTCCAGGATTTGAACTCGTGTCATCATGTCCATTTCCTACAATGATAAGCATTACACCACAGGCACCTTGTATACATTGTATACTTATAATTACATTCTTTGTGTAGTTTAAGAGTTTTTTTTACATGCTTATATTATATTAACTATCCTTATTTAGTACAAATAATTTGACCCATAAATGGGACACTAACAAGTACGACTATTCCGGGTTAGAGTGGACCTGGAAGTAATGACAATGAAGGGGTACTCCACTCTCCACAGAACTGCAACTCCACTACCAAATGCAGTTTAATCAGAGGAGGGGTTTTATCCCTCTGCGGGAGATACAGTCAGTATATTCTAGGCATTGCTGACAGGGCATACCCGCTCTAGGGATGTTTACTTTGTACCTGATGTTTTTGTGAGCTCAAGTACAGGGTATTTGAGGGACAAGAAATCAAGGGTTTAAAAGGTTAAACAATTATAGATAATAGAATTTCAAACTTAGAGGAAAGATAATCAATACACTCGTAAATTATCCAGTGCTGTTTGACCTTTTGGGGATGGGGAAATATTTTTAAAAAAATATAAATATACAAACACAACAGAAAATATCAATTTGGTATCAAAAATAATTTTTTAAAAAATTCAATACCATATTTTACAGAATCTGGGATTATTTTGTATTAATTTTTGTTGGTATTAAAAAGAAAATTGTTTACTGTGATTATTAATTTTGACAAGTATTTTCTTGACTTTCAATCACGCTGAAAGCAAAGTCATTAAAGTTAAGCATTGATGATCCTGTTCAGTACTTAGATGGGTGACCACTTAGAAACAGAAAGTACGTATTTACTAAACCCCTCCACCAGGGACAAGATAGAATGTCAATTTATGAGCAGAGTACTGCTGGTTTGAATTCAGAGTTTTCCTTCTCCTAGACTGGTTACCAAGCCTAAAAAGCCTAGTCTCCCCTACTATTTATCCATAGCTGGGAGAGAGAAGAGCTAGATTTATGCCATTTTCTGAGGGGATTATCTGGAAGGGATTTGATTGTCGGATTTTGATTCTATTTCCTGATAACTGTGATACCAAGTGTCCCTCCAAGAAACAAAAATGGATGGGTTCATGCCTTCCCAAAGAGTGTTGGTATGATTTGAACTGTGTTCCTCTCCAAGAATCAGAAATGGATGGGTTCATGTCTTTCCCAAGAGTGTTAGTGTGATTTGAACTGTGTTCCTCCAAGAAAAAGAAAGCATGATAAGTAACCTGCGGCCAGTGAGCCAGACTAACCAGAACTAAGTAAAAAGGTATATTTTTTATTTAGTCTGTGTGAGGTCAAATTAAGCAAAAAGTTCTGATGATATTATGATCAGATGTGCTAATTGAAAAGGAAGACTGATTAATTTGTTTAATTGTAAATAAACTTATACATAGAACTGATTCTGTTAACTATGGCAAGTTATATTCCCTTTGGCAAATATCTTGAGTGTTGTTTACAGTTTGTTTTTTTGTTTTGTTTTGTTTAAATGAAGATATCTTTTTCTTCTTTTCTGAGAGTGGGGTCATTTATAGGAAATGAAAATCAGACTTAGAAAGAAACATTTTTTTCTATAACAGTGAAGCAAGACAATTTAGAAAAATTACTGTATATACTGGATGTAGCAGAAATATCTCCCACATTTTAGATTGTTATATATATGGTGCAAGTGAACTTAGGCAAGTGGTAATGGTAGCTCCATTTTTCACATGATCAATTACAGTCATGGTTTGGACCTGTGCATAATGTGTGTTTACTGGTGAAATGTGTTTTTTTTTTGTTTTTTTTTTAAAGAGTGGTGAATCTGTAATTGCTATACAGAGAGCTTTTCTCACTCATTTCATGTGTTGGAATGACACTGTTCTGGATAGAAATTTAAACTGTATTTACTAGTTGTCTGAATTTTTGAGATGAAGCTTGATGATTTTTATTATTGAGGGTTTTTGGACTAACAGGACACATAGCATAACGGTTACAGGCGTTAGTTCCTTAAGCTTCTAAAAAGATAATCATCTGGAGGTTGCAGGTTCAATCCTGACTACAGGCGAGTAACAATACAGGAATACTTAACACTTGTACCCAGTTATGGCTAATGGAATCAGAACAGGCAACCCCTGTGGATTTAATAAAGGATGTAGTTCAAAGTTCCGTGTAGGTTCCCAAGTTCGACAAACACCTGAAGAAGGCCGGAGGACATATCGGCCAAAAAACATTGGGGAAATAACAAAAGATGAAGACAATTGTCCGAAAACCCTTGTGTATTTACTAATGAAATGTTTCTTTTTTAGAGTGGGGTCATTTACAGAAAACTAAAATCAGACTAATAATGAAACACTTTTTCTATAATCAAATGTAAGTTTAGAAGCAAGACAACATAGAAAAGTTACTGTAAACAATGATGTATAAGGCTTTCTTTGATTTATGGCTATGAAATCATTCATTTAGGGAATTAATTTTTGAAGCCAAGGGTTGCTTCTAGTCTGTCCTCATAATGTTTGAATACAATAAACACATTTGTATAGGTCGACTTTTGATTTATAGTCACAATATCATTAATCTATAGAATTCATATTATGTTTGAAATTCAACCTTAAAAATGCCAACATAAGTATGTGTTAGTTTTTCTTGTTTATGATAGACTACAACAATCTATGGGACAATGAATTGTTAGAAATTGAGATCTAAAGAACTTACAAAGAGATTTTATATATATCATATATACTTATGGATGAGTCAATCTTGCGTATCAGTTGACCTTTAGATATGGTCATGAAATCATTAATTAATGGAGTTTTTTAATTTAAGAGTTGCTCTTCTGTGTTAAATGATAGATTGTATCTTTTATTCGGCATGTAGTGAAGAATTTGATAACTGTTTAATAGCTTAAAAGATTCCATGAATCAACTTGATTTTATTTGACAGATAATGACCTTTAAGAGCAGTTGAAACCTTTGCTGTCATTGGAGGATAGAGTGGCCATTAAAAAAGATGGGACGGTGAGGCAAAAAGAATAGAGTGATTAATAATGGTTTGGTTTGGTTTCTTTGTTTAATGGCGTATCAACCTTTGTAGGTTATTTAATGCTAAAGCCATTCTCCTAGAAGAACAGCAGTGATGCTATTTAACCCATAGCTGGGAGGATAAGAGGGTTCATACCTTCCCCAAGGGTATTTGCCCGAAAGTGAACATAATAGCGCGACTGGAGTATGAACTCGCTTACTGCAATCCCGCAGTTCATCACTTTAACCATTACACGATAAGGACATCCTCAGTGGTTAATAAAAATGGAACAGTGATGCTAAGAGAACTGACTTAACCCAAACAACAAAATGGCTATATAAAACTCATTTTAATTTTGTATAAATCTAACAGAATGATCATATATAATACAAGGTTTTTGATAAAAGTTGTCTTGAAAGTTCGATCTATTTATATGTATATTGGTAATTATTTTTTCTTGTTAAAAAGTTCCAATTTGAGTAAATATCAATTTTTTAACTTTTGAAGTAAATATGTTGAATATACTATTTTATATAAAAACAACAACAAAATATGGTATTGATATTTCTTAAAAAGAGCTGAAACAAAATTTAGAACAATCTAAACATAAAAGGCAAAAAAAAAAACGAAATAACATTTAACATGCAAATTAAAAAGAAAACATTGATAGCTACAGAGATGGTAATGATGATGACAGGATTTTCCACACCGTCCCACAGGACCCGTTTTTATGTAGGAACTCTCACATATACATTAGATTTTCTATAAAAATGTCAGGTCCGATTGGCATCCCAAAAAGAGGAATACCAAAGGAATCCAGGATTGATCTTGACCCCTTTGAGTGTAATCGAGAAATGTCACATGAGAGGATGGGGTTTTTTTTGCCCCTTAACCTCAAAGGGTGATGAGTGATAATGACAACTGATATCAATGTATAAAAGGGAGTACTGAAAAGTTCTCAGCTTGACCAAGAAGAGAATGACCCAAAGCTATGAAATATAGCTACTATTTCACAAATTCACCCTCCAGTTGAACACATTTGTGCACGTGTGTGTGAGCATTCTCCCAATGTGCTTTAAACCGGCTCTACATGTTGGATTGATGTCACCTCAGATCAATGCGCTTCATACTAGGTTCTTAACGCATCAGCTCTCATGATGTCCAGCCATTCATGGTTCCATTGACAGACACAATAAAGAATTTGACTGGACAAGTCCAATTAGTAATTAGCTTGTTTCCTAGTTGACTGCCTTGCTATTTTTTCCATATATGAAGAGGAATTGGTACTATTTACCAACCCCTCCGCTCGGGCAGGATATGACACAAGGTCAATTTTTAAGCGGTTTGAATTCAGAGTTTTCCTTCTCCTAGACTAGTTGCCTAACCATGGCTGAAGAAATCAGTTTGCCCTTCTATTTGCCCATAGCTGGAGGGAGAATTATTGGATTCATACCTTTCCCAAGGGTATTAGTGCTATGTGAAATGCAATCAGTCTCGTCCAGGATTTGAACTCGTATCGCCGTGTTCATTTCCTACGGCGATAACGACTACACCACGGGGAATTGGTGAAATTGCCAAGTTGATCATTTCTGATTGGGGCACCACAGGGTGTGTCCAAAATAGTGGAGCCTTCTACACACTTGGCACAATATTTATTTACAAAAAAAAAAAAAAAAAGAATAAAAAAGGCTATTCTCATCTTGGTTTGGCTGTGAACTTTTCACAATCCCCTTGTAGATATTATCAACATTAACAAACCATGAAAGAATTTGATTAATATTTAAATGTTTTTCAACAACAGCAAAAAAATCTTTGCCTCTCCCCCATTTTTTCTTCCAAAATTTGCCCTCTCTGACTTCGCTGAAAATTAAAAACATACCAGTGTAGTTCTTTGACAATACTCATAAAAATTGTTTACTGTTACTTTGAGAAATATGCTATAAAGTCCAGGTTTAAAGCCTAGTAATGGTAAGCTGAACTTTTAAACTTTATTTTTCTGATGCAGGTAAACGGACCAAAGCCTGGCCTATCTAGCAAAATTTTTCTAGTCCCTCAATGATACTTGCATCAGAAAAAAGGTCTAAAATTTCAGGTTACCGTTATCATACTTTTAACCAAGACTAAAAATGGTTGAATTTTTATTTTTACTATTGACTTAAATTTCAATCAACACAGTCATTTGATATTTTTTTCTTTCCATGAAAAAAGAACAAAAAAACTTGACAAAATAATTCAGAGAAACAACATTAAGAACAATTGAAACATGCTGAACATCTGAAAAGTAAATGAAGAAGAATATTTAGGGGAAAAAATGGGGGAGGGTCAGTATTTTTATCAGTAAAAATGTAACTTAATTCTTTTAGTTACTTGATAAATAAAAAACAACGAAATCAGAAACAAATGATAATTTTTCTTAAATTATATTCAAGAATGCACAACTGAATACCTCCTTATTTATTTTCAAGCTTATCTGGAAGCTTACAAATGATTTCATTGATATTTCAAACATATCTCATTATAGAAACAACTTGAACCTAGACTAGAAGTATTGGTTACCCAATGAAAATCACACATGCATCCAAGCTGCCAAAAAGAGAGGGTGAATTGAAGTCTTTTATCAAGGTTTACAGAACAACACTCCCCACTTCCACCTTGTGTGAGCAACATTGTCCAGCCAGTCCCTGTCAGTACTGAGATGGCTGATCAAATCTCATGACCTCTGCAAGTCCTAGTTAACTGCTGTTTTCAGTACAGGGTGCTACATCAAGCATATCATGTTACACCAAGCTTCTGAGGGGGTTTCCGTAGGTTTTATGGCATATCAATCCTTGCAGATTATTTTATGCCAAATCCACTTTATACATATATATTAGATGTATATGATTTGGTTTGGTTGGGTTTTATGCCATAACAATTATTGTTGGTTATTTAATGCCAAATCCTATATATATATATATATATATATAAAATATATAGGATTTAGTTTGGTTTTATGGCATATCAACCATTGTAGGTTATTTAATGCTGAATCCGGTTTATTTTTATATATTAGATATATATGATTTGTAAATCTAAGTCAACAAAATCAAATAGTTCCAAATATTGCCATGTATCACTAACATCAATCATTTATTTATGCAGTTAAATGATCAAACAGTTCTATTTCAAACAATTCAATTTTGCACTCGGTTTAAATGTCAAATAGTTCTATTTGACCCATTGATAGGACCCTTTTAGGTGCTACCACTCTGGGCCAGAGTGGACCTGGGAGTGATGGCAATGAAGGGGTACTCCACATTTCCTAAAACTCCAGCATTACTGAAGCCTCATTATCAGATTGTTTAGTATCATATTCAGGACACTTGTTGGGGGAGTCTTATCCCCTCTGCAGAGATGGGGTTGATGTATTCTACAGCCCCAGCTGACTGGGCTACAGGACACTCATTGGGGAAGTCCTTCTACTCTGCAGAGATGCAGTTGACGTATTCTACAGCCCCAGCCAACTGGGCCACTATCTTAAGGTCTAGATTAAGAAAAACTTTAGATTTATATATTAAAAAGTTGTTTTTCCAAATTTGACTATTTGATTAATTTTTTTTAAAGATTATTGAATTTTTTTCAATTTTTCAATTAGAATTGTTTTTGGTTTTTGTGATAATACTCACTTCTGCAGCTCGTTGCATAAGTTACTAAGTCCCCGTCTGAATACTTATGTGAGCCGGATCAAAGCGAGAAGCAGGTTCACAGAGAAAAGAACAAAAACACAACAACAACTTGTGGTTAAAACGTCAAGGGATGATGAGGGGCGTGTAACACTTTGTGGATAATTAATTCTAGTCTGAGTTTTGGCTGGCAAAAGATTATCTTAACTAACTGGGTCCGGCTGGTAATGTCGCTGTTCGTTGTTTCTTTGTCCCGGTCTAATCAACTCCCTTCGAACCCAAACTAAGTCTGACTCTCGGACCCAAAATGCACCTGTATATATACAGAATGTTTCATTATTATTTCCAGCTAATGGGACACCCACGAATAAACCCATAACTTTTTGGGGAGCCAATTCTCTCTTAAAAAGACTGGACATAAAATTAATTCCTAGACTGGCCGTCTCCAATACTGGGACATTAAATTCAGACCCTTTTAAGTTTCTGATAAGTACTTAACACATCCGCAGCTATAGGTATAAACATTTTCTTATCTAGATTTCCTTAATCTAGTTAATGAGTTTTCCTAACATTTGAAATTTGATACCCAGGCCAAATCTAACTCATCTTGCCACATATATATGTGTGTATATGTGTGTGTGTGTATGTAGGTGTGCGTGGGTGCATATATATATATATATATATATATATATATATATATACACACACACGCACACTGGTATGGGTGCACACACACACACACACACACATACGTGTGTATACATGTATGTGCATATATCCAACTCATAGTGTTACATAGTGTTACATTTTTCTATTCTTCTTGTTTATCATGCAATTTCATGGATTTAGTTATTGTATTTGTTTTGTTACGGGCATGCTGAAAATATTGCTTGGAGAAACCATTCAAGTGAGTATTGATCTCTGCCTCACACCAGACACAAGGTCTTTTTCATAGTGGAGATTTAGGGGTAGGTTGGGCATGAGCTGAAATTTGTGTCCTACAGGACAATGTGGGACAGAGAATCAGCGGGCCCATTGCAAAACTATGCAAGCCTTTGCCAAGTCTTCCAGCACGCTTGAATTAGACCCGAAGGTCTAGTGCTATGGTTGTTACTGATTCTTCGCTTACCCGAAAGTGGCCCAGCCAGAGTTGGGGGCTATTCAGCCTCAAATTTATCATTGACCTGGATGCTTCATCTGGTATAAATGCCAGATAGCCTGGTCAAAAAAAGCCAGGAAAACTGAGCATGAGAAACGATTCAAGTTGATACAACCAACATTCATTTCATTGAATCTGCCCCTTTTAATGGATTGGACAGAATTGTAAATAGAAAAATGAGAAGGTTAGTATGTATGATTCTCTCTTGCTTTTAATCGCAGCTTCTTTGGTTTATAGATGTTAAACTTTGTCAACTTGACTTTTTTCAAGTTGCTGGTTATTTTCAATAACTAATCTGGTTGTAAGCAAATAGTGCCAGAATGCAATGTTACAAAAGTTATGAAAATGTCCTTTACACTGACAAAGTAATGAAATATCTTAAAATTTAACGGAAATGTAATTTTTATTAAGTGTTTTAAATTATTTACTGGCCCATTGGCATAATGGTTAGAATATTTGCCAGTGGTCTGGGAGGTGGAGTTCAATCCTAGGTTGAGTCATACCAAAGACTAAAAAAAATGGTACTTGATGCCTCTTTGTTTATCACACAGCATTATAAGGTATGGATCAAGTGTAAGTGGTGCAACCCAGGAAAAGGAGTAGTGCCCTCTCTTACACCTCAGTGTAGTAGCTATTGACAAGGGAGCCTTTGGGTTGCCCTTGACGATGGTTGGTCAACTTTACTTATATTAAATAGATTCAATGCACTTTATATATTTTTATAATTTTGAATTTTCATGGGTTTTTTTAAATAAAATTTGTGATACATTTTTTTCTGTGGTATTTTGTAAAAAAAATGTATATATATATATATATATATATATATATATATATTTCTTATATTTCATTAGATGTTTTTATTAAATATATTTAGAATGAAACATCCTTAATTTGAATTTTTTTTTTAAGCAATGTGAGTCAAAGCTGTTGGGTGGAGAAGGTTTCACGGATGAGGAACTTTGAAAGTTAAACTTCATTAATTTCCCTGTAGATCTGGCCCTAAGACAGGAGGGTAACAGTGAAGAAATAAAATAAAGAGATATAAAACTATGTTGTGCATCCTTGAAATTTATATTTGATTAGAACTAAATAACAAAGTAAATCAAATTCCAATCAACTAACCAAAACATACCATATTTACTGGCAGACGATACATATTTAAAAAACAAAGTGATAGTCATACCAATAATAGACATCCCTTAGAACAAACATGAAGAGACTGGAGGTTACTAGTTATTGTTGGTTTAAATAATGATAATAATTGTTTCAATTCTTCCTCTAAAACCAAAGAATTAGAGATTAGAGGAAGAAGTCAAACCATTCAGACTAGTTTTGAATGAGCTGCTCTGAGCAGTTGTTTCCTCAATACCCTTGGACACCATACATCTTATAGACCAGTAAATATCGTAAGTGTTAGAGAACATATTAGAATATAATAAAATTGTAACTGATAATAAAGATAAATACCTTACAAATAAAATAGAAAAAATGGTGGAATTCTGGAACTAAAAAAACAAAAAGTGAAACATGCACTACTCAAAGTTTGTGCTGTAATTAACAAAATATGGTGTTGAAAAGTCATCCATTTACTTCTTTCTTCTTGTATAATTACTGATATAAAATTTATTACAAGAAAATAATTATATAATAAAAAGAATCATCAGGAGTTGATGACTCATATATTAAAGAAAAAAAAAAGTATCTTTTAAAAATCAGCTTGAGGCGGAAGATTTTTATTCACAGGATTAAATATCTTGCTATTTTCATTTAGATGATATGAAACATTTCCAGCCAATTTGATTGAAAGAAGAAGCCATGTTGAATGCCCAACAAATTCCTCAATTTCTTATGAGATAGACAAAAGGTCATGTCATAGCGTATATGTTTACCCTGTCCCTCTGCTGCGGGCAGGATCTTACACAAAGTCAACTTATACAGAATATAGATGGTTTGAAAGAGTTTTCCTTCTCCTAGACTGGTTGCCTAACCAAGCCTAAAGGATGCAGTTTACCCATCTATTTACCCAGAGCTACTGAGAGTAGAGATGGATTCATGCTTTTCCCTTGTGCATTAACACAAAGTAAAAAGCAAACAGCCTTGTTCAGGGTTTGAACCTGTGTCACCAATTCCATTTTTTATGCTGATACCTATTACATGATAAGAACCCACACAATAAAAGAATATTCCACACTGATCAGAGCTCCAAAACTGGAGCCTCAGCATTGAATACAGTTTTGGTTCCCACCACGGATACCCTCTTTTTTTTGGAGGAAGTAGAGTCTTACCTGACTGCAAAGAATACAGTCAGTATATTCTAAGCCTCACCAACAGCATAGTCCATCGTTAGAGGATATTTATTTCAAGACTAATAGTCATATGGACAACAGAAGATTGGCATTCACATGAGAATGGGAGTTGAACTTTATCTTAACTTTTTGATTTCTTTAAGAAATTTCCTGTATTCAGTATCTTTTTGTTTTTCCTTGAAGATGTCATTAGATAGCAAAATTGAAAATAAAAAGTAAATGAATTTTTACTGGCTCATTGGCCTAGTGGGTAGAGTGTTCGCTAATGGTTCGGGAGACCTGGGTTCAATCCCAGGCCACATCATAACAAAGACTTTAAGAATGGTACTTGATTTCTCCTTGCTTAACATTCAGCAATATAAGGTATGTATCAAGGGTAAAGTGGAGCAATCCAGAGAAAGTTGTGCCCTCCCCTACACCTCAGTGTAGTAGCTATTGAAAAGGTCACCTTCTGGTCACCCTCAACTATGGTCGCCAACTTACTAACAAATATCAATATTTCACTTTTCCAAATAATGCCTAAGGGAAGACGCATGCACCAATATGTATTCACAGCATTGAATTAAATAGCAAAAAAAAATTTGTAATCCTCAAACACACTGTTATTCATACTGAAAATATTTAAATGTTAAAAAATTCTAATTTAAAAATCCATTACCTTTTCTATATTGATTTTCCTAATTAACGACATCTTTAATTAAAAGATATTTTATTTTATAGTGGGAATATATAAAAATGAAGGTAATGCTGCAAAACTCTA
Source organism: Sepioteuthis lessoniana (assembly GCA_963585895.1). NCBI lineage: Eukaryota > Metazoa > Mollusca > Cephalopoda > Myopsida > Loliginidae > Sepioteuthis > Sepioteuthis lessoniana. The sequence continues at coordinate 44,060,674 of OY757940.1, read as the reverse complement.
AACATCTTTTTCATCTGACTTCCCCACAACGTCAAAATGTGATACAAAGTTGGTTTAATGTAGGGTATTCAGCTGGAAGCAAACCTCTCATGTGAAAGTTTTAAAAGCTGTCAAGATTCTGTTGGTATTCCCATTCATGGACACCTCAGACACTGGGCAATAAATCCAGCCTTTACCCCTTTTAGATGAGAGGGGAAGGTACTGCCCAAGGGGAAAGCCTCCTAAAACTAAGCGATAAATTATTTTATGTACTTCTGACAAAAGCCAAGTAGCAAGACCTAATATACATGTATAATTAGAGTTTATTTTTACCTGTGAAATACTTAGAGGCAGGTATGACACAAGGTCAAGTTTAATGCAGAGACCTTATGTGTACATGAGATTGACCCTGATTGGTTGTTTGGGTTTTATGGCATATCAACCTTTGTAGGTTATTTAATGCCAAATCCACCTTTATACAAATAGTTCTATTCAGTTAACATGAGTACACAGTTTAATTGTAAAAACATTTCTATTTCAAGTTATTCATTTTAGTCAACCAATTCAGTTTAGTCTAAGTAAAGATTTTCTCCACACAGTTAAATGTCAAAACAGTTCTATATTAAACAATTCAGTTTAGCATAAGTACAGTTTCAATTTTAAAATTGGATGGTTGTTGTTTGGGTTTTATGGCATATCAACCTTTGCAGGTTATTTAATGGCAAATCCATTTTTAAACAAATAATCAATTCTATTTGAATCAATTCAGTTTAGGGTGAGTACACAGTTTAATTGTCAAAAACATTTCTATTTCAAGCTATTCAGTTTAGTATAAGTATAGATTTTGTTTACACACAGTTAAATGTCAAAACAGTTCTATATTAAACAATTGAGTTTAGTGTATGTACAGTTTCAATGTCAAAAACAGTTACATTTCAAACAATTCAGTTTAGCATAAGTACGCAGTTTAAATGCAAGTACCCAGTTTAATTGTCTAAAAAATTTCTATTTCAAGCTATTCAGTTTAGTCAAACAGTTCTAATTCAAACAATTCAGTTTAGCATAAGTATGCAGTTTAGTTCTATTTAACCCATAGATAGGGCCCTATCAGGTGCTACTATTCCAGGTCAGAGTGGGCCTGGGAGCAATGCCAATGAAAGGGTGCTCCGCATTACCCAAAGCCCTAGCATCACTGGAACCTCACCATCAGATTGTTTAGTGTTATATCCAGGACACTCAGTGGTTGGGGGTCTTACCCCTCTGCAAACGTGCTGTCAGTGTATTCTGCAGCCCCAACTGACTGGGCAAAGATTGACCTTGATTTCACCATTTTAAGTGTAACTAACTGTGAACCCATTTAAAAATTGCAATGGGAAGATGTATCGTAGATCACCCTTAAAACCCTATTAAGCTGAGCAACATACTAGTTGTATTCCTGACCATTTCTGAAGTAATGATTTCATCATTAGAAAACCAAAACAGCTGGTATTTGTGCTGCTATATAAGAGTACATATGGTTGGGGTGAATTGATTTCTGACC
>OY757940.1:44046655-44054155 GCA_963585895.1 Sepioteuthis lessoniana | reverse complement strand
GAGCCTTCAGGTCACTCTTGAGTATGGTTGGCCAACTATAATGCAAACAGATGGAGGTGCCCGTGGTGTAATGGTTATCGTTGTAGGAACTGGACACAGTGACACGAGTTCAAACCCTGAATGAGACTGATTGCATTTCACTTAGCACTAATACTCTTGGGAAAGGTATCAATCCAATTATTCTCCCTCCAGCTATGGGTAAATAGTAGGGCAGACTAGGTTCTTCAGCCTTGGTGAGGCAACTAGTCTAGGAGAAGGAAAACTCTGAATTCAAATCTGTTAAACTCCGCTTAAAATTTGGCCTTGTGTCATATCCTGCCCGAGCAGAGGGGTTGGGTAAATATGATAATGCAAACAGCCTAGTCCAGGATTTGAACTCTGGCTGCTGTGTCCATTTCTTACTATGATAATTGTTACATTACAAGCACCTAAAACAATATATATATATATATGAGAGAGAGAGAGAGAGAGAGAGGGGGGGAGGGGTAGATATAGATCTAAATATAATACTTCAACAATAAAATAAAATAGTGTAAAATCTCATGACTGAGTTTCATATGGCCGCATGTTCCATATTAACCTTTGTCAGTATGTTGGTTGTAGATTTCTAAACAGGATATGTACCTGTGTAAACAAGGGTACAGTGGAAATAAATCCCGTGAATTGAGAACCAGAAGGAAAACGTGCAGGCATTGAGAATATTATATAATGACAAGAGATTCGGTAGAGATAAAGAAGAGATATATTTCTATAAATCAAAATGCTATGGTTTTCCATTCCAGAGGAATATATGACATGATCTTCAAGTGAACTTACATCAACATGTCTAAAGTCGATAGATAGTGAAAACAGTACTAAAATAACTACTGTTATGACTGTACTCACTCAAGTTATTTTTAGTTTCCATAATAATAGTAATAATAATAATGACAATTGAGAAAAGAATGGAAACCAGAAAATTGAAACTGAATTTATTCCAGGCATGCAATATGAACCACGGCACAAAAGGAAATTCTAACCAAGAATTCAGAAAAAAAAAAAACAACAAAAACTTGACAGCATGCAACAACAAAAAGGAAATAAACTTTTTTTTTCTTTTCCACGTTTTTCAAAAAATATCAACAACAACAACAACATAGCTACATGCACAAGATGAAGAGGAAAGAGTCAAGTGTTGGACTCAGATCAAAATAAACCGAAGGATACTTCACAAATTCTATAGCTTGCGTTTTTAAATACCCTAGTCCTGCATTCTCGTTAAACGAGGACATGTGATAGTGGATATTTCGTTCTGAAAATAAAAAAATAACGCAAAAAGGAGAATTGATTGGTCTTAGCAAAAGAAATTTTTTTTCAAGAAAGACAGAACTTACAAGAAATAGAATCACAAAGAAAGGAAGACAAAAAAATATATCTTGCATATAGCTAAACAAGAAAGCTGCTGTTCCATAATTGTTGTTACAATTGCATATAAATTTCATACAATAGATGTATCAATTATTATGGGACAGAGATAGAATATTTGACAAAGATGAAAGAAAAAATTCACACACTTGAGTCTCCATTAAATTGTACTATATATAAATATATATATATATATATATACATACATACATATATATGTGTGTGTGTGTGTGTGTGTGTATAAAACTCGATTTTTTTTTTTTTTGTTAACCAGACAATTTCCCTTTTTTTTGTTTTAAATGATCTTCTGGTCATAAATCTTCCAGGCTTCTAGTGATATTGGACATTCTAATGGACACTGGTCATCAATACCACTAGAGGAAGGTCAAAAAGTACATATTGAAATATGATCTAAAAGAAAAAAAAACACAAATGAGGGAAACAGTCTAAATAACAACAAAAAAAGAAAAAAAGACAAACAAATAAAAACCCAAAACAAAACACAAGAATAATCTAAAAAAAATACAACCAAGAACCCTATTGTGCTGTCTCTAATTTTCTGGTACTTCAGTTTCTTCAAGAAAGAAATCATTTACAAGGAATATAATCACAAAAAAAATAATAACTTGCATGTTACTAAACAAGAAAGTTACTGTCCCATGATAGTTGTTACATTTTCATTTAAATTTCATAGAATAAATGTATCAACTATTATGGGACAGAGATAGTATAATATTTGACAAAAAAAAAAATCAATCAAAGAAATAAAAAGCACAAAAATGTATTGCTTGTTTTTTGTTAACTGGATTATTAATACCCTTGTTTATTTTATCAAAAAAACCCAAACCAATATTTTAGCCACAAATCCTCTGGACCTCTAGTGATACTGGACATTCATTCAAATGGACACTGGCTATTAGCTAGCATCTATTGTTGGGTTTTATGGCATATCAACCTTTGTAGGTTATTTAATGGCAAATCCATTTTTATGTAAATAATCTGTTCTATTTAAAACAATTCAGTTTAGCATAAGTACACAGTTTGTCAAAAACATTTCCATTTCAAACTATTCAAGCAGTTATATGTAATAATTCAGTTAAGTGTAAAATAAGTGTTGAATAAAATCCAATACAACCAGGAGAAAGCCAAATGGTTCACTTACAATAGCCTGCAAGATTAGCATACAACTCATTATTGCAGCACAAAACAAAAAAAAATATTTAGCAGTATTTTCCTTATATTCTTTTAATAAGTGGACATCCTCTAAAAATTTTTTAAAAGATTTTATAGAACCCTTTTCCATGGATATTAAACAAAAGTTCAGACAAAGAAAAAAGATTGCAGATGAAAAAGCAGTTGCTTTTTCATCAGCAATCTTTTTTCTTTTTCTAAACTTTTGTTTAATATCCATGGATATATAAATAATATATATAAATATCTGTTACATAGAAAATATTTATTTGCCATGGATACTGACACTAGAGGGTGAACCAATTTGTAAAAGTTATAGAAATCATGCAAGTTGCCTTCAGAAACCAGTCACTTCTCTCAACAGCACTATGAAACAGTAAACTAAATAGATTAGGGATATATCAATGTCTCTAGCTAAGATACAAAAAACACCTCCCAAAAAACAAGTCACCTTTAATGTATGCCAGATCATTATGAGTGAGTAAAAAACAAAAAAAAAACTAAATAAAATTGATTTTTTCTTTAGCATACAAATGTTCACATATTTATCTCTAAAAGTAAAGTTGTTGGCAACCATAATCGAGGGCGACTAGAAGGCTCCCTTTTCAATAGCTACTATACTACTATACTATACTCCTTTCCCTGGATTGCTCCACTTTACCATTGATACCGACCTTATATTGCTGACTGTTAAGCAAGGAGGTATCAAGTACCATTTTTAAAGTCTTTGGTATGATGCGACCTAGGACTGAACCCAGGTCTCCCGTACCATTGGCGAAAACTCTACCCACCAGGCCAATGAGGCCATTGGCCTAATGAGTAGAATGTTTGCCAATGGTCTGTGAGACCGGGGTTCAATCCCATACCAAAGACTAAAAAAAATGGCACTTGATGCCACTTTGCTTAGCACTCAGCATTATAAGGTGAGGATCAAGGGTAAAGTGGAGCAATCCTAGGAATGGGATAGCAGCCTCCCCTACACCTTGGTGTAGTAGCTATTGAAAAGGGAGCCTTCGGGTCACCCTCGACTAAAGTTGCCAACTCACTTATCACTAAAAGACACCTGAAATTCTTCTAAACTCTAAGAATCTTAAATAACCCACCTTTAAACTTTCTTGTCATTAGTTTTATACAATTGATAAATTATGTTTTTGTTGTTTAAATATACTTGTTTATTTCTTCTTGTTTGAAATATAAACTGATGTTATTTCCTATCTAATAAATTTAGGCCTGAGAAATGAATTCAATTTTTGTGATATTATCTTCTTTATGAGAAATATTTAAGTTGACAGAAAAACAGATATACAAATATGATCATATTATAGAAATTCATAGGAAATTACATTACTGTAGAAATGCATTGACCTACTGATAGAACAGGGTTACTTTATTGATAATTATTTTACTATAGAAATGCACTGAACATTAGAAAAGTCATAAATTCAGCCAAGTTTTTCCGATATGATAGGACTATTATGTGTATAAATGTATTGTTAATGATTTTACTATAGAAATTCTTACAAGAAAGTCAAGAAGAAAAGGATTTTGGAAGAGGGAGTGTCAGAAAGTAAGACAATTGGTGCTGATGTATGATGGCAGTTATATGAGGGTTGTTCTAAAAGTTCTCAGAAAGAAGAGTCTTAGCTGAACATTCTAGTTGCATCAATACAACACCACTTCTTTTAAAATAAGAAAAACTATTTCATAAATATATGTGACCCTTGTGTGGATATATATATATATATATACATACACACATAAGTCATTTGAGAAAAATTAATTCTGATATATATATATATATATATATATATATATATATATACATACACACACACAACACTCGTGTATATATATATATAAATGAGTTTAAAAAGTTGTAAGTTTCACCCTGCCCCCCAAAAAACCCATAGATGAGCATTTTTGTTGTGATAGCACACTACCACATTTTATAAAATGAGGAAAACTTATATATATATATATATATATATATATATATATATATATACATACATTAGTCGTTTAAAAAGTTCTAAGCCCCCCCACCCCGCCATACCTGAACATTTTTGCTGCAGCAGTACTGTACCACTTCTTATAAAACTAGAAAAACAAATGCAGATTCCAGTCCTCATTTTTGTGCAGGTGAGACCCACAAAAAATGGAGAGGTCTAAGACAAACCCCAAATCTTGATGAGGGTTAGAACTTTTAGAATGATCCTCCTAAATACAATACTGAAGAAAATTTTAAAAAAATGTTTGAATACAACCATCTGTTAATTTTAACATGTACCATATTTGATGGCTTATTAGACACACCTCAATATGAGCAAGCATTTAAAGATAAATAAACAGGTTTAAACTATGAATGTCAGATGTTGGTTAGGTTTTATGGCATATCAACCCTCGTAGGTTACTTAATGCCAAATCCTTATGTATGTATGATTGAAAAATGAATAGTTTGTAGGTAACATTTTTAAATGAGCCACAGGTCATTTGTTTACACACGGTTAAATGGTTTCAAGTATTGTTATTTAACAAAATGATTCTATCCAATATTATTCATTTGTTTGCAGACAGTTAAACAGTTTCAAGTATTGCTATTTATTGTTTACACATGTTAAAATGGTTTCAAGCATTGCTATCCAGTACTAATTCAATTTAATATTAATCATTTGTTTGCACACAGTTAAATGGTCTCAAGTATAGTAAATGATTAAACAGTTCTATTTGACCCATAGGTGGTACTCCACATTCCTCTAAGTTCCAGGACTGAAGTCTCACCATCAGATGCAGCTTACTACTATACCCAGGACATCAGTTCAATTTGACCCATAGATAGGATCCTAACAGGTATTACCATTCTAGGTCAGGGTGGGCCAATGAGTAATGGCAATGAAGGAGTATTTCACATTCCCCAAAGCTCCAAGACTAGAGCCTTTACCATCAGATTGTTTAATATCATAAATATGACACTCGTTGAGAAGTGTGGGGGTCTTAGTCCCTCTGCAGAGATGCAGTCGATGTATTCTACAGCCCCAGTTGACTGGGCTGTCAGATAAAGGGTTTTCATCCAACATTCAGAGCCCTTCCCCTATTAGGTCATTTTTAAAGTTTCATGAGTATTCACTTCTTGTTTATATCTGCGGAGATGTTTACAGTTTAATTTAACGGCTACTGCAGCACTAGAATTCTACTCGCCAGAAAACAATGCTTACCCATGCAGATTGATTTTTGGGACATTTTTTTTTTTTTTTAAACTCATGTCTTATAAAATATGGTAAAAAAAAAAGACTAATAAAATATAATCACTTTTAGAACAAATACCAAACAAAAAATATAAGCTATATATACAAGTTATTGACTATATGGAAATCTGATCTCTTTGATAAAAATAAAATGGAAATTCTCCAAAGCTGTAGCAGTCAGTACTAATGAGTAGTTGCACCACTTGGTCTCTAATAAAATATCTGGAAAAAAGTTAGATGGGAACTACACAAGGATGCTGTGTGCTGTTTTGAACATATCCTGGAAACAGGCCACTGAACGGCCACTTACCTCCCATCTCACAAACCATCCAAGAAAGGTTAGCAAGACATGCTGGGCACTGCTAGAGAAGTAAGGACAAACTCATAAGCAATGGTCTATGAACTTTTATACATGGACAAACCAGTGTCAACCAACTAACAAAACCTTATATTCATCAGCTCTATGTGGAAACTGGGTGCCGTCAAGAAGGCTTACCAAGTGTGATGACTGATAAGGACAGATGGCAATGGAAAAATCAAAGAAATCTGTGCTGTTGACATGCTGTTACTGGTGTGTGTGTGTGTGTGTGTGTGTATTTGTTTGCTCATAAGTATTTGAACAAAACAATGTTTAGAAAGTTATAGACAGGGAACTTAACACAAGGACCAAATTTTAGTGCAATCAGCATAATTACAATTAACGTTTGGTGGTTTTTCACAGTGTATTATATAAAGGTAAAACGATTAGCAGAAATATATAGTTTTGTTTTCTCTAAATAGGGAATTCAGATTCCTAGTTACAAAAGCAGAGAAATAGAGAGCAAATAAAATAATTTGTAATGAAAGCAATGTTTCCACTGAATATAACTTAAACTACTAATACCAATCTGAATATATATAGATTGATAAAGATATACGTGTATATGATATTGTCTATAAATAAGTATAACTTTACCAATTCATTAAATATAACTGAAATACGCCTGAATATAACTTACTGCTAATACCAATCTGAAAATATATATATATATATATATATATATATATAGATAGATAGATAGATAGATAGATATGGTATTGTCTATAAATAAGTACAACTTTACCAATTCATTAAATATGCCTGAAATATAACTGAAATATGCCTGAATATAATTTAAACTGCTAATACCAATCTCTCTCTCTCTCCCTATATATATATATATATATATATATATATATATATATATATATATATATACACACACACACTCAGATAGATGTATATGGTATTGTCTATAAATAAGTACAACTTTACCAATTCATTAAATATGCCTGAAATATAACTGAAATATGCCTGAATATAATTTAAACTGCTAATACCAATCTCTCTCTCTCTCTCCCTATATATATATATATATATATATATATATATATATATATACACACACACTCAGATAGATGTATATGGTATTGTCTATAAATAAGTACAACTCTACCAATTCCTGAAATATGCCTGAATATAACTTAAACTGCTAATACCAATTTGTGTGTATATATATATAGATAGATACATATGGTATTGTCTATAAATAAGTACAACTTTACCAATTTATTATTAAAAGTTAATTTTCCAAACCAAAGACACTAGGATTTAATTATTTGTAGTGGAACTTACATAATCAAA
>OY757940.1:44014155-44041655 GCA_963585895.1 Sepioteuthis lessoniana | reverse complement strand
AGGAGAACCTTCCTCAGAGACTTTGGATACATTGTGTAGCACCTCATATCTCCGTGTTAGGTTATTTATTTATTGACCTTAATAAACGGTCATAACACCTTTATATATATATTAGAAAGATAAGTGAAAAAGTATATAAACCAAACACTGATAATATCATTCATTGTTAAATCCACTGTCTGTGTTTGGTTTATCTATTTTTCCACTTATTTTTCTCATCTTGTAAGATTTACCAAAATCTACCATATATAGCTGGAAATTCCATGAAACATAATTGCACAGTATGTTCATATGAAAAAATGCTATAAACAAAATTCTGTGTTAAATCATTTTTGTTTTCCATTTCCCATTTCTGTCTTAAAATTTAGTCAATTAATAATGATATATATATATATATATATACCAAACAAAGATGAATAAATTATAAACTTCTAATAAAAGATTCTATTATGTAAGATTTGATGATTCAATTTTGTGAATTAAGTAGTTTGGTTATATAGGCAAATATATAAATCTTCTTTTAAAGAAAAAATTAGTTAACTTTTTAGGTTTGTGGTTTTATTGACAATAAGGTGAATATTGCTGGTTTTCAACAAGTTTAATAACAATGCTATCATCACTGGGAATAATTAGAAAAGCTATCAACAAAAGAATTGTATAGTAAAAAAAAAAAATAACCTAAAACAGATTCTCAAAAAATAAGATAGAAAATGAATAATAAAATATATTTTCATCCACAGACAGACTGTTTCGTTCTATCAGAACTCTATTTTAAATACTACTTTTTTTTTTGTTGGGTTTGATAAGTGATTAAAAAAAAATAATTAAGCAAAATATACAAATTAACAACTTCTGTTAGGAAACAAAAAAAAAAAAAAGTAGATACAGAGAAACTTGTTTGAGGTTGGAAGTGTTTTTTTGATGAGATGATTTTATGAGGACAGACACAGCAACCATATATATATATGTATATTTAGGCAGTATTTCTTCGTTAATGCAAATTTCATTAAACATAATAGACATTTTATGCCTACATATTCTCTTTTGGATCCGTTCGAATTCCCGTATTACTTTTATCGTATTCGGGGGGGAATTGATTTAGGTATTGTCCATAGTTGCATGTATCCCTAGTACTTTCTGCCCGACTTTGGGCCATCATCAGGAGAGAATCTGTTACAAAAGTGATGTAACTTTTGTTTTAGCAAATTACTACTGTGTAAGGACGTCTTTGCTGTTGGAGATTATGGCGCTTGCTTTTAAATGTAATTCTGTAAATAGTGCCAGTAGCTAAAGACATTTAAGTACGTTAGCACTGGTTTGAAAATTAATTCTATTAAGTGCTGGTTGCAGGTTTCTAATATATAGTGCTTTGAGAATCTGAAGTTTTTGTTTATTATTTTGATGTTCGAGTATTGTTGTGTTGTCGGTGAGAATTTTTCGTAGTTGTGTTGTTGAGCATGAATGTTTTTTTAAATGCTGAGCTATTGAACTTGTGTCAGAAAGGTGCATTGTAAGTCTCCTCGACAGGGTAGTTGAGGTTAAACCAACATATATATTATTATTATCAGAGATACAATCTCCTAAAGGACATTTAAATTTATATATAACGTTGTTTTTTTGCAACACCCCAATCGAGGGAGAGGAGTTATTTCTAATGACCAAATTCGAGGTTTTAAACTTATTATAATATATAATAAGTTTTATTTTTTTATTAGGATCAGTGGGGAGTATGTTTTTGTGAATCAATGTTTTCATTATTTTTTCATCGGATTTATAATTGTAGTGCATTTGGTTACGATAAAAAAGTTTGATATATGTTTGTTGACTGGATGGAGTAGTACACTGTTTATTTTGTTGGTTAATATTTTTGATCATACATTTAATTTGTTCATCAACAATATAGTTAGGAAACCCATTATCGATGAGAGCCTGTTTTATGTTTTTTACCTCTTTATAAAATATTGTTTTGGAGGAGGAGATTAGTTTGGCACGGGATATTACATTACAAATAATTGCTTTTTTATATCTGAAGGGGCATTCACTTTTAAAGTTGAGGGTACAGGAGTTATTACTAGAGGGTTTTTTGTAGGTGGAGGTAGTGAAGTTATTATTGTTGTTAATATCAATGAGAACATCTAAAAAGGAAATTTTATTGTTTTTGTTTAGTTCATGAGTAAAGTTAAGAACTGAATTGTTTTGGAAGGTATTTTGTAGTATGTTGATTTCGTTAATATTATTAGTAAGAATAAGAATATCATCAACATATCTTAGGTATATTGGAGGTTTTTTTATGCTATTGAAAATTCTATTTTCGAGATCTGACATGTAGGAATCACTGAAAATGGGGCCCAGGATAGACCCCATAGAGACACCATCTGTCTGAACGTAAATATTTTCAAGATGATCATAAAATGGAACTTCAGTAGTGCATGTTAGGAGTACTTTTCGAAGTATATTCGGGTTGATTTTAAGAGGAGGGAGAGATGAGTTATTATAAATATTATTTATAATAATATCAATTGTTTCATTAACAGGTACGTTAGTAAATAAATTTTCTACATCGAGTGAGGCTAATATACCATTATTGGGTTTAATCGTATGAAGAACTTGAATTAATTCATGTGTAGATTTTATGTTGTATTTGCTAGGTAAGTATGGTGAAATAAGCTGTTTTATTGTTTTTGTGAGTTGATAAATTGGTGTAGGTATTTGTGATATAATAGGGCGAAGAGGATGATAAGGTTTATGTATTTTTACGGTCCCGTAAAGATAGCCGGGTTTATAATCCCCAATTATTTTGGGTAGTTTTGTGCTATTAAGTTCGGCATTATTAGCAGTGATTAGTTTATTAATTTTTGATTTTAGTTGGTTGGTGGGATTCTTATTTAGTTTTTTGAATTTCGTATGGTCATCGAGGATATTTTGTAGTTTTGAATGGTAATCTATTTTATTGAGTACTACAAAAATGTTTGTTTTATCAGCTTTTTTTATGGTGATGTTGGGGTGGTTGCGTAATTCTTTAGCGGCAGTTTTTAGTTGATGTGTTAATAATGTAGGTTGTTTTTTATTGTATCTATTCTTGATGGCTTCAGCCTTAAGATCACGGAATTCAGGTTTGATTGAAATTACCTTATTGTCGCGGAGTTTTAAAATATTTTGGTATAAAATTTCAATTTCCGTATTTTTGTTGATGCTGGTATATCCTTGAAATAAATGGCAGTTGGGTCCTAAGTTGAGGAAATCTTTTTGTTGTGGAGTTAAATTACAGTCCGAGAGATTGATAAATTTATCAATATTATTAGGAATAAATAGATGTCCTTTGTAGAGATTGTTGAGCTTTTTTTTAAGTGTAAGTTTGTGCTCGTAATCACTTTTGTTAATGATTACGGAAAGTCTGCTATCAAGTTCGTGGAGTTGTGCAGGTGTAATAGAGCTTTCGAGTTTGTTTCGTATTTTTTGTGATTCAAGATTTAGTGTATTGATGTTATCCTTGCTGAGTGCAATTTGTCTCTTCACGAGATCACGTCTGTAGTCAAAAGTGCTGTTATATTTATGAGCTGCAGAATCATGGAGTTTGAAATATGTATATTTAGGCAGCATTTCTTCGTTAATGCAAATTTCATTAAACATAATAGACCAGCACTTAATAGAATTAATTTTCAAACCAGTGCTAACATACTTAAATGTCTTTAGCTACTGGCATTATTTACAGAATTACATTTAAAAGCAAGCGCCATAATCTCCAACAGCAAAGACGTCCTTACACAGTAGTAATTTGCTAAAACAAAAGTTACATCACTTTTGTAACAGATTCTCCCCTGATGATGGCCCAAAGTCGGGCAGAAAGTACTAGGGATACATACAACTATGGACAATACCTAAATCAATTCCCCCCGAATACGATAAAAGTAATACGGGAATTCGAACGGATCCAAAAGAGAATATGTAGGCATAAAATGTCTATTATGTTTAATGAAATTTGCATATATATATATATATATGTATTAGTCATCCACAGACAGACCACTTTGTTTTATCACAACTCATCAGTGTGGCTAGACACATAAGATGCTTGAAGCTTGGACTGAAACCTGGCTGACTTTACACCAGCTGGATATTATACCACACAGCCACCAGCAAACTCAAAATAAGTGAAGGGATTTTAATGCATATCTATAACTTTTATTTACATATATATGCTTAATGGCTACCGAGTGCTCAATTCATACAAAGAGCTTTGCGTTATGCAAGTGGAGGCAATCGAGGTGTAATGGTTATTGTCATAAAAAATGGACAGGGTAAGCCGAATTCAAATCCTTGTCTAGGCTACTTGCATTTCACATAGTGCTAATGCCCTTAAGAAATAGAATATTCTTCTTCTAGCAATTGGTAAATAGTAGGGCAGATTGGGCTCTTTAACTTTGGTATGACAGCCAGTCTAGGAAAAGGAAAACGCTGAACACAAACCTGTTAAACTATTTTAAAAATTGACCTTGTGTTACATCCTGGTCTGTGAAAGAGTTGGTGTGTGTGTATATATATATATATATATATATATATATATATATATATATATATATATATATATATATACACACACACACACACACACCAACTCCATATATATATATATATTTAAATAAATTAAATATTTGTTTTAGTTTAATATATCTATTACTGTATCATTACGTAAGGTTATTAATTAAAGTTTAAATCTAATTCAATATAAAATCTGTAATTTAGGTCAAAATGTAATTAAAAAATTAAAAATTAAAAAAAAATAGATTTACTACATTTCTAACCGAAATTAAAATTTAAAACAGAAGTGGGCTTAATGAGGCGATAACTCTTCATCCCTCTTCTATCCCATCCCACTTTTCTGTGTCTATTCTAGTTTTTTTTTATCTAAAAGATCTGAAGAAGTCCTGTTAATTTTTTTTCGTGTTTTTGGAAATTTCAAAAATGTGTAACAGGATGGAAATAAATTTATAATCCTATGTTACCGGTTTTGTTGTTTTTCTTAAAGAGTATATATATAACTTGTGAAAAATTCATAATTCTTATGTTTAAAAATCTAAAAGCTCTGTAGGAAAGATGTCCTTTTGGAAAAAAAATTTAGAACATGAGTGATGTCATTTTGAAACAGAAGGATAATAGAATGGTAAGAATTGTTTCATTTCTCCATTTGAAAAAAAATTTTTCTCGATGAAGCAATTTAACATCTATAGATCGTTAAAGTTCATTTAACAAAAAACAAATATTAATATAAATAAAAAAATACACCTATTTTGTTTTTTATATTTATATACAGTCAGATTTATTTCCATTCATCTCTAATATATATAAGTTAGTTTGTGTCTTATGGCATATCAACCCTTGTGGGTTATTTGATGCCAAATCCTGTTCACACACACACACAGTGATCAAAAAGTAACTATTTATTTTGAAATTCTTATAATTTATTTTTTAACTATAATTTATAAGTACTTTTAAATAGGGATTACTTTTCAATCATTATATATGAAAATGAACAAACATGAAAAACACATGGTCCTCAGAAGATGCTGTGTTTTTCATATTTGTACATTTTCATACATTTGGATTTCATTCCAGTTTATATATATATATATATATATATATATATACACACACGATTTGTAAGTAAATAGTTTGTTGTTAACTTTATTTTTGAAGAAATTGTTAGAGCTCAGTGGCTTGCACAGTAATCTAATAACTATATATATAAAATATGGTTAACCTTGCCAGTTTGTGAGGTGGAGTCAAAGTTGATAACAAATGCTACTGAAGTTGAGATTTATTATAAATGTTGTCAACAAAATGCCGAAGTTGATATTTTTGTTTTCATTTTTTTTTGCTTGATAATAAATTTATAAATATAACTGCAATACATTTTGTAGGATGACTAAAAAAAAAATTAATTTAAACATAATTTAAAAATAACAACAACAATAACAAAAAAAAAAAAACAAACAGTATAATAACAGTGAGAATCAATACATTATTATTATTATACAATGCAATTCTTTTTTACCAAACAATACTAGAAAATATCAAGGGAGATAACTCTTTCAAAACGGTTGGAAAAAGTACAAAGCATTAATTAAAAAAAAAAAAAAAAAAAAAGGAGAAAGAAAGGACTTTTTTAAAGAACAAGAAGACAATATAAGATTACATTTAACAGATACAAAACAGCTAGAAATATATAATGAGCAAAAAGTTGAAGGGAAGAATACACAGCATTATTGGGCATTTCATATGCATTACAACAGCTGTAGCATTAGCAGCAGCAGCAACAGCAGCGGTTTCAACAGCAGGGCAAGAGACACTAGATTTTAAAAAGTGTTAGTAACAATGTTAGTAGGAAGTCTAGATTGTTAGAACAATAAACAGCACTGGAAAAAGCATCTGCATACATCATGTACATACACACATAGATGCACACATATATGTATAAATACAAAGATAGTAATGTCATTATAGTTGCTCCATTCTGTTTCAGGTACTCGTGGTCAACCCCCCAAACAACCAATTCATGAATAATGGTCCCCCAAAGTACAAGGGTAGTGAGGCTGGTGATTTGGAGAGAAACAGACACATAACATGTCCTCCTACATCAGTGTTCTGTTGCTTGAAAAGAATGGACAGTTAAACTAAGTTAGCCAAAGCATACTGATCTTAGAATCCTTGGCAGAGTGTACAGATACTATACTGATCATAGACAGAAGTGCCAATCTATATGTAAAAAAATATTGTAATTTTTATGGGTACTATGCAAACTATATATATATATATATAAAATTCTACTACATATAAGTCCATTTCTTCAATACATGCACTGCCAGCATAACATTGAGCACTTTTTTAAATGCAAAAACTTGTATTTGTAGTTCTTCAATCATTATATATATATATATGGAAGTAAATAATGGAAAAGAATTTGACTGTATGGAGAAAAATCGAAAAACTAAGTAATCCAAAGTGATGAATTTATTGTGAAAAAGTTGACGCTATAACATTTCAGTTTTAATAAACCATCATCAGGACTTTAAAAAAGATGATACCGAGTGTTGATAGATCAACGATGGATGGTTAATAAAAAGGTTTTAATAGATGTTTTTGTAATAGTAGTTTACTAAACTTTATTTTTGCTTAGATGTGGCACAAGGCCATATGAATGGGGCACCCAATGAGACTCAAACTCACTTGTTAATGTTTGGTAGTCTAGCTTGTTAAGCATTACACCACGTGATATGCCCAAGTAATTATAAAAAGGTAGTAATTTACAAAGCTTTTTGCTTAGATGTGGCACAAGACCTTATGAATGAGGCACCCAATGAGACTCAAATTCACTCATCAAGCTTTGCTAGTCAAGCTTGTTAAGCATTATACTACCTGAGGCATTTTCAAAATGAACTCAGAAACATTTGTCTCTCTTGGAAGATGAAAATATTTCTTAGAAGAAATTTTAGTTTGGAAGAACTGACTTTTATGGTTAAAAACAAAACATCTATTAAAACCTTTTCATCTTTTTTAAAGTCCTGATGATGGTTTATTAAAACCGAAACGTTATAGCGTCAACTTTTTCACAATAAATTCATCACTTTGGATTACTTAGTTTTTCGATTTTTCTCCATACAGTCAAATTCTTTTCTATTATTTACTTCCACCCACACACACACACACACACACACATATATATAATGATTGAAGAACTACAAATACAAGTTTTTGCATAAAAAAAAGTGATCTATTATTCAGGTAAAACTTTTTTCATATGATTATTTTATTTTTATACCTATTTCTATAACTTTGGTGGTGTGACCCCCCCCAAAAAAAAACCAGATGATGCAATTTGTAAATAAAAAGAAATATACACCAACTGATATCGTGGGCGGGGAGAAGGCTAAAAATATCCATACTGCTTGAAAATAATCAACCAACACTTGAATGTCTAGCCAAAAGGAAAAACACAGACAGTTACCTAAGCTAATAATATATAATCAATTATATAGTTTTCTATATTCATAAATAAAGGTCTAAAGATTACACAGGCTGGATTCTGAGGGTCACCAAGCACCACTGACAGAGTTCATCTATTCTAATTTATATATATTTTGTTGAAAATAATTGACAAGCATCTTTTGTCTTTTCTTGTTGACAAGTAGAATTTATTTTGTCATTGATAATTCCATCATATAAAACAGCATCGATTTTGATATTGTAATCTTATGTGTGCATCCAAACACACATTACAAACTTTATATATATAGTGTGTGTGTGTGTGTGTGTGTGTGTGTTGTATAAAGAAAACAGAAAGAAAAATACATAAATGGCAAGAAAAAGAATTTTTAATTAATTGATTCCACCTTAATTAGTTCCCCCAATGTGTTTCGACAGGATCGTTTAAGATATAAAATTACAAAAATTTCAAGTAGAAAGGGTTTTTGTCATCTTTTGGGTGGGAATTATGAACAAATCAAGGTGGAATTAACTAATTGATAAATATTAATAATTGATAAATATTTTTCTATCCATTTATATGTATTTTTCTTTCCATTTTCTTTATACAATATATCTGTCCTATTAAACTTCATACCTTACTTTATATATATTGTTGAAAGTAATTGTCAAGGATTTAATGTTAGCTTTTTATTTGCCTTTTCTTGCTGGTGAGCAAAAAGTTGCAGGTATGGATGAAGGCAGTTCAAAACCTGTCCAAAATTTTTGTTGATGTAGTTCAAATATGGGTACTTCTAACCAACTTTGGTGGTCATTGTTGAGGATGTGAGTACACTTGCCCATTCAAAAATTTCCTTGATCACAGAACAAATCCTGAATTTCAGAACACAGTAATACCAATGTCTAGGAGGTGCCTGTGGTGTAATGGTTATTGCCGTAGGAAATGGACACGGCGACAAGAGTTCAAATCCTGGATGAGACTGATTGCATTTCACATTGCACTAATACCCTTGGGAAAGGTATGAATCCAATTATTCTCAGCTATGGGTAAAATAGGACAGACTGGGTTCTTCAGCCTTGGTGAGACAACTAGTCTAGGAGAAGGAAAACTCTGAATTCAAACCTGTTAAACTCAGCTTAAAAATTGACCTTGTGTCATATCCTGCCTGAGCGGAGGGGTTGGGTAAATAGGAGTGATACCAATGTCCTTGACCACCAAAGATGGTCAAAAGTACTCAAACTTAAACTACATCAACAGAAACTTTGGATAGTTTTAAAACTGCCTTCATCTACACTTGCGACATTTCGCTCACCAACGAGAAAAGGCAGATAAAAAGCGAACACTAAATCCTTGTTCTTTACTTTCAAAAAAACTATGCATAAATACACCCGACTCCCCAAACAAGATATATGTAAATTTATTTGCATGTTTTTACATGCACACATAAGATTGTAATATCAAAAGAAAAGCTGTTTTACCTGAATGGTTGAAAACCAATAAAAGAACCCTACAAGACTTATTTTTTTGTTTCAAAAGTTTATATAACTTATCACTATTCTCACTCCGACTGAATATAAATCTTTGCTGGCTATGAGAAAAACAAATCAGCTTATTTAACTTACATAAATGTTATCTACCCAGTCTTTTGTCTCAGGTAATGTTGGGATCTTCTAATAGTTTATGATAAAAAAATGGCATTACTTTCTTTTCAGTTTAATATTGATGTCTGCATATATAGCGAGAAAATCACAGCTATGGAAAAAACATTATAGACACAATGACACAAACACATTAAATTGTCCAGTGGCATTCGGTGGCTGGACAGCATAGGTCTGAACCTAATTCCAGATGGTCACTGCAGGGCAAAGTTCAACAAGCAATATATATATATATATGTATATATATATATATATATATATATATGGGTGAGGCAAAAAGAAAAAAAAAATTCAATAAATCTTTTTTACCATAAGTTTTAACTTTCATTTTGATACCACAATTGAGAAGAGATATTCTATTACTCAAGAAAAAAAAAAAAAAAAAAAAAAAAACCACCTTATTTTCGAGCCTATAAAATGGTAGATGTTCACACAATCTTGAACTCTTGGAGATTAGCTTAGTATTAGTCTTCATTGTTATTCAAACATGGTTGGTCTGGTGGGGGGTGTTTACATGTTCCAATTATTAATTGAAATGACAGTTACTATAAATTTTTTACATAAATCTATGTCATATATTTTAGGCAATACCAGCTCATTGGCCTAGTGGGTGGAGTGTTCAGTCCAGGAGACTTGGGTTCAATCCCAGGTTGCGACTTTTACTTGATACCTCCTTGCTTAACACTCAGAAATATAAAGTATGTATCAAGGGTAAAGTGGAGCAATCCAGGGAAAGAAGTAGCACCCTTCTCTACACCTCGGTGTAGTAGCTATTGAAAAGGGAGCTTTCTGGTCACTCTTGACTTCTGTCACCAACTTTACTTACTACTTACATCTAAAGAAGAAAAGAATGACATCTGTATTTCACAGCAGTTGAGCCAAGGCTATGCCACACTATAGGTTCAATACCCTCACTTAATCAGGACAGTATTGAGAAGGAGAGAAAGAAGTTGCCAGCAAGAAATTAGGAGCATTTAAAAAATGTGGGGTGTTAGGGACGGATGGTGAGAGTGTTAGGGAAATCTGTGCTAGCAGCTTAACATGGCAATGAAAACACCCCAGGGGATTAACACAGGGTTAAAGTGAAACAAGTTTTAGATGTCAATATTTTAGGATGCTCGGTATATTAAAAAAAAAAAAAAAAAAGACCCAGTAGAATATTGTCCATGTTTCACAGATTTCATAGTTTGATTTATTTGCCTAAGTGAATAAAAAGTGAACCAAATTAAATCCATCAAACTGGTCGGTAAATATAATACAATAAAAAAACAAAAACAAAACATAAAAAATGAAATTTTTTATAAAACAAAAAGAACTGTTTCAGCTGAGTTTCATTTTAAAGTTGGAAATGATGTCATGAACAAAATGGTAGCCAGTTTCAACATGTGTTATAAAATTATTATTATCTCTTTACCAGCTAGATTTTAGGTATCACCCCGCCCCTCAACAGGACATGCAGGCTGAAAACCATACTCTGCATCCTTTTCATATCAGAATATCAGAAAGAACATAATACTTCAAATTATGAATAACTACAATGTTAGTTTCGTAGAAGACATGTTAGCAGGTTTCTTTGTCACAGTTTTTTTGTTTTTTTTTACTAATATGTGAAAGGTAGGATACTTGGTAGGTAAGAGGTTGATCTCATCTATTTTAGTTTTCATCCAAGTATTTCTTCAAAGGTTTTATAAGATAAATCAATTGTGTTATGTTCATTTCTTTTTTTTTTAAATTTTTTATCGTCTTGAAGATATATCCATGGGTTGTAACAAAATTGTGAGAAAAAAATATTCATATGTTGCTACTGGGAAGAGAATGTTTTTAAATTAAATCCAAAAGATTTTTAAATAAAAATAAATATCTAGATATTTTTAAACTATTAAAAAAAATAACTGAGCTCTCTGCTCTTTTTTTACACACACACACACACACACACACACACACACACACACACACACACACACAAGTAAAAAAGTAAAAGTTGGCGACCGTAGTCGAGGGTGACCAGAAGGCTCCTTTTCAATAGCTACTACACCGAGGTGTAGGGGAGGGTACTACTCCTTTCCCAGGATTGCTCCACTTTATCTTTGATACCGACCTTTTATTGCTGAGTGTTAAGCAAGGAGATATCAAGTACCATTTTTAAAGTCTTTGGTATAACTCGACCTGGGATTGAAGCCCGGAACCGAGTGAGATGCAGAACAATAGATGTTGAAAAAGTGCAATATGCACTTAGAGCAAGTTTAGAGAACAAACAAAAAAAAAAAAGTTTGCTACCCGGGGTTCACTGAAGAAGATCATCTGGAAAACCCTTTATATAAGTTCTCATTCGAGCATGTTTTGTTGAACATAACTGATAAAATTTATCAGTATTCTACAAAATATATCTAATATATACATACATGCACAAAATACTTCTCATAAGTATTCGAACAAAAAGACAATTTGCATTCTAATCACTTTTTGAGGGTCAATATTATGCAAGAATCATATTTTAATCACAATCAATATCATCATCATGTTGTGCCACTAGCACGGATATCCCTGACCCTCTCTTGCCACTTTTCCCTATCGTTCATTGCCTCTGGCAGGTCTTCAGGGCTACATCCCGTATCCTCACATAGCTGCTGTATGTATGTTCTAGCTGGTCGTCCTGCTTTTGCTCGGCCATATATGGGGGTCCATAGGAGTACATCACTTATGAGCTTGTCTCTGCTTCTCCAAAGTCATATTCGTGGGTAATAAAAATAGATTTTGTCTTTGTTCAAATACTTAGGAGCAGGTATTTCTACAGTTCGTATTTACATTACCCTGTAGAATTTGCCTTTATAATTCTCTTTCTTTTGAGGCAAAATACAAAGGGAATCTTTTTGAAAAAACAGAAATTAAATATTTTTTTCTCCCCAGAATTTTTCCCAATAAATGTAAACCGTATATTTTTTTGGAATTAGTTTACAGTAAAAATTATTTTCAGTATCTCGATTAAATATTTGTTTTGGCGGCAAATCAAACTGAGTGCTCTAGTCTTGAATAGATGTATCTCATCAAATTTTTAGTGGCGAGAATTCCAAACCATGTGAAATTTACAGAAGCAGGTTTTATCTGAAAAAATGTTTACCGCTATGAGCTCAAGTTGAAAAGACAGTCCATGGAATGGGAACATACCAACTCTCCAATAAAAGAAATGTTCTGGGGGCAGTAGTCAGTAAAGAAGGTCAGACTGACAGTGTTCTGGGTCATGAAAAGACGCATCACTATTGATTTTTTTTAAAAAGTTGTAATGATAAACAGTATTTCCTACTCCAATTTCTTAGGCAATATTTCACCTTATATATTGAATGACCTTCAGATAATAGAAAATTACAAAGTTTCAGATTCTTTTAATTCTCTTTAATCATCTTTTAAAATTATATTTCTTCCTTAGCCAAACTCATCCAGTGAAGACTCAAGATAATAAAATTATCCCTGATTTCTATTTCCAAACTCAAAGACAATTATAAATTTCAAAACTTGTGTAGAATAATAAGATAATAAATAATTGTGTATGTTAAGCACCTCATGGTCACATGACAATCTCAGAAAAGCCCATTCTCACTCTCTTTTGTGTCTGTTCTTTGAACAGTAGTGATGTGTCTCCTGCTTTACCATTAAAAAAAGGCCAAGATGGCTATGACCATTTTATTGTTCATCAATCTGAAGTAAGTCTTTTTGTCTTTTTTTATACCCTTTTCACATACTGCTTATTCATATAACAATATGCAGTGGAGGACCTACTATGAAACTAATGAAGTTTAAGTTTCAGGGCCTCTAATCCCAGGGTGGAGGGCACCAGAAGTTGTTTGACTTCATGTTAGTAAAAAGATCTGTTTATTGTAGGAGTCAGTGCATTTAGAAAATATTAATATAATTCATTATAAAATAAGAGTTAAAATAAAAGGTTATCAAAGATGCAAACCTTCTCATGATAGTTCAAGCTTCGGAAACCAGCTAAAATGTAGGTTTCACCACTGATATTTAACCTGTAGAGATACATTTGTGTATTCTTTTCAAAACTAGTTGAATATATTTGGGTTGGTTGGTTTGGTTTTATGGCATATCAACCATTGTACTTATTTTAAGGCCAAATCTTATTTATATATACTCAAAAAGTATTTGGCCACCCTCAAGATTTTTTTATTTCTCATCTTAAAAGTGTCATTTTTAATGAAACAAGTTAAGCACCACAATGTTTCTATTTATTATACTAAATACAAGTCTTCTTCAGTAACTTAGTACTGATCATGATTAAAACATTTTCTAAAAGTTACATTACCACCACTAGAACCCCCATAAGACTATATTGTATTGAATTACAACTTGCTAGATACTACCTGTTTTACCTTTGCAGAGGGCAATTTTATTAGACTCACCAGATTGCGAGAAAGAAGGCTGACTGCTCCAAATATCACTGCACAATTGAACCAACGTCATGAAAAAAATATGTCAAGAACCATGGAGAAGAGAAGACTCTGTGAAGCTGGCCAATATGGTAGAATTGTTGTCAAGAAACCACCGTTTTGAAAGCAAAATAATGCCAAAAAGCTCCAGTGGTA
The DNA here is from genome assembly GCA_963585895.1 of Sepioteuthis lessoniana. Classification (NCBI taxonomy): domain Eukaryota; kingdom Metazoa; phylum Mollusca; class Cephalopoda; order Myopsida; family Loliginidae; genus Sepioteuthis; species Sepioteuthis lessoniana. Next base: position 44,027,424 of record OY757940.1, on the reverse strand, counting down.
CAAGGAGCACAAAGACTGGACAATAGAGCAGTGGAATAAAGTCCTTTGCAGAGATGAATCAAAGTTCAAAATCTTTGGATCAAATTGAAGTGCCTATGTGTGGTGAAGTGTTGGTGAAAGAGCTGCAACCCACTGTATCTCACACACTGTAAAGCACGGATTAGTTGGTTGGGTTTTATGGCATATCAATCTTTCTAGGTTTTTTAATACCAGATCCTATATACATATATGTATGTGGTTTGGTTTTATGGCATAGCAACCATTGCAGGTTATTTAATGCCACATCCTTTTTATACATACATATTAGATATATATGATTTCTAAACACATTTTGTGGATAACATTTTTTAATTAGCCTGAGCTCATTTTTTGCACACAGTTAAATGTTTCAGTTAAACATCAGTTATTTGTATACACACAGTTAAATGATCAAACAGTTCTATTTCTAACAATTCAATTTAGCATAAGTCAACAAACTTAAATGGTTTTAAGTATTGCTATCTATCACAAACAATTCAATTAAACATCATTCATTCATTTAGGTTTGGTTTTATGGCATATCAACTATTGTAGGTTATCTAATGCTAAATCCAGTTTATTCATATATATTAGATATATATGATTTGTAAACATAAGTCAACAAAGTTAAATAGTTTCAAGTTTACTAACAATTAATTAAACATCAGCATAGGTCAAAGTTAAATGGTTTCAAGTATTCCTATGTATCACTAACAATTCAATTAAACACCAGTCATTTATTTACACACAGTTAAATGATCAAACAGTTCTTTTTTAAACAATTCAATTTAGCATAAGTACACAGTTTGAATGGCAAACAGTTCTATTTGATGCATAGATAGGACTCTTTCAGGTGCTACCACTCCAGGCCAGAGTGGAGCTGGGAACGATGGCAATGAAGGAGTATTCTGCATTCCCCAAAGATCCAGCATTACTAGAGCCTCACCATTAGATTGTTTAGTGTCATATCCAGTATACTTATTGAGTAGGGTTTGCCCCTCTGCAGAGATGCAGCTAGTGTATTCTACAGCCCCAGCTGACTGGGCTGTGTAAAGCATGGGAGGTACTCGTGGTGTAATGGTTATTGTCGTAGGAAATGGACACGGCGACACAAATTCAAATCCTACATGAGACTGATTGCATTTCACATAGCACTAATACCGTTGGGAAAGGTATGAATCCAATTATTCTCCCTCCAGCTATGGGTAAATAGTAGGGCAGACTAGGTTCTTCAGCCTTGGTGAGGCAACTAGTCAAGGAGAAGGAAAACTATGAATTCAAACCTGTTAAACTCGGCTTAAAAATTGACCTTGTGTCATATCCTGCCCGAGCGGAGGGGTTGGGTAAATATGGTAAAGCATGGTGGAAGCTCTGTTATGGTGTGGGGGCTTGTACCAATTGCAAAGCTGGAGATTTGCACCAGGTGATAGGCAAATTAAATCAGACTGGCAGTCATATCATACTGGAACATTACGCGATCCCATTTACAGTGTGGCTCATAGCAAAAGGATTTGAACTCATCCAAGATAATGACTCCAGAAGAATATTAAAAGCAAAGAGGAACAGCATGTCTTTAAACTGATGTCTTGGCTGGCACAATCAGTGGACATAAATCCCATTGAACTGGCATGGGATGAACTTGACTGCAAAGTCAGAACTAAACAATTCCCAAGTGTGGATTACCTCTGGAAACTCTTACAGGAAAGCTGGGCAGAACTATCTTCAGTCTTTGGTGGAAAGACTGTAGAGAATCTGTGAAGCAGTGATTGTGGCCAAAAGAGGATCACATTTTGATGAATCAAAAGTTGGTGTTTTTTGGTTTAATTTGTATTTTATGTGGCTTAGGAAGATTTGCATTTAGTACAATAAATAAAACTATTGTGATGCTTAACTTGTTTCATTAAAAATAACCTTCTTAGGATGAGAAATAAAAATTTTTGAGGGTGGCCAAATACTTTTGACTATTGGTATATATATATATGTGTGTGTGTTAAATATATATGAATTGAAAATACATTTTCTTGATTATATTTTGAAAGAAGCCTAAGCTAATTTTTTTTTGTACACAGTTAATGGTTTCAAGTATTTCTATCTAATACAAATAATTCTATTTACTATTAATGATTTATTTGCACACAGTTAAATGGTTTCAGAAAAAAATTTGACATAAAAAAAAATTTAACATTAAAAAAATTTAACATCAGTCATTAGTTTACACACAGTTTGTTCTATTTGACCCATACACAGGACCCTATCAGGTGCTACCACTCCAGGTCAGAGTGGACCTTGCAGCAACAGCAATGAAGGGGTACTCCACATTCTCCAAATCTCCAAGGCTGTAGTTTCACCATCAAGTAATTTAATGTTGTATCCAGAATATTTATTGGGTGGGTGGAGTGAGGTCTTACCCCTCTGAAGAGAAGCAGTTGGTGTATTCTACAGTCCCAGTCAACTGGGCTTCTATTTTGGGTGAATGATAGTTTTTCTATAGGGAACAATATGTAAGAGAACAGAAAGTCAAGCAAAAATAAAGTCAATTTTTTTAAAAGAGATTTTGGTAGATTTTAACAGCATGTCAACCCATCTAAGGTTATTTTAGGCTAAGAGGTTAAAGAATCATGTTCTTTGTAAAATCACATAAAGAAAGAAGAGAAAAAAAACCCAACAAAGTATTGAAAATGGCTAAAATGAGTCAGCAAGAAAATACAAGAACAATTTAATTGATATCACAAACAAGATTATAAGGAGGACTTTTTAAAAGATATGATGCAAAAGAAATCCTTGAAATAAACTAGGAAACAAAAAAGAAGAATGTTCAGAAAAAGAAAATAAATTAAAAATCAACCCTTAAAATGCCAATATATTTATTACTTTATTTACATAAAAGCCATTATCATTCCTCAGCTGCCATTCTTGTACAGCTAGAAATTGACTTGGTTAATGGCTTTAATGTTGTCAGGTGCTACAAGTCACATCAATCAGGAACATTAGCAGCAAACTTAGGTTTGCGGTCAGAACTGAAATGGTCAGCTTCACTTTCATCATTACTCTCACTTGTATGATTCTAAAACTACTATTTCCTCTTCACCCTTAAACTAATAATACAATGTTATTGCCAATTTGAAATAACAGATTTTTCAACCCTTTAAAATATGAAAGTCAGTGGGCTTATTCTAAGTTATCATCGTAGGAAATGGAACTGATGACCCAAGTTCAAATCCTAGAAAAGGCTATTCATATTTCACTTTCCACCAATACCCTTCAGAAAGGGATAGATCCATGTGTTATCCACCCCACATCAGATATGAGTAAAATAGTAGGGCAGACCAGGTACGTTACCCTCAGTAAGGCAACCAGTATATGAGAAGGACAACTCTGAATTCAAACCAGATTTACTCTGTTTAAAAATTGGCCTTGTGTCATATCCTGTTTAACTCTTTGGTTTGGTAAATATGTGAAAGTTGTCAATTACTAAACTTTATTTTATGTGTGATTTTCCCTTAACACCTGAGGAAGGCTGGAGGATACAGCGGACGAAATGTGGTGTTACAACTAAAAACAATAAAGATGAGGACAACAGTCTGAAAAATCATACTCAAAATAATACTAATCAAACCTCATTTCAAAAATTCAGACAGATAATTCTAAACTAGAAGGTTAGAAGTATAGGGCACCCAGGGAGAATCAAACTCACAAACAACGATCTGCTAGCCTAGTTTGATAGACATTACACCACATAAGTATAATGTACATGAAAATTGTCAAGCCAGAGATGAAAAATTACCAATTTTGGTTGACCTTTTGACCTGCATATGTAATCTTAGTCAGGGAGGACCCACTGGCTTAATGAGTAGAGTGTTTGCCAATGGTCAAAGAGACAGGGATTCAATCCCAGATCAATTCATACCAGACTCAAAAAATAGTACTTGATGCCGCCTTGCTTAACACTCAGGATTATAAGGTAAGGATCAAGGGTAAAGTGGATGGTTTGTTTGGTTTTATGGCATATCAACCTTTGTAGGTTATTTAATGCCAAATCCATTTTTATGTAAATAATCTGTTCTATTGAAAATAGTTCAGTTTAGCATAAGTACACAGTTTGATTGTCAAAAACATTTCCATTTCAAACTATTCAAGCAGTTATATGTAACAATTCAGTTAAGTGTAAATACAGTTTTAATGTCGAAAAACAGTTCTATTTCAAATAATTCAGTTAAGCATAAGCATGCAGTTTAAATGTAAGTACGGTTTAATTGTCAAAAACATTTCTATTTCAAGCTATTCAGTTTACTCAATTCATTTTAGCATAAGAATGCTGTTATTTCTATTTAACCCATAGATAGGGCCCTATCAGGTGCTACCACTCCGGGCCAGAGTGGACCTGGGAGCAATGGCAATGAAGGGGTACTCCGCATTCCCCAAAGCACCAGCATTGCTGGAACCTCACCATCGGATTGTTTAGTGTCCTATCCAGGACACTCGTTGGGGGGGTCTTACCCCTCTGCAGAGAAGCAGTCGGTGTATTCTACCTTGGTGTAGTAGCTATTGAAAAGGGAGCCTTCGGGTCACCCTCGACTACAGTCGCTAATTTTACTTAATTTTCACCTTATGTAATCTACTTATAGATTTTCTTTGACTTAGATTTTTTTTTAATACTTATCTATTTTTTTTTTCCTCCACAACATTGTAGTTGGCAAATGATTTCTACCTTTATTTTTTCAGTCTTTAGAATAGTCATCGACAAACTGTAGCCTGCATGTCAGCTGCAATGCTTTCTGAAGAGCCTGCCTAATTTCATAAGGAAAATAACGTTTATCAAAATATACACCTGCAACTTGAAGAAAATAGTTTTAATAAAATTTTGATTCATGGATTATGAAAATATCCCATTTTTTTCTTTGATATATGATCATATTCACATGAAATACATTATTTTTCAAGCATTCATTTTATTTTTATTCATTCCATCATGTATCGCGTGTGTTAATCACATTGATATCAATAACGTTATACACCAAGACTTCAAATTTTTTATAAACAGATAATTTTACTGAAGAAGAAAAAAAAAAAAAATCAACTTTTCTCTATTTTGAAGCCAGATGATTATGCTGATAGTAATGAAAATTAAGTGGGTAGAGTGTTTGCCAATGGTCCGAGAGACCTGGGTTCAATCCCAGGTCGCGTCACACCAAAGACTTTAAAAATGGTACTCGATACCTCCTTGCTTAACACTCAGTAATATAAGGTACGAATCAAGGGTAAACTGGAGCAATCAAGGGAAAGGAGTAGCACCCTCCCCTCCACCTCGGTGTAGTAGCTATTGAAAAGAGAGACTTCTGGTCGTCCTTGACTACAGTCACCAACTTACTTAGTGAAGATAGTTGAAGTGTCTTCAGTGTAAAATTACCTCAAATTTTTTTCGTAGTAAGACCCACCTGATCATGTCTGCTTTAAAATATGTTAATTTCAGATATTAAGCTCAATGAATGCGCAAATCAATTAGAAAAATTGGATACAAACACCACAAGACAATGAACAATGCAGAGGAAAACCAAAAAATGAGATACTTCTTAAGTTTTAAGACAAGTAGCCAGAAGCTGTTAAAATCATCCTAAGACCTAGAGGTCAGTGAAAAGTGTCGACTGATTAGAAGTTTGATATGTTCTTGATATTTTATCCCCTTACCCACAGTTGAGAAGTGACACAAAGTTGGGTTCATATGGGATGGTCTGCAGGAAGCAAACCTCCGGCAAAACAGGTACAAAAATTGTTCAGTTACATAGGCATTCTACTGTAGGGGTGCCTCACCTGCCAGGCAATCAAACTAGCCTTTACCCATTTTAGTTGAGAAGGCAGCTGTTGAAAAATAATTCCTTGTTTATTATTACTAATTAATAAGAATAAATGAAACTATATAATTTTGTTCATTTTATTAGCATTTATAAAGTTGCTCAAGTTTATAATTGTTTACTAATTAAAAAAAGGAAAGTAAAGTTGGCGACCAGAAGGCTCCCTTTTTAATAGCTTCTACACCGAGGTGTTGAGGAGGGTGCTACTCCTTTCTCTGGATTGCTCCACTTTACCCTTGATATGTACCTTATATTGCTGAGTGTTAAGCAAGGAGGTATCAAGTACCATTTTTAAAGTCTTTGGTGTGACGCGACCTGGTGTAGGGGAGGACACTTCTCTTTTCCTGGATTGCTCCACTTACTCTTGATCTGTAACTTATAATGCAGTGTGTCAAGCAAAAAGGTATCATTTTTTGAGTCTTTGGTAGGACTTGACTTGGGATTTAACCCCAGTTTCCTGGGCCATTTGTGAACATGATACAATATATTAAAGTGCAATAACATGAGCTGTTTTATGTCCTCAGCAAGACAAAAACCTTTCCCAATTATTTTCATGATAACTTTTATTATGTCAGCCTCCACAACATCTTACTAGCCAACTCCACAAATCTCAACAAGTATGCTTGTCATTTCTTGGGGACCATTCTGCACATTCTATTGATATCTGTGAAACTGTTAGGGATCAGACCTAAGAAAAAAATTCAAAGTTGTTCCCCCTTTTGAAGGATGAAAGAGAGTTGCCTCCATTGGACAGTGCACTGTGGGATTGTGAAGACCAAAAGAACAGATGCACATGAGGGACAATAAAAACAGACTTGGAATCCCACATGACAGAGAGTGGACATACATTTGACTGGTGCACATAAAAGTTAAAACTGTTCTTTCCATGGTCAATAGATGCATGTCTCTGCTCATGGTTAATAAACCTAATTGTTTTGTTGTACACCTACAAGTCTATCTCTTTTCAATTTTGTTTAAATATTTTCTTCGTTCATAAAAATCTAACAGAAACTGAATTTCTATTCTAGAGATTTAATTGATTTCCATATTTCACACTTATATCCTAACATTGTTATTATGTAATGATTGTATATAAGATTTTTAATGTTGTACCTCTATTTTTATTAAATACCTTTCAACCTATCATCAGGAACTTTTCAAATTGTATCCAAGATCCTAAATAGTTGTCTTCTTAGAATGTAATATAAATAACGATATATATAAATTATATAGAATAATAATACAACCCAGAAGGAGTAGAAAAAAAACAGACATATCTGAGTGGGGAGAATGATCTACCAGGCACTGTGAAAACAACTTTGATTTGGTTTGGTTTCTTTGTTTAATGGCATATCAACATTTGCAGGCTATTTAGGGCCAAAGCAATCCTTTTAAAAGAACAGTAGAGGTACTATTCAACCCATCATCATCACAAAATTAGCTAAAAAATATATTTTGTTTCTCAGTACCAAAAATCATGTTAACCAGTGTAATATAAGTGGAAAACAGAATCTATCCCGAGAGAAAATGCAAAATACTTTGAGACTTAAAACACCGGCTGGAAAACCAAATCTCATTATTTTGAACAGGAAAATAATGTGTCAAATAGTAGATTTTGAGGTTCCAGTAGATTACCGATTGAAACTGGAAGGAAAAAAAAAAAAAAATTGTCAGGTAACTGAAAAAAAATTTATAAAAAAAAAGAGAAAGAGAGAGGGTGGCACCAGTCATGGTCTAAGCCTTGGGAATTACCCCCCACACCCACCCAAAGAGCTGAGGAAAGTGGCTGCAAGACTTGGAGATCAGTGAAGAGGCTCAAACAAAACATCCAGAACAAAATGATGATAAAAAAAAAATCAGCAAGGATACCCAAAGAGGGTTTATCTCCTATGAAAGCCACCAAATACTGCTGGCATGAAAACTCAACAAATATAAAAGAGATTTGTAATAAATAAAGATATATAATATACATGATAAACAATATATAAAACACAACATATGACATAATGTAGAAGATACATAATAGATAATCATGTAATACATTAATATACAATATATGATAAACAAAATACGAACTATGAAGATATACTATATATATATATATATATATATATATATATATATATATATAGTATATCTTCATAGTTCATATATATATATAAAAATATATATAAATAATATATGATATAGTCTATATGATTATCATCTATATAACAGTAACATAATATAGTCTATATGATATTAATGATGTAATATAGTTTAAATAATAATAATGTTGTTTTTTTTGTTTTGTTTTCTTTTTACTGGAGATTCAACACATTGCACTATGTCATCATCATCATCATCATATCGTGCTGGCAGCACGGATATCCCTGACCCTCTCTCGCCACTCCTCCCTATCGTTCATCGCCCTAGGTAGGTCTTCAGGACAACAACCTGTATCCTCACATAGCTGCTGAATGTACGTTCGTGCTGGTCGTCCTGCTTTTGCGCGGCCGTGTGTGGGGATCCATAAGAGTACATCTCTTATGAGTTCATCTCTGCTTCTCCAGCAATGTCCTGCATGTCTGGTTCGCCTAACTTGAATAGATTTCGTGATAGGGGGCAGGTGTCCGTACAGTTGGTGTCTTGTGGGGTGTTGCTGCCAGGACTTGTTGAGGATTGCACGCAGCATTCTTGTGTAATTGCCATCTAGTTTCTTCTCCAGCCGTTTTGTTAGCGTCCATGTAGTGCATCCATATAGCAGTATCGATGTGACAACTGCCTGGAAGAAACTGCGTTTCATTTTATCGGTTAGGTCTGATTTCCATATAGTCGATAGCCTATTGATAGCTGTCCATGCTTTCGTTAACCTCGTTTCGATGTCCTTTTCGGTTGATTCGACGCTGCTTCCTAGGTACGTGAATTTGTCTACTAGTTTAAGAGGGGTTCCTTCTAGAGTGGAGATGTCCCCTGTTTGGTTATAGCACATATATTCCGTTTTGTGTGCATTAACATGGAGGCCTATGCTTGCTGCTGCTCGTTCCAGGCTATGCAGAAGTGTTTCGGCTTGGTCAGGTGTATTTGCCAGTATCGCTATGTCATCGGCGTAGTCGGCGTCGGTAATTGTTGTTGCGGGATATCTTCTGCTTCTTTTCTTCGTCAGTTCGAAGCCATTCTCTTTGATTTTGTCAATCGATGTTCTAAGTACGTAGTCTAGACAAATGATAAAGAGATACGGAGCCAGCGTGTCCCCTTGTAGTACTCCTGCTACAATGTCGAAGTATTCTGTGTCTCCATCTGGTGATCGTACTTTTACTTTGGTGTTTCTATAGAGAATCGTTATTGCCGCTACGGTTTCTTTAGGTATGCCGTACGCTAGAAGGATTTGTTCCATCTTTCCTCTGTGAATGGAGTCGAAAGCCTTGGTAAAGTCGACAAATATTAATGTCGCTTGTAGGTTCTTTGCCCGTACACCCTCAAGGATTCTGCGGATGGTTAGTATTTGTGAGGTCGTAGATCTATTTCTTCGGAAGCCATTTTGGTTTTTTCTAAGTATGTTGTCGATTTTGGGTTCTATGCGGTTTCGTAGTAGGGCATTGTAGATTTTGGCAGCTATGGATGTAAGTGTTATGCCTCGGTAGTTTTTGGCTAATCCGAGGTCTCCCTTTTTAGGGAAGGGGAGTATGCATCCCTTCGTCCATCTATCTATCGGATTTTGATTGTATACTGCGTTGCAGTGTCGGAGCAGTATGTCGTCGAATTGTCTGGTCTTCCATACTTCCGGGGGAATTTCGTCCAGTCCTGCAGCTTTCCTATTTTTAATTTTTCTGAGAACCGAGTCGAGTTCTCCTTGTGTGAACGGTCCAAGTTTAATGTCTAATTGTTTGCTAATTATTCTGGTGATTTGTTCATGCGTTATTTTTGGTGGGTTTCCAAGTAAGTTTTCGAAGTGCTGTTTCCACAGTTTTATTCTTTCTTGTTGGTTTGCTGCTTTAAGTTTTGCTTTGGTTGTGTTCTTTCTTCTGCTCACTTCGTTTATTGTTTGCCAGGCAATTCTAGATTGTCTATCTTCTACCGAGTCTCTGATCTTATCTATCTGATTTTGAATGTATTCTGTCTGTTCCTTTATATATATGCCTGCTAATTGATATTGTGCCGTTTTTAGTTTTAAGGCATTTGTGTTTGTTGGGTTTTTTCGATAGTTTTTGGAGGCTGTTTTCACTAGTGCACGTTTTTCTCTCACCGCTAAGGTTTCCCATGGGACTCTATATTTAGTTTTAATTTTTGTTGGAATGCATTTTGCTGCTGCCTCAAGGTGTGCACTGACAAAATTTTCGTATTCGTCGTTTGGTGTACTTTTTTCCGTCTTTTCTTGTAGTGTTTCGAATCTGTTTCTCAATTCTAATACGTATTTATCTCTGACATCTTTGTTGTTTAATAGGGCCCAGTCATAGTGTTTGGTGGTCGCTGTTCGTTTGTCGTTTTTTCGTAGGCTTAACCGTATTTTCGCTGTGACTATTCGGTGATCGGTGGACACACCCTCAAAAGAGGAGTATGCCTCGCAATTCAATGCACTATTCTTCCATTTCTTGTTTATAAGGACGTAGTCTATCTGAGCTTTAGTGTTGTTTGCGTACGTGTATGTCCATAGTTTGCCCTCTCTTTTTTGGTAGTTTGTATTGAGGCATGCTAATCTATTTTCTATCATGAAATCTGTTAGATGTTGTCCATTTCTATTTGACGTGTTGTGGAGGCTGTATTTGTTGTTTCCGTTTTTCCCGATTTGTGCATTCATGTCTCCGCCAATGACTAACATGTTGTGTTTCGGGATGCTACGCACTAATGAGGATAACTCATCTTAGAAGGTGACTATTTCATTTTCTTCACTAACATTGGTGGGGCTGTAGCATGAGATGATTGTTGCTCTGGGGTTTCCGTTAAATGTAGCTACCATCATTCTAGGTTGTATTTTCTCTATGCTATTAAGCGTTTTTAGTGCTCTAGGTCCTATAAGCAATCCTACCCCTCCCACTGCGGCGTTGGCAGAGTTTTTCCATGCGGATACAGTGGCGAGCGACCATCCATTGCTAGTTTCGTGATATTTGATATCTTCTGTGTGTGTGTATCTGTGTTCTTGTATGCATATTATGTCTATTTTATGTTCTTCGGCCGATGCGATTAGCTCTGGGAGTTGTCCTATTCTATTTAAGGTTCTTACGTTAAATGTGGCTATTTGTAGTGTTTGCTTGCATTTTAGTAGTTTTGATTGTTTGAGCTCTGTAGCTGATTTTTCGAACACCGAGGCCAGGGCTCCAACCTCAGCAGGACGCGCCCCTTTTTTACCCGCGCGAAGAGCGATGCGGTTTGTGTAAGTGGTTTGAGTGTGGGTAATCTACTCAAATTTTCAATAGAAAGAAAATATAAACAATATATATGTTAAACATGACTTGACATGAGGATCTGTGGCAAATAGAATGCATATATAAACTATCTTCTCTTACCCCAGGTCTCAGGTATCGGACCCAATAAAGGATTATACTAAACAGAAAGTAAAAGAAGAAGATAATATTAACTTTATCATTCAATGTCCAGTTTTTCAGTAAATATCAAGATTGTCTTGACTTTTTACAATTCATTAAAATATTTCTCAAGAAGTGGAGGGGAAGAGAGAGGATATTTAGCTGGTGTTTCGAAATGTCAAAAATGATTAAAAAAAAAAAAAAATTACTGGAGAATAAAGATCGATATAATTGGATAAATTCATTCCCTTACCTTAACCATTTTTGCTGGCAGATGATTTGTTTAATCCTTGTCAAGTGGGTGAATTATTTGCAGAAAATTTGCAAAATAGATGGTATGTTCAAAGCAGGTCAATTAATCATATATATATATATATATATATATATATATATATATAAACCAACAAAACATGATAATTTGATCAGCAATTGTGTGTCATTGTACAATAGCATGAAAACAATAAAGCACTCACTTTTAATCATGATCTTTAGCCAAACATACTTTACACAATCCTACACCACAATGGGGCCTCCTAGTGAAGTTTTTATGTATTCATATTGAATTGGTCAATGAGTAGCCGATAGAAAAATGCCTTAAACTGAGCTACAGTAACAAAAATGTTGCTCTGCCTGTGTACCATTGGCAAAAAAGATGTCACTCTGCTTGTAAAAGGGTTAATGAATGCTATCAATTTTCAGTAAGCTGGCAAATGATCAAATGTACCTTCCTCTCAATATATCTATTCTGTCTTGTATAGCATAAGCTCCGCCTTTGTTTCTTAGTATTTCAGAGTCCTATATAGATAGACTGGTAGTCAATTCCACGATATATAAATAAGATACGATAAATTTATATCAACTAGTAAGAACCATGCTGACTCCATGGAACAAAAAAAAAAAAAATCAAATGGATTTATTTAAACAACAAAGTATAAGTTGCAACTTAATTACATATAAATCCTGTTGTTGTCTTTACAACAAATAACACAAAAATATACAATAACAATTTATAGTTTAGTTGGTTTGGTTTAATTTAATTGTCAAAAATATTTCTATTTCAAGCTATTCAGTTTAATCAAACAGTTCTAATTCAAACAATTCAGTTTAGCATAAATATACTGTTTAGTTCTATTTAACCCATAGATAGGGTCCTATCAGGGGCTACAACTCCGGGCCAGAGTGGACCTGGGAGTGATGGCAATGAAGGGGTACTCTGCATTCCCCAAAGCTCCAGCACTGCTGGAACCTTACCATCAGATTGTTTAGTGTCATATCCAAGACACTTGTTGTGTGTGTGTGGGGGTCTTACCCCTCTGCAGAGGTTGCAGTCAGTGTATTCTACAGTCCCAGCTGACTGGGCAAAACAATTCATATGATAATTAATAAACATCATTTGTTAGCAGTTAATTCTACTGAAACTATGATATATATATATATATATATATATATATATATATATATATATATATATATATATATCACATTGCAGATGGTACTATTGCTTGTACTTAGTAATCTTCAGAACTCTTTTTCTTTTAACAGCATGTTATTGGATTTTGTCAGATCTTCAACAAACCAATATACAACAATTTATATTTACTATGCTAATTTGTGAAGATATGTGAAGTTAGCACAGGGCAACTCCATCAGAGTTAAACAGTGTTTGATCAGAAGAAGCAACATCTATGAAAAAGAATATCACAACTGACTGAGGAGGAAGGTGGTAGAATAATCTCACAGGGCAGGGGTGGGGTCCGGAGAAGTAAAAGAATATCTCATTTGGTTGAGGGAGAGGGTGGAAGAATATTCCGCCTGGCTGCAGGGAGAGTATATAAATGAGCGTAACGTGCGAACAAACAAGCAAAATTGATATAGATTATTTTCCTTTTTTTTTTTTTAAA